>JAYKKM010000264.1:0-500000 GCA_035772405.1 Chrysogorgia sp. JL179-B06
AAACTCTTTCCCTACGGGCGCAGTTAAAATGGGTCACTGAAGACCCGCAAAGTCGTCAATCGAAAAACACGGCACACGGTAACGCAAGATTAAAAATTGAAATTCGACAAGCGCCTAGGAACATGAAATCCACGCACACGCCAAGTTTGATTTGATTTCATAAACAACTCTGCGATTGGTGGCATTTTGAGTTTTCAAGATGCTACGCGGGCGTTGCAAGATGGCCTTTTCTGGAAAAATGTAAATTTTTCAACCTGATTTATGATTATTAATGCTAATTTATATTAACTTAAGGTGTTTTGTTCGGGAAATTTAAAAGAACAAGTAAAAGCCGGTTTATTGGGCTTCCAGAAAATGTATAGCTTTCGCAACAGTTATGGTTATTTCAAGAGATATCAATAGAACAACGTGGTCGTTCAATTTTGATGTTTTTCAGCCGTAAGGAAAGAGTTAATAAGCAATAATAGGTATATTGAAAATAATCGAAGAAAAAGCGTGAAAGGAAAAGCAGTTTATTATCTGTTGAACTGAAAATAATCAAAGTAAATACAGTTTAACAAAGCAAAAAAATGGTCAGTGACAAAAAATGAACCCCCTTCTCTGCTCCCCCCTACCCCCCTCAATGAGAGGAATTATGTATGGGATACCCGAAGCAGAGTCTCTGCAGAGATCCCACCCGCACCGGTCCACCCGCACGGGAGCTCATACTTTTAAATATATACGCAAGCTATCTATACACTACAAAGACAATACGTTCTATGCATGTGGGTCAAAAAGGTCAAAATTTCACCGTGTTTAGGAATGTAGGAAATAATTCACCAAATTTGTTAAAAATTTGATGTGTGTTGTTTAGCCGACTTATAACGATGATGAAAAATTCAGGCGAAAATATAAAATTGATCGATGCGAAAAAATATCGACCATGGTATATTAACTCTTTCCCTACGGGCGCAGTTAAAATGGGTCACTGAAGACCCGCAAAGTCGTCAATCGAAAAACACGGCACACGGTAACGCAAGATTAAAAATTGAAATTCGACAAGCGCCAGGAACATGAATTCCACGCACACGCCAAGTTTGATTTGATTTCATTAACAACTCTGCGATTGGTGGCATTTTGAGTTTTCAAGATGCTACGCGGGCGTGCAAGATGGCCTTTTCTGGAAAAATGTAAATTTTTCAACCTGATTTATGATAATTAATGCTAATTTATATTATCATAATGTGTTTTGTTCGGGAAATTTAAAAGAACAAGTAAAAGCGGGTTTATTGGGCTTCCAGAAAATGTATAGCTTTCGCAACAGTTATGGTTATTTCAAGAGATATCAATAGAACAACGTGGTCGTTCAATTTTTGATGTTTTTCAGCCGTAAGGAAAGAGTTAATAAGCAATAATAGGTAAATTGAAAATAATCGAAGAAAAAGCGTGAAAGGAAAGCAGTTTATTATCTGTTGAAACTGAAAATAATCAAAGTAAATACAGTTTAACAAAGCAAAAAAATGGTCAGTGACAAAAAATGAACCCCCTTCTCTGCTCCCCCCTACCCCCTCAATGAGAGGAATTATGTTAGGGTTACCCGAAGCAGAGTCTCTGCAGAGATCCCACCCGCTCCGGTCCACCCGCACGGGAGCTCATACTTTTAAATATATACGCAAGCTATCTATACACTACAAAGACAATACGTTCTATGCATGTGGGTCAAAAAGGTCAAAATTCACCGTGTTTAGGAATGTAGGAAATAATTCACCAAATTTGTTAAAAATTTGATATGTGTGTTGTTTAGCCGACTTATAACGATGATGAAAAATTCAGGCGAAAATATAAAATTGATCGATGCGAAAAAATATCGACCATTGTATATTAACTCTTTCCCTACGGGCGCAGTTAAAATGGGTCACTGAAGACCCGCAAAGTCGTCAATCGAAAAACACGGCACACGGTAACGCAAGATTAAAAATTGAAATTCGACAAGCGCCAGGAACATGAAATCCACGCACACGCCAAGTTTGATTTGATTTCATAAACAACTCTGCGATTGGTGGCATTTTGAGTTTTCAGATGCTACGCGGGCGTGCAAGATGGACTTTTCTGGAAAAATGTAAATTTTTCAACCTGATTTATGATAATTAATGCTAATTTTATATTAACATAATGTGTTTTGTTCGGGAAATTTAAAAGAACAAGTAAAAGCCGGTTTATTGGGCTTCCAGAAAATGTATAGCTTTCGCAACAGTTATGGTTTATTTCAAGAGATATCAATAGAAACAACGTGCTGGTCGTTCAATATTTTGATGTTTTTCAGCCGTAAGGAAAGAGTTAATAAGCAATAATAGGTAAATTGAAAATAATCCGAAGAATAATAGCGTTGAAAGGAAAAGCAGTTTATTATCTGTTGAACTGAAAATAAAGCAAAGTAATAATACAAGTGTTAAACAAAGCAAAAAGAATGGTCAGTGACAAAAAATGAACCCCCTTCTTCTGTCTCCCCCCCTTACCCCACCCCTCAATGAGAGGAATTATGTAAGGGTGTAACCCGAAGCAGAGTCTCTGCAGAGATCCCACCCGCACTTCAGGTCCACTCCGCCATCGGGAGCTCAATACTTTTAAATATTATACGCAAGCTTATCTATTACACTACAAAGACGAATACGTTTCTATTGCATGTGGGGCAAAAAGGTCAAAATGTCACCGTGTTTAGGAATGTTATGGAAATAATTCACGACAAATTTGTTAAAAATTTGATGTGTGTGTTGTTTAGCCGACTTATAACGATGATGAAAAATTTCAGGCGAAAATATAAAATTGATCGATGCGAAAAAATATCGACCATTGTATAATATTAACTCGTTTCCCTACGGGCAGCAGTTTAAAATGGTTACTGAAGACCCCGCAAAAGTCGGCCAATCCGAAAAACAACGCACACGGTAACAGCAAGATTAAAAATTGAAATTCGACAAGCGCCAGGAACATGAAATCCACGCCACACGAGCCAAGTTTGATTTTGATTTTTCATAAACAACTGTGCGATTGGTGGCATTTTTGGAGTTTTCAAGATGCTACGCGGGCGTGCTAAGATGGGGCCTTTTCTGGAAAAATGTAAATTTTTTTCAAACCTGATTTATGATAATTAAATGCTAATTTTATATTAACATAATGTGTTTTGTTCGGGAAATATTAAAAGAACGAAGGTAAAAAGCCGGTTTATTGGGCTTCCAGAGAAATGTATAGCTTTCGCTCAATAACAGTTTATGGTTTATTTTCAAGAGATATCAAGTTAGAACAACGTGTGGTCTGTTCAATTTGTTGATGTTTTTCAGCCCGTAAGGAAAGAGTTAATAAGCATTGAATAGTAAATTGAAAATAATCGAAGAAAAAGTCGTGAAAGGAAAAGCAGTTTATTATCTGTTGAAACTGAAAATAATCAAGAGTAAATACAGTTTTTTTACTAACAAAGCACAAAAAAATTGGTTTCAAGTGACAAAAAATGACACCCCCTTGCTCTCTGCTCCCCCCCTACCCCCCTCAATGAGAGGAGCATTATGTAAGCGGTTACCCGAAGCATAGTCTCTGCAGAGATCCCACCCGCACCGGTCCAACCCGCACGGGAGCTCATACTTTTAAATATATACGCAGAGCTATCTATATCAGCTCACAAAGACCAATACGTTCTATGCATTGTGGGTCAAAAAGGTCAAAATTCACGCGTTGTTTAGGATTGTAGGACAACTAATTCACCAAATTTGTTAAAAATTTGATATGTGTGTTGTTGTGCGGTTAGACCCGACTGTATTACGATGATGAAAATAAATTCAGGGCTGAAAATATATAAATTGATCGATAGCGAAAAAATATCGACCATGTGTATATTAACTCTTTACCTACGGGCGCAGTTTAAAATGGGTTACTGAAGGACCCGCAAACAGTCGTCAATCGAAAAACAACACGGCACACGGTTTAATCGCAAAAGATTAAAAAAGTGGAGAATTATCGACAAGCGCCAGGAACATGAAAGTCCACGCACAACGCCAAGTTTGAATTTTTGATTTTCATAAACAACTCTGCGATTGGTGGCATTTTGAGTTTTCCAAGATGCTACGCGGGCGTGCAAGTATGGCCTTTTCTGGAAAAAATGTAAATTTTTCAAACCTGATTTATGATAATTAATGCTAATTTATATTTAACATAATGTGTTTTGATTTTCGGGAAATTTAAAAGAACGAAAGTAAAAGCCGGTTTATTGGGCTCTCCAGAAAATGTATTAGCTTTGCGCAAACAGTTATGGTTTATTATCAAGAGATATCAATAGAAAAACGTGGTTCGTCTCAATTTTTGATGTTTTTTCAGCTCGTAAGGAAACGAGTTAATTAGGCAATAATCGGTAAATTGGAAAATAATCGAAGAAAAAAGCGTGAAAGTAAAAGCAGTTTTATTATCTGTTGAACTGAAAAATAATCAAAGTAAATACAGTTTAACAAAGCAAAAAAAAAAATGGTCAGTGACAGAAAAATTGAACCGCCCTTCTCTGCTCCCCCTACCCCCCTCAATGAGAGGTAGGGAGAATTATGTAAGGGTTACCCGAGAGCAGGAGTTCTCTGCAGAGATCGCCACCCGCACCGGTCCACCCGCACGGGGGGGAGCTCATACTTTTAATATATATACGCAAGCTATCTATACACTACAAAGACAATACGTTCTATGCATGTGGGTCAAAAAGGTCAAAATTCACCGTGTTTAGAATTGTAGGGAAATAATTCACCAAATTTGTTTAAAAATTTGATATGTGTGTTGTTTAGCCGACTTATAACGATGATGAAAAATTCAGGCGAAAATATAAATTGATCGATGCGAAAAAATATCGACCATTGTATATTAACTCTTTCCCTACGGGCGCAGTTAAAATGGGTCACTGAAGACCCGCAAAGTCGTCAATCGAAAAACACGGCACACGGTAACGCAAGATTAAAAATTGAAATTCGACAAGCGCCAGGAACATGAAATCCACGCACACGCCAAGTTTGATTTGATTTCATAAACAACTCTGCGATTGGTGGCATTTTGAGTTTTCAAGATGCTACGCGGGCGTGCAAGATGGCCTTTTCTGGAAAAATGTAAATTTTTCAACCTGATTTATGATAATTAATGCTAATTTATATTAACATAATGTGTTTTGTTCGGGAAATTTAAAAGAACAAGTAAAAGCCGGTTTATTGGGCTTCCAGAAAATGTATAGCTTTCGCAACAGTTATGGTTATTTCAAGAGATATCAATAGAACAACGTGGTCGTTCAATTTTTGATGTTTTTCAGCCGTAAGGAAAGAGTTAATAAGCAATAATAGGTAAATTGAAAATAATCGAAGAAAAAGCGTGAAAGGAAAAGCAGTTTATTATCTGTTGAATTGAAAATAATCAAAGTAAATACAGTTTAACAAAGCAAAAAAATGGTCAGTGACAAAAAATGAACCCCCTTCTCTGCTCCCCCCTACCCCCCTCAATGAGAGGAATTATGTAAGGGTTACCCGAAGCAGAGTCTCTGCAGAGATCCCACCCGCACCGGTCCACCCGCACGGGAGCTCATACTTTTAAATATATACGCAAGCTATCTATACACTACAAAGACAATACGTTCTATGCATGTGGGTCAAAAAGGTCAAAATTCACCGTGTTTAGAAATGTAGGAAATAATTCACCAAATTTGTTAAAAATTTGATATGTGTGTTGTTTAGCCGACTTATAACGATGATGAAAAATTCAGGCGAAAATATAAAATTGATCGATGCGAAAAAATATCGACCATTGTATATTAACTCTTTCCCTACGGGCGCAGTTAAAATGGGTCACTGAAGACCCGCAAAGTCGTCAATCGAAAAACACGGCACACGGTAACGCAAGATTAAAAATTGAAATTCGACAAGCGCCAGGAACATGAAATCCACGCACACGCCAAGTTTGATTTGATTTCATAAACAACTCTGCGATTGGTGGCATTTTGAGTTTTCAAGATGCTACGCGGGCGTGCAAGATGGCCTTTTCTGGAAAAATGTAAATTTTTCAACCTGATTTATGATAATTAATGCTAATTTATATTAACATAATGTGTTTTGTTCGGGAAATTTAAAAGAACAAGTAAAAGCCGGTTTATTGGGCTTCCAGAAAATGTATAGCTTTCGCAACAGTTATGGTTATTTCAAGAGATATCAATAGAACAACGTGGTCGTTCAATTTTTGATGTTTTTCAGCCGTAAGGAAAGAGTTAATAAGCAATAATAGGTAAATTGAAAATAATCGAAGAAAAAGCGTGAAAGGAAAAGCAGTTTATTATCTGTTGAATTGAAAATAATCAAAGTAAATACAGTTTAACAAAGCAAAAAAATGGTCAGTGACAAAAAATGAACCCCCTTCTCTGCTCCCCCCTACCCCCCTCAATGAGAGGAATTATGTAAGGGTTACCCGAAGCAGAGTCTCTGCAGAGATCCCACCCGCACCGGTCCACCCGCACGGGAGCTCATACTTTTAAATATATACGCAAGCTATCTATACACTACAAAGACAATACGTTCTATGCATGTGGGTCAAAAAGGTCAAAATTCACCGTGTTTAGAAATGTAGGAAATAATTCACCAAATTTGTTAAAAATTTGATATGTGTGTTGTTTAGCCGACTTATAACGATGATGAAAAATTCAGGCGAAAATATAAAATTGATCGATGCGAAAAAATATCGACCATTGTATATTAACTCTTTCCCTACGGGCGCAGTTAAAATGGGTCACTGAAGACCCGCAAAGTCGTCAATCGAAAAACACGGCACACGGTAACGCAAGATTAAAAATTGAAATTCGACAAGCGCCAGGAACATGAAATCCACGCACACGCCAAGTTTGATTTGATTTCATAAACAACTCTGCGATTGGTGGCATTTTGAGTTTTCAAGATGCTACGCGGGCGTGCAAGATGGCCTTTTCTGGAAAAATGTAAATTTTTCAACCTGATTTATGATAATTAATGCTAATTTATATTAACATAATGTGTTTTGTTCGGGAAATTTAAAAGAACAAGTAAAAGCCGGTTTATTGGGCTTCCAGAAAATGTATAGCTTTCGCAACAGTTATGGTTATTTCAAGAGATATCAATAGAACAACGTGGTCGTTCAATTTTTGATGTTTTTCAGCCGTAAGGAAAGAGTTAATAAGCAATAATAGGTAAATTGAAAATAATCGAAGAAAAAGCGTGAAAGGAAAAGCAGTTTATTATCTGTTGAATTGAAAATAATCAAAGTAAATACAGTTTAACAAAGCAAAAAAATGGTCAGTGACAAAAAATGAACCCCCTTCTCTGCTCCCCCCTACCCCCCTCAATGAGAGGAATTATGTAAGGGTTACCCGAAGCAGAGTCTCTGCAGAGATCCCACCCGCACCGGTCCACCCGCACGGGAGCTCATACTTTTAAATATATACGCAAGCTATCTATACACTACAAAGACAATACGTTCTATGCATGTGGGTCAAAAAGGTCAAAATTCACCGTGTTTAGAAATGTAGGAAATAATTCACCAAATTTGTTAAAAATTTGATATGTGTGTTGTTTAGCCGACTTATAACGATGATGAAAAATTCAGGCGAAAATATAAAATTGATCGATGCGAAAAAATATCGACCATTGTATATTAACTCTTTCCCTACGGGCGCAGTTAAAATGGGTACTGAAGACCCGCAAAGTCGTCAATCGAAAAACACGGCACACGGTAACGCAAGATTAAAAATTGAAATTCGACAAGCGCCAGGAACATGAAATCCACGCACACGCCAAGTTTGATTTGATTTCATAAACAACTCTGCGATTGGTGGCATTTTGAGTTTTCAAGATGCTACGCGGGCGTGCAAGATGGCCTTTTCTGGAAAAATGTAAATTTTTCAACCTGATTTATGATAATTAATGCTAATTTATATTAACATAATGTGTTTTGTTCGGGAAATTTAAAAGAACAAGTAAAAGCCGGTTTATTGGGCTTCCAGAAAATGTATAGCTTTCGCAACAGTTATGGTTATTTCAAGAGATATCAATAGAACAACGTGGTCGTTCAATTTTTGATGTTTTTCAGCCGTAAGGAAAGAGTTAATAAGCAATAATAGGTAAATTGAAAATAATCGAAGAAAAAGCGTGAAAGGAAAAGCAGTTTATTATCTGTTGAATTGAAAATAATCAAAGTAAATACAGTTTAACAAAGCAAAAAAATGGTCAGTGACAAAAAATGAACCCCCTTCTCTGCTCCCCCCTACCCCCCTCAATGAGAGGAATTATGTAAGGGTTACCCGAAGCAGAGTCTCTGCAGAGATCCCACCCGCACCGGTCCACCCGCACGGGAGCTCATACTTTTAAATATATACGCAAGCTATCTATACACTACAAAGACAATACGTTCTATGCATGTGGGTCAAAAAGGTCAAAATTCACCGTGTTTAGAAATGTAGGAAATAATTCACCAAATTTGTTAAAAATTTGATATGTGTGTTGTTTAGCCGACTTATAACGATGATGAAAAATTCAGGCGAAAATATAAAATTGATCGATGCGAAAAAATATCGACCATTGTATATTAACTCTTTCCCTACGGGCGCAGTTAAAATGGGTCACTGAAGACCCGCAAAGTCGTCAATCGAAAAACACGGCACACGGTAACGCAAGATTAAAAATTGAAATTCGACAAGCGCCAGGAACATGAAATCCACGCACACGCCAAGTTTGATTTGATTTCATAAACAACTCTGCGATTGGTGGCATTTTGAGTTTTCAAGATGCTACGCGGGCGTGCAAGATGGCCTTTTCTGGAAAAATGTAAATTTTTCAACCTGATTTATGATAATTAATGCTAATTTATATTAACATAATGTGTTTTGTTCGGGAAATTTAAAAGAACAAGTAAAAGCCGGTTTATTGGGCTTCCAGAAAATGTATAGCTTTCGCAACAGTTATGGTTATTTCAAGAGATATCAATAGAACAACGTGGTCGTTCAATTTTTGATGTTTTTCAGCCGTAAGGAAAGAGTTAATAAGCAATAATAGGTAAATTGAAAATAATCGAAGAAAAAGCGTGAAAGGAAAAGCAGTTTATTATCTGTTGAATTGAAAATAATCAAAGTAAATACAGTTTAACAAAGCAAAAAAATGGTCAGTGACAAAAAATGAACCCCCTTCTCTGCTCCCCCCTACCCCCCTCAATGAGAGGAATTATGTAAGGGTTACCCGAAGCAGAGTCTCTGCAGAGATCCCACCCGCACCGGTCCACCCGCACGGGAGCTCATACTTTTAAATATATACGCAAGCTATCTATACACTACAAAGACAATACGTTCTATGCATGTGGGTCAAAAAGGTCAAAATTCACCGTGTTTAGAAATGTAGGAAATAATTCACCAAATTTGTTAAAAATTTGATATGTGTGTTGTTTAGCCGACTTATAACGATGATGAAAAATTCAGGCGAAAATATAAAATTGATCGATGCGAAAAAATATCGACCATTGTATATTAACTCTTTCCCTACGGGCGCAGTTAAAATGGGTCACTGAAGACCCGCAAAGTCGTCAATCGAAAAACACGGCACACGGTAACGCAAGATTAAAAATTGAAATTCGACAAGCGCCAGGAACATGAAATCCACGCACACGCCAAGTTTGATTTGATTTCATAAACAACTCTGCGATTGGTGGCATTTTGAGTTTTCAAGATGCTACGCGGGCGTGCAAGATGGCCTTTTCTGGAAAAATGTAAATTTTTCAACCTGATTTATGATAATTAATGCTAATTTATATTAACATAATGTGTTTTGTTCGGGAAATTTAAAAGAACAAGTAAAAGCCGGTTTATTGGGCTTCCAGAAAATGTATAGCTTTCGCAACAGTTATGGTTATTTCAAGAGATATCAATAGAACAACGTGGTCGTTCAATTTTTGATGTTTTTCAGCCGTAAGGAAAGAGTTAATAAGCAATAATAGGTAAATTGAAAATAATCGAAGAAAAAGCGTGAAAGGAAAAGCAGTTTATTATCTGTTGAATTGAAAATAATCAAAGTAAATACAGTTTAACAAAGCAAAAAAATGGTCAGTGACAAAAAATGAACCCCCTTCTCTGCTCCCCCCTACCCCCCTCAATGAGAGGAATTATGTAAGGGTTACCCGAAGCAGAGTCTCTGCAGAGATCCCACCCGCACCGGTCCACCCGCACGGGAGCTCATACTTTTAAATATATACGCAAGCTATCTATACACTACAAAGACAATACGTTCTATGCATGTGGGTCAAAAAGGTCAAAATTCACCGTGTTTAGAAATGTAGGAAATAATTCACCAAATTTGTTAAAATTTGATATGTGTGTTGTTTAGCCGACTTATAACGATGATGAAAAATTCAGGCGAAAATATAAAATTGATCGATGCGAAAAAATATCGACCATTGTATATTAACTCTTTCCCTACGGGCGCAGTTAAAATGGGTCACTGAAGACCCGCAAAGTCGTCAATCGAAAAACACGGCACACGGTAACGCAAGATTAAAAATTGAAATTCGACAAGCGCCAGGAACATGAAATCCACGCACACGCCAAGTTTGATTTGATTTCATAAACAACTCTGCGATTGGTGGCATTTTGAGTTTTCAAGATGCTACGCGGGCGTGCAAGATGGCCTTTTCTGGAAAAATGTAAATTTTTCAACCTGATTTATGATAATTAATGCTAATTTATATTAACATAATGTGTTTTGTTCGGGAAATTTAAAAGAACAAGTAAAAGCCGGTTTATTGGGCTTCCAGAAAATGTATAGCTTTCGCAACAGTTATGGTTATTTCAAGAGATATCAATAGAACAACGTGGTCGTTCAATTTTTGATGTTTTTCAGCCGTAAGGAAAGAGTTAATAAGCAATAATAGGTAAATTGAAAATAATCGAAGAAAAAGCGTGAAAGGAAAAGCAGTTTATTATCTGTTGAATTGAAAATAATCAAAGTAAATACAGTTTAACAAAGCAAAAAAATGGTCAGTGACAAAAAATGAACCCCCTTCTCTGCTCCCCCCTACCCCCCTCAATGAGAGGAATTATGTAAGGGTTACCCGAAGCAGAGTCTCTGCAGAGATCCCACCCGCACCGGTCCACCCGCACGGGAGCTCATACTTTTAAATATATACGCAAGCTATCTATACACTACAAAGACAATACGTTCTATGCATGTGGGTCAAAAAGGTCAAAATTCACCGTGTTTAGAAATGTAGGAAATAATTCACCAAATTTGTTAAAAATTTGATATGTGTGTTGTTTAGCCGACTTATAACGATGATGAAAAATTCAGGCGAAAATATAAAATTGATCGATGCGAAAAAATATCGACCATTGTATATTAACTCTTTCCCTACGGGCGCAGTTAAAATGGGTCACTGAAGACCCGCAAAGTCGTCAATCGAAAAACACGGCACACGGTAACGCAAGATTAAAAATTGAAATTCGACAAGCGCCAGGAACATGAAATCCACGCACACGCACACGCCAAGTTTGATTTGATTTCATAAACAACTCTGCGATTGGTGGCATTTTGAGTTTTCAAGATGCTACGCGGGCGTGCAAGATGGCCTTTTCTGGAAAAATGTAAATTTTTCAACCTGATTTATGATAATTAATGCTAATTTATATTAACATAATGTGTTTTGTTCGGGAAATTTAAAAGAACAAGTAAAAGCCGGTTTATTGGGCTTCCAGAAAATGTATAGCTTTCGCAACAGTTATGGTTATTTCAAGAGATATCAATAGAACAACGTGGTCGTTCAATTTTTGATGTTTTTCAGCCGTAAGGAAAGAGTTAATAAGCAATAATAGGTAAATTGAAAATAATCGAAGAAAAAGCGTGAAAGGAAAAGCAGTTTATTATCTGTTGAATTGAAAATAATCAAAGTAAATACAGTTTAACAAAGCAAAAAAATGGTCAGTGACAAAAAATGAACCCCCTTCTCTGCTCCCCCCTACCCCCTCAATGAGAGGAATTATGTAAGGGTTACCCGAAGCAGAGTCTCTGCAGAGATCCCACCCGCACCGGTCCACCCGCACGGGAGCTCATACTTTTAAATATATACGCAAGCTATCTATACACTACAAAGACAATACGTTCTATGCATGTGGGTCAAAAAGGTCAAAATTCACCGTGTTTAGAAATGTAGGAAATAATTCACCAAATTTGTTAAAAATTTGATATGTGTGTTGTTTAGCCGACTTATAACGATGATGAAAAATTCAGGCGAAAATATAAAATTGATCGATGCGAAAAAATATCGACCATTGTATATTAACTCTTTCCCTACGGGCGCAGTTAAAATGGGTCACTGAAGACCCGCAAAGTCGTCAATCGAAAAACACGGCACACGGTAACGCAAGATTAAAAATTGAAATTCGACAAGCGCCAGGAACATGAAATCCACGCACACGCCAAGTTTGATTTGATTTCATAAACAACTCTGCGATTGGTGGCATTTTGAGTTTTCAAGATGCTACGCGGGCGTGCAAGATGGCCTTTTCTGGAAAAATGTAAATTTTTCAACCTGATTTATGATAATTAATGCTAATTTATATTAACATAATGTGTTTTGTTCGGGAAATTTAAAAGAACAAGTAAAAGCCGGTTTATTGGGCTTCCAGAAAATGTATAGCTTTCGCAACAGTTATGGTTATTTCAAGAGATATCAATAGAACAACGTGGTCGTTCAATTTTTGATGTTTTTCAGCCGTAAGGAAAGAGTTAATAAGCAATAATAGGTAAATTGAAAATAATCGAAGAAAAAGCGTGAAAGGAAAAGCAGTTTATTATCTGTTGAATTGAAAATAATCAAAGTAAATACAGTTTAACAAAGCAAAAAAAATGGTCAGTGACAAAAAATGAACCCCCTTCTCTGCTCCCCCCTACCCCCCTCAATGAGAGGAATTATGTAAGGGTTACCCGAAGCAGAGTCTCTGCAGAGATCCCACCCGCACCGGTCCACCCGCACGGGAGCTCATACTTTTAAATATATACGCAAGCTATCTATACACTACAAAGACAATACGTTCTATGCATGTGGGTCAAAAAGGTCAAAATTCACCGTGTTTAGAAATGTAGGAAATAATTCACCAAATTTGTTAAAAATTTGATATGTGTGTTGTTTAGCCGACTTATAACGATGATGAAAAATTCAGGCGAAAATATAAAATTGATCGATGCGAAAAAATATCGACCATTGTATATTAACTCTTTCCCTACGGGCGCAGTTAAAATGGGTCACTGAAGACCCGCAAAGTCGTCAATCGAAAAACACGGCACACGGTAACGCAAGATTAAAAATTGAAATTCGACAAGCGCCAGGAACATGAAATCCACGCACACGCCAAGTTTGATTTGATTTCATAAACAACTCTGCGATTGGTGGCATTTTGAGTTTTCAAGATGCTACGCGGGCGTGCAAGATGGCCTTTTCTGGAAAAATGTAAATTTTTCAACCTGATTTATGATAATTAATGCTAATTTATATTAACATAATGTGTTTTGTTCGGGAAATTTAAAAGAACAAGTAAAAGCCGGTTTATTGGGCTTCCAGAAAATGTATAGCTTTCGCAACAGTTATGGTTATTTCAAGAGATATCAATAGAACAACGTGGTCGTTCAATTTTTGATGTTTTTCAGCCGTAAGGAAAGAGTTAATAAGCAATAATAGGTAAATTGAAAATAATCGAAGAAAAAGCGTGAAAGGAAAAGCAGTTTATTATCTGTTGAATTGAAAATAATCAAAGTAAATACAGTTTAACAAAGCAAAAAAATGGTCAGTGACAAAAAATGAACCCCCTTCTCTGCTCCCCCCTACCCCCCTCAATGAGAGGAATTATGTAAGGGTTACCCGAAGCAGAGTCTCTGCAGAGATCCCACCCGCACCGGTCCACCCGCACGGGAGCTCATACTTTTAAATATATACGCAAGCTATCTATACACTACAAAGACAATACGTTCTATGCATGTGGGTCAAAAAGGTCAAAATTCACCGTGTTTAGAAATGTAGGAAATAATTCACCAAATTTGTTAAAAATTTGATATGTGTGTTGTTTAGCCGACTTATAACGATGATGAAAAATTCAGGCGAAAATATAAAATTGATCGATGCGAAAAAAATATCGACCATTGTATATTAACTCTTTCCCTACGGGCGCAGTTAAAATGGGTCACTGAAGACCCGCAAAGTCGTCAATCGAAAAACACGGCACACGGTAACGCAAGATTAAAAATTGAAATTCGACAAGCGCCAGGAACATGAAATCCACGCACACGCACACGCCAAGTTTGATTTGATTTCATAAACAACTCTGCGATTGGTGGCATTTTGAGTTTTCAAGATGCTACGCGGGCGTGCAAGATGGCCTTTTCTGGAAAAATGTAAATTTTTCAACCTGATTTATGATAATTAATGCTAATTTATATTAACATAATGTGTTTTGTTCGGGAAATTTAAAAGAACAAGTAAAAGCCGGTTTATTGGGCTTCCAGAAAATGTATAGCTTTCGCAACAGTTATGGTTATTTCAAGAGATATCAATAGAACAACGTGGTCGTTCAATTTTTGATGTTTTTCAGCCGTAAGGAAAGAGTTAATAAGCAATAATAGGTAAATTGAAAATAATCGAAGAAAAAGCGTGAAAGGAAAAGCAGTTTATTATCTGTTGAACTGAAAATAATCAAAGTAAATAAAGCAAAAAAATGGTCAGTGACAAAAAATGAACCCCCTTCTCTGCTCCCCCCTACCCCCCTCAATGAGAGGAATTATGTAAGGGTTACCCGAAGCAGAGTCTCTGCAGAGATCCCACCCGCACCGGTCCACCCGCACGGGAGCTCATACTTTTAAATATATACGCAAGCTATCTATACACTACAAAGACAATACGTTCTATGCATGTGGGTCAAAAAGGTCAAAATTCACCGTGTTTAGGAATGTAGGAAATAATTCACCAAATTTGTTAAAAATTTGATATGTGTGTTGTTTAGCCGACTTATAACGATGATGAAAAATTCAGGCGAAAATATAAAATTGATCGATGCGAAAAAATATCGACCATTGTATATTAACTCTTTCCCTACGGGCGCAGTTAAAATGGGTCACTGAAGACCCGCAAAGTCGTCAATCGAAAAACACGGCACACGGTAACGCAAGATTAAAAATTGAAATTCGACAAGCGCCAGGAACATGAAATCCACGCACACGCCAAGTTTGATTTGATTTCATAAACAACTCTGCGATTGGTGGCATTTTGAGTTTTCAAGATGCTACGCGGGCGTGCAAGATGGCCTTTTCTGGAAAAATGTAAATTTTTCAACCTGATTTATGATAATTAATGCTAATTTATATTAACATAATGTGTTTTGTTCGGGAAATTTAAAAGAACAAGTAAAAGCCGGTTTATTGGGCTTCCAGAAAATGTATAGCTTTCGCAACAGTTATGGTTATTTCAAGAGATATCAATAGAACAACGTGGTCGTTCAATTTTTGATGTTTTTCAGCCGTAAGGAAAGAGTTAATAAGCAATAATAGGTAAATTGAAAATAATCGAAGAAAAAGCGTGAAAGGAAAAGCAGTTTATTATCTGTTGAATTGAAAATAATCAAAGTAAATACAGTTTAACAAAGCAAAAAAATGGTCAGTGACAAAAAATGAACCCCCTTCTCTGCTCCCCCCTACCCCCCTCAATGAGAGGAATTATGTAAGGGTTACCCGAAGCAGAGTCTCTGCAGAGATCCCACCCGCACCGGTCCACCCGCACGGGAGCTCATACTTTTAAATATATACGCAAGCTATCTATACACTACAAAGACAATACGTTCTATGCATGTGGGTCAAAAAGGTCAAAATTCACCGTGTTTAGAAATGTAGGAAATAATTCACCAAATTTGTTAAAAATTTGATATGTGTGTTGTTTAGCCGACTTATAACGATGATGAAAAATTCAGGCGAAAATATAAAATTGATCGATGCGAAAAAATATCGACCATTGTATATTAACTCTTTCCCTACGGGCGCAGTTAAAATGGGTCACTGAAGACCCGCAAAGTCGTCAATCGAAAAACACGGCACACGGTAACGCAAGATTAAAAATTGAAATTCGACAAGCGCCAGGAACATGAAATCCACGCACACGCCAAGTTTGATTTGATTTCATAAACAACTCTGCGATTGGTGGCATTTTGAGTTTTCAAGATGCTACGCGGGCGTGCAAGATGGCCTTTTCTGGAAAAATGTAAATTTTTCAACCTGATTTATGATAATTAATGCTAATTTATATTAACATAATGTGTTTTGTTCGGGAAATTTAAAAGAACAAGTAAAAGCCGGTTTATTGGGCTTCCAGAAAATGTATAGCTTTCGCAACAGTTATGGTTATTTCAAGAGATATCAATAGAACAACGTGGTCGTTCAATTTTTGATGTTTTTCAGCCGTAAGGAAAGAGTTAATAAGCAATAATAGGTAAATTGAAAATAATCGAAGAAAAAGCGTGAAAGGAAAAGCAGTTTATTATCTGTTGAATTGAAAATAATCAAAGTAAATACAGTTTAACAAAGCAAAAAAATGGTCAGTGACAAAAAATGAACCCCCTTCTCTGCTCCCCCCTACCCCCCTCAATGAGAGGAATTATGTAAGGGTTACCCGAAGCAGAGTCTCTGCAGAGATCCCACCCGCACCGGTCCACCCGCACGGGAGCTCATACTTTTAAATATATACGCAAGCTATCTATACACTACAAAGACAATACGTTCTATGCATGTGGGTCAAAAAGGTCAAAATTCACCGTGTTTAGAAATGTAGGAAATAATTCACCAAATTTGTTAAAAATTTGATATGTGTGTTGTTTAGCCGACTTATAACGATGATGAAAAATTCAGGCGAAAATATAAAATTGATCGATGCGAAAAAATATCGACCATTGTATATTAACTCTTTCCCTACGGGCGCAGTTAAAATGGGTCACTGAAGACCCGCAAAGTCGTCAATCGAAAAACACGGCACACGGTAACGCAAGATTAAAAATTGAAATTCGACAAGCGCCAGGAACATGAAATCCACGCACACGCCAAGTTTGATTTGATTTCATAAACAACTCTGCGATTGGTGGCATTTTGAGTTTTCAAGATGCTACGCGGGCGTGCAAGATGGCCTTTTCTGGAAAAATGTAAATTTTTCAACCTGATTTATGATAATTAATGCTAATTTATATTAACATAATGTGTTTTGTTCGGGAAATTTAAAAGAACAAGTAAAAGCCGGTTTATTGGGCTTCCAGAAAATGTATAGCTTTCGCAACAGTTATGGTTATTTCAAGAGATATCAATAGAACAACGTGGTCGTTCAATTTTTGATGTTTTTCAGCCGTAAGGAAAGAGTTAATAAGCAATAATAGGTAAATTGAAAATAATCGAAGAAAAAGCGTGAAAGGAAAAGCAGTTTATTATCTGTTGAATTGAAAATAATCAAAGTAAATACAGTTTAACAAAGCAAAAAAATGGTCAGTGACAAAAAATGAACCCCCTTCTCTGCTCCCCCCTACCCCCCTCAATGAGAGGAATTATGTAAGGGTTACCCGAAGCAGAGTCTCTGCAGAGATCCCACCCGCACCGGTCCACCCGCACGGGAGCTCATACTTTTAAATATATACGCAAGCTATCTATACACTACAAAGACAATACGTTCTATGCATGTGGGTCAAAAAGGTCAAAATTCACCGTGTTTAGAAATGTAGGAAATAATTCACCAAATTTGTTAAAAATTTGATATGTGTGTTGTTTAGCCGACTTATAACGATGATGAAAAATTCAGGCGAAAATATAAAATTGATCGATGCGAAAAAATATCGACCATTGTATATTAACTCTTTCCCTACGGGCGCAGTTAAAATGGGTCACTGAAGACCCGCAAAGTCGTCAATCGAAAAACACGGCACACGGTAACGCAAGATTAAAAATTGAAATTCGACAAGCGCCAGGAACATGAAATCCACGCACACGCCAAGTTTGATTTGATTTCATAAACAACTCTGCGATTGGTGGCATTTTGAGTTTTCAAGATGCTACGCGGGCGTGCAAGATGGCCTTTTCTGGAAAAATGTAAATTTTTCAACCTGATTTATGATAATTAATGCTAATTTATATTAACATAATGTGTTTTGTTCGGGAAATTTAAAAGAACAAGTAAAAGCCGGTTTATTGGGCTTCCAGAAAATGTATAGCTTTCGCAACAGTTATGGTTATTTCAAGAGATATCAATAGAACAACGTGGTCGTTCAATTTTTGATGTTTTTCAGCCGTAAGGAAAGAGTTAATAAGCAATAATAGGTAAATTGAAAATAATCGAAGAAAAAGCGTGAAAGGAAAAGCAGTTTATTATCTGTTGAATTGAAAATAATCAAAGTAAATACAGTTTAACAAAGCAAAAAAATGGTCAGTGACAAAAAATGAACCCCCTTCTCTGCTCCCCCCTACCCCCCTCAATGAGAGGAATTATGTAAGGGTTACCCGAAGCAGAGTCTCTGCAGAGATCCCACCCGCACCGGTCCACCCGCACGGGAGCTCATACTTTTAAATATATACGCAAGCTATCTATACACTACAAAGACAATACGTTCTATGCATGTGGGTCAAAAAGGTCAAAATTCACCGTGTTTAGAAATGTAGGAAATAATTCACCAAATTTGTTAAAAATTTGATATGTGTGTTGTTTAGCCGACTTATAACGATGATGAAAAATTCAGGCGAAAATATTTTGATCGATGCGAAAAAATATCGACCATTGTATATTAACTCTTTCCCTACGGGCGCAGTTAAAATGGGTCACTGAAGACCCGCAAAGTCGTCAATCGAAAAACACGGCACACGGTAACGCAAGATTAAAAATTGAAATTCGACAAGCGCCAGGAACATGAAATCCACGCACACGCCAAGTTTGATTTGATTTCATAAACAACTCTGCGATTGGTGGCATTTTGAGTTTTCAAGATGCTACGCGGGCGTGCAAGATGGCCTTTTCTGGAAAAATGTAAATTTTTCAACCTGATTTATGATAATTAATGCTAATTTATATTAACATAATGTGTTTTGTTCGGGAAATTTAAAAGAACAAGTAAAAGCCGGTTTATTGGGCTTCCAGAAAATGTATAGCTTTCGCAACAGTTATGGTTATTTCAAGAGATATCAATAGAACAACGTGGTCGTTCAATTTTTGATGTTTTTCAGCCGTAAGGAAAGAGTTAATAAGCAATAATAGGTAAATTGAAAATAATCGAAGAAAAAGCGTGAAAGGAAAAGCAGTTTATTATCTGTTGAATTGAAAATAATCAAAGTAAATACAGTTTAACAAAGCAAAAAAATGGTCAGTGACAAAAAATGAACCCCCTTCTCTGCTCCCCCCTACCCCCCTCAATGAGAGGAATTATGTAAGGGTTACCCGAAGCAGAGTCTCTGCAGAGATCCCACCCGCACCGGTCCACCCGCACGGGAGCTCATACTTTTAAATATATACGCAAGCTATCTATACACTACAAAGACAATACGTTCTATGCATGTGGGTCAAAAAGGTCAAAATTCACCGTGTTTAGAAATGTAGGAAATAATTCACCAAATTTGTTAAAATTTGATATGTGTGTTGTTTAGCCGACTTATAACGATGATGAAAAATTCAGGCGAAAATATAAAATTGATCGATGCGAAAAAATATCGACCATTGTATATTAACTCTTTCCCTACGGGCGCAGTTAAAATGGGTCACTGAAGACCCGCAAAGTCGTCAATCGAAAAACACGGCACACGGTAACGCAAGATTAAAAATTGAAATTCGACAAGCGCCAGGAACATGAAATCCACGCACACGCCAAGTTTGATTTGATTTCATAAACAACTCTGCGATTGGTGGCATTTTGAGTTTTCAAGATGCTACGCGGGCGTGCAAGATGGCCTTTTCTGGAAAAATGTAAATTTTTCAACCTGATTTATGATAATTAATGCTAATTTATATTAACATAATGTGTTTTGTTCGGGAAATTTAAAAGAACAAGTAAAAGCCGGTTTATTGGGCTTCCAGAAAATGTATAGCTTTCGCAACAGTTATGGTTATTTCAAGAGATATCAATAGAACAACGTGGTCGTTCAATTTTTGATGTTTTTCAGCCGTAAGGAAAGAGTTAATAAGCAATAATAGGTAAATTGAAAATAATCGAAGAAAAAGCGTGAAAGGAAAAGCAGTTTATTATCTGTTGAATTGAAAATAATCAAAGTAAATACAGTTTAACAAAGCAAAAAAAATGGTCAGTGACAAAAAATGAACCCCCTTCTCTGCTCCCCCTACCCCCCTCAATGAGAGGAATTATGTAAGGGTTACCCGAAGCAGAGTCTCTGCAGAGATCCCACCCGCACCGGTCCACCCGCACGGGAGCTCATACTTTTAAATATATACGCAAGCTATCTATACACTACAAAGACAATACGTTCTATGCATGTGGGTCAAAAAGGTCAAAATTCACCGTGTTTAGAAATGTAGGAAATAATTCACCAAATTTGTTAAAAATTTGATATGTGTGTTGTTTAGCCGACTTATAACGATGATGAAAAATTCAGGCGAAAATATAAAATTGATCGATGCGAAAAAATATCGACCATTGTATATTAACTCTTTCCCTACGGGCGCAGTTAAAATGGGTCACTGAAGACCCGCAAAGTCGTCAATCGAAAAACACGGCACACGGTAACGCAAGATTAAAAATTGAAATTCGACAAGCGCCAGGAACATGAAATCCACGCACACGCCAAGTTTGATTTGATTTCATAAACAACTCTGCGATTGGTGGCATTTTGAGTTTTCAAGATGCTACGCGGGCGTGCAAGATGGCCTTTTCTGGAAAAATGTAAATTTTTCAACCTGATTTATGATAATTAATGCTAATTTATATTAACATAATGTGTTTTGTTCGGGAAATTTAAAAGAACAAGTAAAAGCCGGTTTATTGGGCTTCCAGAAAATGTATAGCTTTCGCAACAGTTATGGTTATTTCAAGAGATATCAATAGAACAACGTGGTCGTTCAATTTTTGATGTTTTTCAGCCGTAAGGAAAGAGTTAATAAGCAATAATAGGTAAATTGAAAATAATCGAAGAAAAAGCGTGAAAGGAAAAGCAGTTTATTATCTGTTGAATTGAAAATAATCAAAGTAAATACAGTTTAACAAAGCAAAAAAATGGTCAGTGACAAAAAATGAACCCCCTTCTCTGCTCCCCCCTACCCCCCTCAATGAGAGGAATTATGTAAGGGTTACCCGAAGCAGAGTCTCTGCAGAGATCCCACCCGCACCGGTCCACCCGCACGGGAGCTCATACTTTTAAATATATACGCAAGCTATCTATACACTACAAAGACAATACGTTCTATGCATGTGGGTCAAAAAGGTCAAAATTCACCGTGTTTAGAAATGTAGGAAATAATTCACCAAATTTGTTAAAATTTGATATGTGTGTTGTTTAGCCGACTTATAACGATGATGAAAAATTCAGGCGAAAATATAAAATTGATCGATGCGAAAAAATATCGACCATTGTATATTAACTCTTTCCCTACGGGCGCAGTTAAAATGGGTCACTGAAGACCCGCAAAGTCGTCAATCGAAAAACACGGCACACGGTAACGCAAGATTAAAAATTGAAATTCGACAAGCGCCAGGAACATGAAATCCACGCACACGCCAAGTTTGATTTGATTTCATAAACAACTCTGCGATTGGTGGCATTTTGAGTTTTCAAGATGCTACGCGGGCGTGCAAGATGGCCTTTTCTGGAAAAATGTAAATTTTTCAACCTGATTTATGATAATTAATGCTAATTTATATTAACATAATGTGTTTTGTTCGGGAAATTTAAAAGAACAAGTAAAAGCCGGTTTATTGGGCTTCCAGAAAATGTATAGCTTTCGCAACAGTTATGGTTATTTCAAGAGATATCAATAGAACAACGTGGTCGTTCAATTTTTGATGTTTTTCAGCCGTAAGGAAAGAGTTAATAAGCAATAATAGGTAAATTGAAAATAATCGAAGAAAAAGCGTGAAAGGAAAAGCAGTTTATTATCTGTTGAATTGAAAATAATCAAAGTAAATACAGTTTAACAAAGCAAAAAAATGGTCAGTGACAAAAAATGAACCCCCTTCTCTGCTCCCCCCTACCCCCCTCAATGAGAGGAATTATGTAAGGGTTACCCGAAGCAGAGTCTCTGCAGAGATCCCACCCGCACCGGTCCACCCGCACGGGAGCTCATACTTTTAAATATATACGCAAGCTATCTATACACTACAAAGACAATACGTTCTATGCATGTGGGTCAAAAAGGTCAAAATTCACCGTGTTTAGAAATGTAGGAAATAATTCACCAAATTTGTTAAAAATTTGATATGTGTGTTGTTTAGCCGACTTATAACGATGATGAAAAATTCAGGCGAAAATATAAAATTGATCGATGCGAAAAAATATCGACCATTGTATATTAACTCTTTCCCTACGGGCGCAGTTAAAATGGGTCACTGAAGACCCGCAAAGTCGTCAATCGAAAAACACGGCACACGGTAACGCAAGATTAAAAATTGAAATTCGACAAGCGCCAGGAACATGAAATCCACGCACACGCCAAGTTTGATTTGATTTCATAAACAACTCTGCGATTGGTGGCATTTTGAGTTTTCAAGATGCTACGCGGGCGTGCAAGATGGCCTTTTCTGGAAAAATGTAAATTTTTCAACCTGATTTATGATAATTAATGCTAATTTATATTAACATAATGTGTTTTGTTCGGGAAATTTAAAAGAACAAGTAAAAGCCGGTTTATTGGGCTTCCAGAAAATGTATAGCTTTCGCAACAGTTATGGTTATTTCAAGAGATATCAATAGAACAACGTGGTCGTTCAATTTTTGATGTTTTTCAGCCGTAAGGAAAGAGTTAATAAGCAATAATAGGTAAATTGAAAATAATCGAAGAAAAAGCGTGAAAGGAAAAGCAGTTTATTATCTGTTGAATTGAAAATAATCAATGTAAATACAGTTTAACAAAGCAAAAAAATGGTCAGTGACAAAAAATGAACCCCCTTCTCTGCTCCCCCCTACCCCCCTCAATGAGAGGAATTATGTAAGGGTTACCCGAAGCAGAGTCTCTGCAGAGATCCCACCCGCACCGGTCCACCCGCACGGGAGCTCATACTTTTAAATATATACGCAAGCTATCTATACACTACAAAGACAATACGTTCTATGCATGTGGGTCAAAAAGGTCAAAATTCACCGTGTTTAGAAATGTAGGAAATAATTCACCAAATTTGTTAAAAATTTGATATGTGTGTTGTTTAGCCGACTTATAACGATGATGAAAAATTCAGGCGAAAATATAAAATTGATCGATGCGAAAAAATATCGACCATTGTATATTAACTCTTTCCCTACGGGCGCAGTTAAAATGGGTCACTTGAAGACCCGCAAAGTCGTCAATCGAAAAACACGGCACACGGTAACGCAAGATTAAAAATTGAAATTCGACAAGCGCCAGGAACATGAAATCCACGCACACGCCAAGTTTGATTTGATTTCATAAACAACTCTGCGATTGGTGGCATTTTGAGTTTTCAAGATGCTACGCGGGCGTGCAAGATGGCCTTTTCTGGAAAAATGTAAATTTTTCAACCTGATTTATGATAATTAATGCTAATTTATATTAACATAATGTGTTTTGTTCGGGAAATTTAAAAGAACAAGTAAAAGCCGGTTTATTGGGCTTCCAGAAAATGTATAGCTTTCGCAACAGTTATGGTTATTTCAAGAGATATCAATAGAACAACGTGGTCGTTCAATTTTTGATGTTTTTCAGCCGTAAGGAAAGAGTTAATAAGCAATAATAGGTAAATTGAAAATAATCGAAGAAAAAGCGTGAAAGGAAAAGCAGTTTATTATCTGTTGAATTGAAAATAATCAAAGTAAATACAGTTTAACAAAGCAAAAAAATGGTCAGTGACAAAAATGAACCCCCTTCTCTGCTCCCCCTACCCCCTCAATGAGAGGAATTATGTAAGGGTTACCCGAAGCAGAGTCTCTGCAGAGATCCCACCCGCACCGGTCCACCCGCACGGGAGCTCATACTTTTAAATATATACGCAAGCTATCTATACACTACAAAGACAATACGTTCTATGCATGTGGGTCAAAAAGGTCAAAATTCACCGTGTTTAGAAATGTAGGAAATAATTCACCAAATTTGTTAAAAATTTGATATGTGTGTTGTTTAGCCGACTTATAACGATGATGAAAAATTCAGGCGAAAATATAAAATTGATCGATGCGAAAAAATATCGACCATTGTATATTAACTCTTTCCCTACGGGCGCAGTTAAAATGGGTCACTGAAGACCCGCAAAGTCGTCAATCGAAAAACACGGCACACGGTAACGCAAGATTAAAAATTGAAATTCGACAAGCGCCAGGAACATGAAATCCACGCACACGCCAAGTTTGATTTGATTTCATAAACAACTCTGCGATTGGTGGCATTTTGAGTTTTCAAGATGCTACGCGGGCGTGCAAGATGGCCTTTTCTGGAAAAATGTAAATTTTTCAACCTGATTTATGATAATTAATGCTAATTTATATTAACATAATGTGTTTTGTTCGGGAAATTTAAAAGAACAAGTAAAAGCCGGTTTATTGGGCTTCCAGAAAATGTATAGCTTTCGCAACAGTTATGGTTATTTCAAGAGATATCAATAGAACAACGTGGTCGTTCAATTTTTGATGTTTTTCAGCCGTAAGGAAAGAGTTAATAAGCAATAATAGGTAAATTGAAAATAATCGAAGAAAAAGCGTGAAAGGAAAAGCAGTTTATTATCTGTTGAATTGAAAATAATCAAAGTAAATACAGTTTAACAAAGCAAAAAAATGGTCAGTGACAAAAATGAACCCCCTTCTCTGCTCCCCCTACCCCCCTCAATGAGAGGAATTATGTAAGGGTTACCCGAAGCAGAGTCTCTGCAGAGATCCCACCCGCACCGGTCCACCCGCACGGGAGCTCATACTTTTAAATATATACGCAAGCTATCTATACACTACAAAGACAATACGTTCTATGCATGTGGGTCAAAAAGGTCAAAATTCACCGTGTTTAGAAATGTAGGAAATAATTCACCAAATTTGTTAAAAATTTGATATGTGTGTTGTTTAGCCGACTTATAACGATGATGAAAAATTCAGGCGAAAATATAAAATTGATCGATGCGAAAAAATATCGACATTGTATATTAACTCTTTCCCTACGGGCGCAGTTAAAATGGGTCACTGAAGACCCGCAAAGTCGTCAATCGAAAAACACGGCACACGGTAACGCAAGATTAAAAATTGAAATTCGACAAGCGCCAGGAACATGAAATCCACGCACACGCCAAGTTTGATTTGATTTCATAAACAACTCTGCGATTGGTGGCATTTTGAGTTTTCAAGATGCTACGCGGGCGTGCAAGATGGCCTTTTCTGGAAAAATGTAAATTTTTCAACCTGATTTATGATAATTAATGCTAATTTATATTAACATAATGTGTTTTGTTCGGGAAATTTAAAAGAACAAGTAAAAGCCGGTTTATTGGGCTTCCAGAAAATGTATAGCTTTCGCAACAGTTATGGTTATTTCAAGAGATATCAATAGAACAACGTGGTCGTTCAATTTTTGATGTTTTTCAGCCGTAAGGAAAGAGTTAATAAGCAATAATAGGTAAATTGAAAATAATCGAAGAAAAAGCGTGAAAGGAAAAGCAGTTTATTATCTGTTGAATTGAAAATAATCAAAGTAAATACAGTTTAACAAAGCAAAAAAATGGTCAGTGACAAAAAATGAACCCCCTTCTCTGCTCCCCCCTACCCCCCTCAATGAGAGGAATTATGTAAGGGTTACCCGAAGCAGAGTCTCTGCAGAGATCCCACCCGCACCGGTCCACCCGCACGGGAGCTCATACTTTTAAATATATACGCAAGCTATCTATACACTACAAAGACAATACGTTCTATGCATGTGGGTCAAAAAGGTCAAAATTCACCGTGTTTAGAAATGTAGGAAATAATTCACCAAATTTGTTAAAATTTGATATGTGTGTTGTTTAGCCGACTTATAACGATGATGAAAAATTCAGGCGAAAATATAAAATTGATCGATGCGAAAAAATATCGACCATTGTATATTAACTCTTTCCCTACGGGCGCAGTTAAAATGGGTCACTGAAGACCCGCAAAGTCGTCAATCGAAAAACACGGCACACGGTAACGCAAGATTAAAAATTGAAATTCGACAAGCGCCAGGAACATGAAATCCACGCACACGCCAAGTTTGATTTGATTTCATAAACAACTCTGCGATTGGTGGCATTTTGAGTTTTCAAGATGCTACGCGGGCGTGCAAGATGGCCTTTTCTGGAAAAATGTAAATTTTTCAACCTGATTTATGATAATTAATGCTAATTTATATTAACATAATGTGTTTTGTTCGGGAAATTTAAAAGAACAAGTAAAAGCCGGTTTATTGGGCTTCCAGAAAATGTATAGCTTTCGCAACAGTTATGGTTATTTCAAGAGATATCAATAGAACAACGTGGTCGTTCAATTTTTGATGTTTTTCAGCCGTAAGGAAAGAGTTAATAAGCAATAATAGGTAAATTGAAAATAATCGAAGAAAAAGCGTGAAAGGAAAAGCAGTTTATTATCTGTTGAATTGAAAATAATCAAGTAAATACAGTTTAACAAAGCAAAAAAATGGTCAGTGACAAAAAATGAACCCCCTTCTCTGCTCCCCCCTACCCCCCTCAATGAGAGGAATTATGTAAGGGTTACCCGAAGCAGAGTCTCTGCAGAGATCCCACCCGCACCGGTCCACCCGCACGGGAGCTCATACTTTTAAATATATACGCAAGCTATCTATACACTACAAAGACAATACGTTCTATGCATGTGGGTCAAAAAGGTCAAAATTCACCGTGTTTAGAAATGTAGGAAATAATTCACCAAATTTGTTAAAATTTGATATGTGTGTTGTTTAGCCGACTTATAACGATGATGAAAAATTCAGGCGAAAATATAAAATTGATCGATGCGAAAAAATATCGACCATTGTATATTAACTCTTTCCCTACGGGCGCAGTTAAAATGGGTCACTGAAGACCCGCAAAGTCGTCAATCGAAAAACACGGCACACGGTAACGCAAGATTAAAAATTGAAATTCGACAAGCGCCAGGAACATGAAATCCACGCACACGCCAAGTTTGATTTGATTTCATAAACAACTCTGCGATTGGTGGCATTTTGAGTTTTCAAGATGCTATGCGTGCGTTGCAAGATGGCCTTTTCTGGAAAAATGTAAATTTTTCAACCTGATTTATGATAATTTAATGCTAATATATATTAACATAATGTGTTTTGTTCGGGGAAATTTAAAAGAACAAGTAAAAGCCGTCTTATTGGGCTTCCAGAAAATGTATTAGCTTTCGCAACACAGTTATGGTTATTTTCATAGAGATATCAATAGAACAACGTGGTCGTTCAATTTTTGATGTTTTTCAGCCGTAGGGAAAGAGTTAATAAGCAATAATAGGTAAATTGAAAATAATCGAAGAAAAAAGCGTGAAAGGAAAAGCAGTTTATTATATGTTGAATTGAAAATAATCAATGTAAATACAGTTTAACAAAGCAAAAACAATGGTCAGTGACAAAAAATGAAACCCCTTCTCTGCTCCCCCCTACCCCCCTCAATGAGAGGAATTATGTAAGGGTTACCCGAAGCAGAGTCTCTGCAGAGATCCCACCCGCACCGGTCCACCCGCACGGGAGCTCATACTTTTAAATATATACGCAAGCTATCTATTACACTACAAAGACAATAGGTTCTGTGCATGTGGGTCAAAAAGGTCAAAATTCAACCGTGTTTAGAAATGTAGGAAATAATTCACCAAATTGGCTTAAAATTTGATATGTGTGTTGTTTTAGCCGACTTACAACGATGATGAAAAATTCAGGCCAAAATATAAAATTGATCGATGCGAAATAAATATCGGCCATTCTATATTAACTCTTTCCCTACGGGCGCAGTTAAAATGGGTCGCTGATGACCCGCAAAGGTCGTCAATCGAAAAACACGGCACACGTTAACGCAAGATTAAAAATTGAAATTCAAACAAGCGCCAGGAACATGAAATCCACGCACACGCCAAGTTTGATTTGATTTCATAAACAACTCTACGATTGGTGGCATTTTTGAGTTTTCAAGATGCTATGCGGGCGTGCAAGATGGCCTTTTCTGGAAAAAATGTAAATTTTTCAACCTGATTTATGATAATTAATGCTAATTTATATTAACATAATGTGTTTTGTTCGGGAAATTTAAAAGAACAAGTAAAAGCCGGTTTACTGGGCTTCCAGAAAATGTATAGCTTTCGCAACAGTTATGGTTATTTCAAGAGATATCAATAGAACAAACGTGGTCGTTCAATTTTTGATGTTTTTCAGCCGTAGGGAAAGAGTTAATAAGCAATAATAGGTAAATTGAAAATAATCGAAGAAAAAGCGTGAAAGGAAAAGCAGTTTATTATATGTTGAATTGAAAATAATCAATGTAAATACAGTTTAACAAAGCAAAACAATGGTCAGTGACAAAAAATGAACCCCCTTCTCTGCTCCCCCCTACCCCCCTCAATGAGAGGAATTATGTAAGGATTACCCGAAGCAGAGTCTCTGCAGAGATCCCACCCGCACCGGTCCACCCGCACGGGAGCTCATACTTTTAAATATATACGCAAGCTATCTATACACTACAAAGGACAATAGGTTCTGTGCATGTGGGTCAAAAAGGTCAAAATTCACCGTGTTTAGAAATGTAGGAAATAATTCACCAAATTTGGCTTAAAATTTGATATGTGTGTTGTTTAGGCCGACTTACTACGATGATGAAAAATTCAGGCCAAAATATAAAATTGATCGATGCGAATAAATATCGGCCATTCTATATTAACTCTTTCCCTACGGGCGCAGTTAAAATGGGTCGCTGATGACCCGCAAAGTCGTCAATCGAAAAACACGGCACACCGTAACGCAAGATTAAAAATTGAAATTCAACAAGCGCCAGGAACATGAAATCCACGCACACGCCAAGTTTGATTTGATTTCATAAACAACTCTGCGATTGGTGGCATTTTGAGTTTTCAAGATGCTATGCGGGCGTGCAAGATGGCCTTTTCTGGAAAAATGTAAATTTTTCAACCTGATTTATGATAATTAATGCTAATTTATATTAACATAATGTGTTTTGTTCGGGAAATTTAAAAGAACAAGTAAAAGCCGGTTTATTGGGCTTCCAGAAAATGTATAGCTTTCGCAACAGTTATGGTTATTTCAAGAGATATCAATAAGAACAAAAAAACGTGGTCGTTCAATTTTTGATGTTTTTCAGCCGTAGGGAAAGAGTTAATAAGCAATAATAGGTAAATTGAAAATAATCGAAGAAAAAGCGTGAAAGGAAAAGCAGTTTATTATATGTTGAATTGAAAATAATCAATGTAAATACAGTTTAACAAAGCAAAAACAATGGTCAGTGACAAAAAATGAACCCCCTTCTCTGCTCCCCCCTACCCCCCTCAATGAGAGGAATTATGTAAGGGTTACCCGAAGCAGAGTCTCTGCAGAGATCCCACCCGCACCGGTCCACCCGCACGGGAGCTCATACTTTTAAATATATACGCAAGCTATCTATACACTACAAAGACAATAGGTTCTGTGCATGTGGGTCAAAAAGGTCAAAATTCACCGTGTTTAGAAATGTAGGAAATAATTCACCAAATTGGCTTAAAATTTGATATGTGTGTTGTTTAGCCGACTTACAACGATGATGAAAAATTCAGGCCAAAATATAAAATTGATCGATGCGAATAAATATCGGCCATTCTATATTAACTCTTTCCCTACGGGCGCAGTTAAAATGGGTCGCTGATGACCCGCAAAGTCGTCAATCGAAAAAACACGGCACACCGTTAACGCAAGATTAAAAATTGAAATTCAACAAGCGCCAGGAACATGAAATCCACGCACACGCCAAGTTTGATTTGATTTCATAAACAACTCTGCGATTGGTGGCATTTTGAGTTTTCAAGATGCTATGCGGGCGTGCAAGATGGCCTTTTCTGGAAAAATGTAAATTTTTCAACCTGATTTATGATAATTAATGCTAATTTATATTAACATAATGTGTTTTGTTCGGGAAATTTAAAAGAACAAGTAAAAGCCGGTTTATTGGGCTTCCAGAAAATGTATAGCTTTCGCAACAGTTATGGTTATTTCAAGAGATATCAATAGAACAAAAAAACGTGGTCGTTCAATTTTTGATGTTTTTTCAGCCGTAGGGAAAGAGTTAATAAGCAATAATAGGTAAATTGAAAATAATCGAAGAAAAAGCGTGAAAGGAAAAGCAGTTTATTATATGTTGAATTGAAAATAATCAATGTAAATACAGTTTAACAAAGCAAAACAATGGTCAGTGACAAAAAATGAACCCCCTTCTCTGCTCCCCCCTACCCCCCTCAATGAGAGGAATTATGTAAGGGTTACCCGAAGCAGAGTCTCTGCAGAGATCCCACCCGCACCGGTCCACCCGCACGGGAGCTCATACTTTTAAATATATACGCAAGCTATCTATACACTACAAAGACAATAGGTTCTGTGCATGTGGGTCAAAAAGGTCAAAATTCACCGTGTTTAGAAATGTAGGAAATAATTCACCAAATTGGCTTAAAATTTGATATGTGTGTTGTTTAGCCGACTTACAACGATGATGAAAAATTCAGGCCAAAATATAAAATTGATCGATGCGAATAAATATCGGCCATTCTATATTAACTCTTTCCCTACGGGCGCAGTTAAAATGGGTCGCTGATGACCCGCAAAGTCGTCAATCGAAAAACACGGCACACCGTAACGCAAGATTAAAAATTGAAATTCAACAAGCGCCAGGAACATGAAATCCACGCACACGCCAAGTTTGATTTGATTTCATAAACAACTCTGCGATTGGTGGCATTTTGAGTTTTCAAGATGCTATGCGGGCGTGCAAGATGGCCTTTTCTGGAAAAATGTAAATTTTTCAACCTGATTTATGATAATTAATGCTAATTTATATTAACATAATGTGTTTTGTTCGGGAAATTTAAAAGAACAAGTAAAAGCCGGTTTATTGGGCTTCCAGAAAATGTATAGCTTTCGCAACAGTTATGGTTATTTCAAGAGATATCAATAGAACAAAAAAACGTGGTCGTTCAATTTTTGATGTTTTTCAGCCGTAGGGAAAGAGTTAATAAGCAATAATAGGTAAATTGAAAATAATCGAAGAAAAAGCGTGAAAGGAAAAGCAGTTTATTATATGTTGAATTGAAAATAATCAATGTAAATACAGTTTAACAAAGCAAAACAATGGTCAGTGACAAAAAATGAACCCCCTTCTCTGCTCCCCCCTACCCCCCTCAATGAGAGGAATTATGTAAGGGTTACCCGAAGCAGAGTCTCTGCAGAGATCCCACCCGCACCGGTCCACCCGCACGGGAGCTCATACTTTTAAATATATACGCAAGCTATCTATACACTACAAAGACAATAGGTTCTGTGCATGTGGGTCAAAAAGGTCAAAATTCACCGTGTTTAGAAATGTAGGAAATAATTCACCAAATTGGCTTAAATTTGATATGTGTGTTGTTTAGCCGACTTACAACGATGATGAAAAATTCAGGCCAAAATATAAAATTGATCGATGCGAATAAATATCGGCCATTCTATATTAACTCTTTCCCTACGGGCGCAGTTAAAATGGGTCGCTGATGACCCGCAAAGTCGTCAATCGAAAAACACGGCACACCGTAACGCAAGATTAAAAATTGAAATTCAACAAGCGCCAGGAACATGAAATCCACGCACACGCCAAGTTTGATTTGATTTCATAAACAACTCTGCGATTGGTGGCATTTTGAGTTTTCAAGATGCTATGCGGGCGTGCAAGATGGCCTTTTCTGGAAAAATGTAAATTTTTCAACCTGATTTATGATAATTAATGCTAATTTATATTAACATAATGTGTTTTGTTCGGGAAATTTAAAAGAACAAGTAAAAGCCGGTTTATTGGGCTTCCAGAAAATGTATAGCTTTCGCAACAGTTATGGTTATTTCAAGAGATATCAATAGAACAACGTGGTCGTTCAATTTTTGATGTTTTTCAGCCGTAGGGAAAGAGTTAATGTCCGGTAAAAAATTCGTACGATAGAAGTGCCAAGTCTACCCGTCAACATGTCCGGTAATGTCAGAAAAATTATTTCCAGGCCTGTAACTATTTGCTGATTATAATCAATGATGACAAACGAAACACACAACCGAGTTCGAGACTAAAGCTTGTCAGATAGATTATGAACAAGTAAATTAAACAAGAAGTCAAACGCAAATCTATACATATATACACGCATGCACGTTCACAAATACGATTACAGTGTAACCCAGTTAATACGGTCACCAACGCGCCTTATTATTACATTAAGTCGGTTTCCTATGATGTACCGTGGGATATATGCGCCATACATCCATATGAATACTAATAAGACAAGAACGAAGAAAAAACTAGGAAAATCTTTGTCCAAGGAGGAAAAATCGACAAAACGTTGTAGGAAACCTCCTCAATGTAATAATAAGTCAGATAAACACCTCGAACGTCGGAATTTATACGATATACAGCCCTCGGATGCTACGCGTCCTCGGGGCTGTATGCCGCATAAATCCCTCGTTCTCGGTGCTTATCTATTACATAAAGCCCTCGTTCTCGGGATCTAACTCTTACATAACAATTTGGCCGTATTAACGGGGTGGCCGTATTAATGGGGTAGGGTCAAATTTCATGGCTGTTAAAAATATGGCTGTTATAATGTAAGAGATGAAACAAGTAAACAAAGCAAGAAGGAAATAATAAGAAAAGTAAACCATGTTGAAAACTCCGCTGCTTATCTGAAACTTTATAACATGACATGTCACAGACTCTTTCAATTAAAATTAAGTCTGGAAGTGTAATAAGTCTTTTGTCTCAAGATATATTTCCGTTTGTCGCTTGACTCACTTGTCTTTTAGATTTTAAAATGCATGTTTGGTTGGAGTGGCCTTATAAATGGGGTGATTGTTAACGTTGAGATTTTACAATGTGGCCGTTGGCCGTATTAACGGGCCGTTTATATAAGGAAATGCATTGGCGCTTTGCCGATACAAAAAAAAGTTGCCGTAATAACGAGGTGACCGTATTAACGAGGTGGCCGTAAGGTGGGGTTCCACTGTACGTCTAAATAAATTAACAGACATTCTATTTTATTTATTAGCTTTGCCATGATGTACATATTACAAACATGATTTACATACATTATAACAATAGGCAGGGTGACCGCAATAGCTAATGCCAGTTACTTCGGCCCCCAAACAAATACAGACGATTCTCCCATTAGTATCCATGTAAAAGCACACGATGGATGTTAGGATACGCATTAAAATTAGGCCCTGTTTACATGAAGGTAGGGTTACCCTCCTAGTAGGGTGACCATTCCTAGCAAGCCTGGATATTAGCGGCCGGTCACGGACATTGACTGGTACAAATTTTCCATTTCTAGAGATTTGACAGTTACAACATTTTAAAATTCTGTTTGTCATTTTGTCCGATGCTCAACTTGTCCGAAGATTAACTCAACTTTTTGTGTAGGTATAACATTTTTGTGTTGAATGGACTCTGCTTTCGATTTTGTGTTGTACAATCTCAATGAGAGACATTTGCGTTCGGATTTAACTAAGAAATTAAGTTCGAGAGAGATTAAGTTCGGAGACCTGATTAAGCTAGCCTACGTTTGGAGACATTGCGCTAAGTTATGAGACGTTACGCTAACTTTGGAGATATTGTGTTATGTTATGAGACGTTACGCTAAGTTTTAAGACATTGCGCTAAGTTATGAGACGTAACGCTAAGTTTGGAGATATTGCGCTACGTTATGAGACGATACGCTAGGTTTAGAGACGTTACACTAAGTTTTGAGATGTTACACTAAGTTGTACCGTGACAGGTACACTTTTTTGTATGTCCGTTACAAATTCATTTGTGCTGGTCATTCTGATAGGTGCAGTGAAAATAATTATTTCCAAGCTTGATTCCAAGAGGGTCAAAATATAGCCCTTGTTTATATGGTGTAGGGTGACCCTTGTATACCAAACCCTTTGCGTGGCCACTATAAAAGCACATTGAAAATAGCGGACAAACGAAGACTTTCAGTGGCAAGTTTTATTATTTTGTCTCATGGTCCTTTGCATGGTCGCCGCATTTCAATGCTGTAGTCTATTGCTTGGCTTTTTGTTGTTTCAAAATGTCATCAAGAACAGTTAGCAATTTATGACAATGCTGCTTTAGCTCGGATGAGACACGTTCGAAGGAGAGATGTTCGTTGTCGGCCGCGGCGATTTTAGCGGGGTTTTGCGCTCTGCCTCCATGGTCACCTTAGGACACATGTAAACGAAACTTGGAAAGACAATGGACTAGGCTAACCGTTCTACTAAGGTAACCCTTCCTGAAGGGTCACCCTACCTCCATGTAAACAGGGCTTTAGTGAATATAGTCAGTGAACATAGCAACACGATGCTAGCAAGTTCATAAGGTTCCGAGCTGCATTACATTTAACACACGTACGTTTCCTAGCGCGTAGAATGTTGTAATGCTACATTGCCAGAAATCATCACCATGTTCAGAATTTATAGTCGCACCAGTCCCCTTCAGTGCGCGCGTTATCCAACAAAATTTACTATGAAAACATATATACAAGACACTATTTTGGTTTGAATTTAAAAATACAGTATGAACAAAAGATGAACCTCACATATGAAAATCGAACATACAATCTAACATAAAATACAAAGAATTATAACCAAAGCGTGAAATTCACCTTTCCTTTCTCGATGTCTGCTTCGTTAGCCAAAACCATAAAAGCGCGCTATGTGACACCGTAAACTTCCTCGTATATACCAAATATGACCAATGATGAACGTGTCATGGCAGTTAGTCGTGTCGTACGATTGTTGTGTTATATCTTTCTTATTCAATTGATACTGTTTGACTTGTTTTATGCTAAGTCTACAACGAAGAAGACAACTAATGATGAAATATATGCTCATAAGATCTATAGCAGCTCTACCAAATACAAAGTTGGGGAGGATATTACGAGAAATAGCTATCACCAAATGCAGGTCCAGCCGAAGAAAATGTCAACCAGCAAGAAGATGAACGACGTATATTATCGACGTAATATATGTCTTATCATTCAATTGACGCTATTATCCACCTTATTGCAACGGTGTGGGGACATTGCTGTAAACCCTGGTCCTGCTATTAACAAATCAAATTGTGTTGCTTGCTTGAAACCTATAAAGTCACAACAAGGTATGGCTTCATGTAGCGGCTGTGGAGGTGTTTTTCATCACGGATGTGTTGGTCCAGATTATGATGAAGGAAGGAGGTGTTTATTTTGCAATCTGTTAGCTTCAGCGATTCCAGATGACACCATAGACATAACTCAGTCTTGTGTACAAATTAACGAATTGCGAGAACTACTCTCTAGCCGTGGTTTGAAGTTCTGTTATATTAACATATGTTCTCTACTTCCTAAAATCGAAGAACTTCATCTCCTAATCCATTCTCATCCTGGCATACATGTCCTGGCTATAGGGGAGACCCACCTATCACCAGAAATTAATACTTCTGAAATTCACATGCCCAACTACACGATATATCGGAAAGATCGAAACCGGAATGGTGGTGGCCGGTGTGTTAGTTTATATACACAAGTCTGTATGCGCCCTCCGCAGAGATGATCTCGAAGAGGCGGTAACTGAAAGTATTTGGCTCGAGATTACACAAACAAGAAGTAAAAATATTTTGGTCGGTAGTTATTACCCTTACAAAAATTTCACATTAAATTTCATATATGAAACTTGAATTTCATATATGAAATGAGGATTTTCATATATGAAATGAAAAATTTCATATATGAAATTAGATTTTTACATGTGAAAAGGTAATTTCATATATGAAATTTCAGTTCCATATGTGAAATTCTCTTTTTCACATATTAAATTTCCATATATGAAAAACAGTTCATATATGAAATTTTAATTTCATATATGAAAAAGTAATTTCATATATGAAATCCATTTCACATGTGAAATTTGGTAATTTCATATATGAATATGAATTTTCATATATGAAAATCAAGTCATTTATGAAATTTTCATTTCACATATGAAATTATTCATTTCACAATTTTAATTATATGAAATCAGAATTTTCATATATGAAAATCAGATCATATATATGAAATTTACATTTCACATATGAAAAGTAATTTCATATATGAAATCCATTTCACATTTAGAACTGGCCAATTTCATATTTTCATATATTTCATATTTTCACACATGGAAACAATAGACAAACAAACTAACAGGGCTGAAAACATACCTTCCTGGCGGAGGTAATTAAAATATTATTCATATATATATATATATATATATATATATATATATATATATATATATATATATATATATATATATATATATATATATATATATATAATATATATATATATATATATATATATATATATATATATATATATTATATATATATATATATATATATATATATATATACATATATATATATATATATATATATATATATATATATATATATACTGTAAATTTGACTCTAAGGGTTGTTTTGACCCCAACATGGGGTCAAAATGACACTTTAGTGGACTCCATGAACTCTTTCTAGGAGTTATAGGACTCCTGGAGGAGTCGATGGGCTCTTTGTTAGAGTCGTAGCACTCTTTGTTGGAGTCACAGCACTCTTTGTTGGAGTCCGAGGACTCTTTGTTATAGTCATAGCACTCTTTGTGGGAGTTATTATGATCTTTCTTGGAGTCATTGTAGTTTTTCTTGATTTGTGGATAAGTTGAGGTAAAAATTGGTAATTAAATATATAAAATTATTCTATTCAAAAATATTTGAATAATTATGAACTATTCTGTATTCTGTTTTAGTAATGCATGAAAAACAACTGAATAGCTGATTTCACTAAAATCATAAATGAAATTGAATGCATCATTGTCTTTATATATGGTTGTCTACACACCAAATCTGTCTAACATTACACATTACAATTAACATTATCTGGTCTAAAATAATACTGAAATCCTCAGGCTCCGCCAAGCTGACAACATTGTTAAAATATCTCTGACATGGTATCAAAATGCCGACCGGTACTTTATTCCACATAGCACGTGTCAGAGTGACACGTGATGTTATGGCGCAATATTTCGTATTCGTCGCTTCGCGATTTTACATGTTCTGCGTGCGAAGAGAAGCTCGTATCTTTATAACTTTATTTGACGTATGAAACCTATCTAGAAGCGAGATGAAATACGTATTGATCCACTGGACTTCTACCAACAAGACGACTATCCTTACTAAAGATTTTTTTCGCGATTATGCTCGTTTAATCCGAAGAAAGAAGGCATGCAGTTGATCACTGTTGTTTTCAAAGCAGTGGTCAAACGGTCAAACCGCCTAAAGGTGGCTTGAAAGCGTATCTGGGGCGCGTGATTGCTGCGACTGGTGAGTTGTATATAGATTTGGACGCCATTGACATTATTCGTCGAGTGAGTCGCTGTTGAAAAATTTATATTGATCAGCTTTCGTCAATTGCTCATAAGACCTTTGAAAGTTTGCTGAAAAAGGTCTTATGAGCCAGTTAAGCCCCTGAAGGCTGAAGGAAAATGCACCAATATTACTGTACTGGAACTGTTTATTATATTAAATCTTGCTCTTCATCAAAGCAATTAAACTGATTTAATTATAAGAGAAACTGGTTGCTGGTTGGCACTTAGTTATGGCAATGTTGAAGTTACAGTGAAGGAAAACTTTGAGTGTGAAGATGCAACTGAGATTGGTTGTGAAAAATATAACTTCAAGGCCTAACAGTTTAGTAGCTGGAATTTAAGCCACAGCTCTTGGAATTATGGAGTCCTATGACAGGTGCTTGGCAACAGGTTCAGTATTATATGATGGTGGTATTATGCCATTATGAAGTGAATGGATATTTTACTGAGAATATTTGGCATTTACACTATATTAATTGGATGACATATTAAAGTTATAGTGAAGGAAAATTGAAAGGGGGTTTAACCGACTGGAATGCAACAACAAGAATAGCCTGTGACACACCCCTGACTCGTCTTGGTATGAGTAAGTACGAGTACTTACTAACTAGGCTTCCTTATGGCCCTTCTACACGATACAATTCATCGTATACGATTGTCATTCTGGCATACATTGTTGTATACGATTGTCGTACTGGCGTATGCAATTGTTTGCACACAACATAATTCTTGTTTCTGATTCGATGGTGAATGTTGACATGCATGTACAGTTTAATGACATACACCAAGATGACAATCGTATACGACAAATCGTACCGTGTACAGATGGTCCTTTAAGTACTTTAGTCTAATATACTGTAGTTATGCATTCGTGTTTAAAACCATCAGGAGCCACCTTAATTGAGTGTAAATGCCAAATATTCTCAGTAATAAACCCATTCACTTCATTCGTGGCATTTCCACCATGGTCGTACAGGTATATACTGAACTTGTAGCCAAGCTCCCATAGTTCAGTCGGTTATAGTGTGCTGGTGTACATTATATTGCCAGGGTCGCAGGGTTCAATCCCCGTTATTATCTAGTTTGAATTAGTTGAGGAAATATTGAAATAATATGTATTTCCCCCTGTAATCTGTCAAGTTTTTGCATGGCATATTGAAGTGATATGTAGTTTCTTGTGACCGACACAATGTGCTACTATTTGCACATAGAAATCTATTACTATAATTCATGAAGACTTCCAATTTATTGTCAGCCTTATTTGGAAATATATTCTGTCCCAGTTATCAGTCACAGGGAAAAGCAAGGAAGGCCACCCTGCTCTGGTCTTAAAAGAAACGACTACCAAGGTATTATATATAATGTTAATATCTACAAATTTTTGTGTAGCAGTTTTTAGGGAAGTTCATGTGCATCCTATTTATCAAAATTTTGACCCTAGTGACATACCACTGTAACAAACATATCTCAAAGGCCATTTTCAAAATTTTTGCAAGGGCAGGCCTTACAAAGTACGACTATATATATGTACGACTATATAGTACTGTTTTATGGTTTTAATATTACATGTTATTATGTCTTTAATATTACCAAACTTGCTTCGCGTCGCGCCAAACTTTCTTCGCGTCCCACAGTTTGCCGACCGTTGGTTCAGGTTGTTTTAGTGAATCAACCTGACAGAATTAAACTTTCAAACAAACATTATCAAAGTAGTATATATATATATATATATATATATATATATATATATATAAGTTAATGAATGCATACAACTTACCATACAACCTCGAATGTCAAGATCACATTTCATATTTCAAGATTTGTACATGCATTATTCAATAACTTCATTTATTTTATTATATAGTCCTTGCTCACACCAGTTGCCTTAATTGAGGAGGATAGGGCGAAAACATTTTCAAAATTAACGAAGACCCTGTTGGCTGCTCTCTTTGACCGAGAAACATTGCTAAAATCATCTTTAGCTGGAAAGAAAAGTGGAGAACAACTTGATCAAAATAAAGTTCAGATGATTATAGGTATGTTGGTGATAAAGGCATTTGACTTAACCATTAACATGATACTGATAGACACTTTCACTCGTTGTTGGTTGGACAGAGTAAAATAACAAAGTACCTATAGGGTGCATTTGTGCCTATTGCCCAAACCCTGCAAATGGTGGCGTTATTTTACAGGCAGTATAATCTTTTTGCCACAAAAGAAAAGGCCTTTGAACAGCATTCCTTGAGCTTGCAAAGCAGCAATCCTGATCAGAGGCATAATGTCTGAGGAAAATGCCAGCAAATTCGTGATATATCTGACACATAACAGCTCTCAATCAGAATTGGGTTGGGAAGGAAATTGCCTCATATGACGTGGCATTATTAAAATACTTTTTTTTCTTTTCTTTAGCATATGTGAGCCTACGTTTTCCAGGAGCAGAGAAACAGGCCATAAGGATTGCCATTATCCAAAAAATCAAGGATGAGCGGATGGCATGCAAAAGAAAAATAAAGAGTGCAATGGATAAGTGTTTCTAGTTACTTTAAACATTTTTATACTCTTAAATACACACTTTTAAACTATAGTATTGTTATGTAAAATTGTATAGATAATTATATTTATAATCTATACTTGTTTATACCTATATTAATAGTAACTTTCTTATATTTGCTGCAGACTTTGATTGTATTAAAAGGTTTTATATATCAACACAATTAAAATGTTCAAATTTCAAATCGATATACTAGTTAACATATCTTCATATGACAAAATTTGTGAAGGAAATATTTTCATAGGTGGAATTTCATATATATTATATTATATGAAATTTAATATGTGAAAATTTCATATATGAAATACAGTATATACACATGTGAAAATTTCATATACGAATTATTTCACATATGAAAACTTCATACATGAAATTTTTCACTGACATATTTCAAGGTTGAAACATTTTCATGTAATTATTTCATATATGAAACTGTTTCAATTCCACATAACGATTTCATATATGAAACATTTCATATATGAAATCATTTCATATATGAAATCATGTCATATATGAAATCATTTCATATATGAAATCATTTCATATATGAAACATTTTCATATATGAAATTATTTCATATATGAAATTATTTCATATATGAAACTGTTCCAATTCCACATAACGATTTCATATATGAAAAATTTCATATATGAAATCGTTATGTGAAATTTCTGTAAGGGTACCGCACTCCAGAAAACTCTGAATATTCGGATAAGGATTTCTCTGATAAATTTCAAAGTAGTCTCAACCATGTTAATATGGAGAACAAAGAAGCCATAATCCTTGGTGATTTTAACTGCAATTTTAAATCTACAAAGCTTGATTGCCCAACAAAACAACTGAAAGAAATCTTACGAGTGTGTAATTTTAAACAAATGATTTTAAAGCCTGCAAGAATCACGAAAATCTCCAGTACTCTCATAGATCTCATTTTGACGACAAATCCTTGGAATATTTCTTCATGCGATGTCATTAGATACGGACTAAGTGATCACGACATGGTTGCATGCGTAAGGAAACAAAACTGTCATCGGTTTTCCCCTAGGACAATAAACTGCCGAAATTACAATCGATATAATGCTGCCAAGTTTAATGAAGATCTTAAAAATGTCCCATGGGAAGAGCTTTTTTGTGAAGATGTAAATCAAGCCTGGACAAATTGGAAATCATCCTTCCTTGCAGTTGTAAACAACCATATACCGCTAATTGATAAGAAAGTTCGTGGCAAAAACTTCCCTTGGATTAATAGTGAGATTAAAGAACTAATTAAAGAAAGGGACTATTATTTGATTAAAGCAAGAAAGACCAAATCGGATGAAGATTGGAAGGAATATAAACGATCACGAAATACGACCAGGATAAAAATTCGAAAGCAAAATGGTCGTTATAATCGACAAATGATTGATGAATACAAAAACAATCCTCAAGATTTTTGGAAAACGATCAAAAAAATTTATCCAAATGGTAAAACTCGAAATCGTAATAAAGATCAATTAACATTGAAAATTGGAAACTGTCTCATTACAGATAAGTTTTCCATTGCAAATTCCTTTTTGCAATTTCTTTACGGAAATGGTTCAGAATCTTCTTCGAACGTCATGGTCCTCTGCTATCGATTGCGGTGGCACGCCAAATAGCATGTATTCCATAAAAGAATCAAGTAGCCGTTTCATCATGATGCCTGTTACAGATGATTTCGTTGAAAAACAATTGCGTTCATTAAAAACGTCCAAATCTCCAGGTATTGATAACATTCCTCCTCGTGTCCTGAGAGATTCTGCGAAAATAATTTCACCTTCGTTGACAAAAATTATAAATCTCTCAATCAGTTCTGATGTCTTCCCGGATGATCTAAAACATGCAAAAGTGATCCCGATACACAAGAAAGGTAGTTTACAGAATATGGATAATTATCGACCAATATCGGTTCTACCTGCAATATCCAAAGTCTTTGAAAGAGCTGTGCAACTTCAACTTACTGAGTACTTACGAAGATAAAAAACTACTATCGCCTCACCAGTGTGGATTTCGAGCATCATATTCTACGGGGACTGCAGTTACGTACCTTTCTGACTCAATTAAACGCAACATGGATTCTAGTTTATTGACGTGTGCAATTTTTTTGGTTCTCCGAAAAGCATTTGACAGTGTTGACCATAACATTCATAGTAGAAAGCTGGCAAGTTATGGAATTAGTGAAAAAGAAAACGAATGGTTGAGCAGCAATCTAAGTTGCCGTCAACAATCTGTTAATATTGATGGCGTATATTCACAGCCTCGAGATGTTATAAACGGAGTCCCACAAGGATCTGTATTGGGGCCAATATTATTTACATTGTTTATAAACGATTTGCCAAACTGCTCAAGTACCTCAAATATCATAATGTATGCCGATGACACTGTAATTTTCTGGGCACACAAGGACAATGAAACTGTTCATGAAATTCTGAACCGTGACCTTGATAACGTTAGCCATTGGATGGATGAGAACAAGCTTTTAATACACTATGGAAAATCAGAAACAATAACCTTTGGAACTCAACAAAAACTGCGTACAATACAAGAAAATCGTGACATCAAAATCCAAGGTACAATTCTTAACCAAGTAACCTCAATTAAATACCTTGGTGTTTATCTGGATCAGAAACTAAATTTCAACGATCATGTCAATTCACTTATGTCAAAAGTATCGACCAGATTAGGAGCGTTGAGTAGGCTGAGAACAAATCTAACTATCCTTGCATCTGCGAATATATACAAGGCAATGATTTTACCACTATTTGACTACTGTGACATAGCATGGCATGAAATTAGTCCAACTACTGCTGATAAACTGGAGAAACTACAATATCGAGCAGGGGAAATTGTCATGCAGTCTAATCATGTCAATCTCGTTGAAGAGATGGGCTGGACATCGCTGATGAACAGACGCAAATACCATCTATGTGTCTCCATATTTAAGTACCTTCATGGCTTTGAACCACAAATATTATGTGAGAATATTGTTTTGTTTCACCACAACTATAACACTCGGCGTAATAGAATAGATATCAACCTTCCAAAAGTGAGAACTGAAATAGGCAAGAAGACATTTAATTATTCAACCTCTAAGCTGTTTAATATACTACCCACTGAAATGAAAACTCTTGAAACTATTTCTAAATTTAAATCCCAATTAAGGATATTTTTAACTTAATTTGGTATATTATTTACAGTATCTTTGCTATATGTATGTATATAATCTTTGAGCATATTCACATGACTTATGCCGTCATTGTCACTCTACAGTATATGTTGTAATTCTTATTTCTGATACAGGGCCCTCATTGATAACAGCATCTTTTGTTGACGAGGTTTACCCTGTTTAAATAAAGATTCATCAATTCAATGTAGTTGCTTATTTCACAAAACTAAAGATATTAGATAAAAAGTTGAACCTCGTGTGGTGAATTTCAGTCTATCGTCTGTACATTTTAAGTCTATTTACCTCTTCAGGAGTAGTAATATATGTATATATATATATATATACATACATGTGTAAGGGATTGGCACTAGCTCTTAACCAATCAGATTGCAGGAAACATTTGAATTGACCAATCAGAGAAAAGGGTATCGTATTATTTCCAGGGAGGTGTCCCAAAATAACCAGGAGGGGAAGTCAATTTAAATGAAACTTATATTGCAATCTGATCAGTTTGAGAGCGAAGTGCCAATCCCTTACACATGAAGATGGTAGTTGTTGTTGTTACTTGTCCTTTTCGTCGGGAAGGAAACATGGCCGCCATGCGCAGTGAAGGTAAAAAATGTATTTTGGAAAAAAAAGGTTAATGGAAGAAAAATATATATTTGAAAAAAATATATATATATATATATGTGAATTAGTAGTAGTAGTATTTTAAAAAAAAAAGGAAAACAAAAAAATATGAATTGTGAATTTGAAAAAAAAAGTATTTTAAAATAAAAAAATAAAAATATATAAAAAAGGTTGAAATATTTTTAAAAATAGAACGTAGAATTGTATTTTATAAAAAAAAAAGGAATTGTAAAAAAGTATTTTTAAAAAAAAAATAAGAAATGAGCGCGCGCGACGGAGATGTTACCTCAACGACGACCAGAGCTCGAATGAGGTGTAAGCTGATATACCGGATGTAAATAGGGTATTATTTTTTTGTAAAAGGTTTTTGGGAAAAGGCGTTTCCGGAAGTAGATTACAGTTAGTATATAACAGGTCAAATAACCACACCCACTTCACTTCACTTCTGGTGTTAATCGAGGACACATCTCTCTCTTTTGCTCTCTCTGTCTTTCATTTTTTTTTATAAAATACTTTTGCAAATAACTATTACATTTTTTTTATAAAATCATTTTTACTTTTTATATTTTTAAAAAAATAATTAATTTTTTGTTTTGCTCCTACTACTGTTGTGTGTATGCTCGCTTGAAAGTCGTACTCTCAAAAAGTGCGAAGCGCTTGAACCCTCCAATGAGCTGTAGTATTTATTACTAACCAGCATTGGTGCGCATTCAACCTGCAGTACTCTTGTAAATCGCGACTGGTTTAGACTTTATTGTCTGGTCTTCCTCTCTAAAAAAGAGGTTGATGTCAGGTGGGACTAGTCCATAGAGACATTTAGCTCACCGCCGGATCGATCGATTGCTTGTTGTACGTTATGGGTTTTTGGATGTTAGCATGTGGTGAAAGAGCTAGCTAAAGTAACACATAGTTTCACAGGAATATTTTTTTTATTTTTTTTTATTTTTACTTTTTTAAGACAAAAATATATACAAAAGCACACACAATATATCGAAAGTGCTTGTACATTATGTTACTGGATCTACCTCTATATTAAAGTGTATATTTTGTATATATATATTTTTTAAAATAAACACATAAGAACCCTCTAGTAATAAATTTGGGAAGAATGGGTTATTCTTCCCATTTCCACACACTAGGACAATTCCCACCCTATAAAAATAAAAATATATATCATTTTAAAAAAACAACAACCCAAAAATCTTAATCGTATCTTTTTCCCCAAAAAACGGTTTCACTATCAACCAAAGTTGAAGGTTATTCAAGGTGACTAATGCAAAGCAAGTACTGACGTCTTTTGCTAGATGGGGTTAAAGAGCTGTGATAGAACAGGAACAGAATATTTAGTAACAGATTTTTAGTGTTTCAAATAAATGATAACCAGTATTTGTCTGATTATCAATTATTCGAAACACGAAAATTCTGCGACTAAATTTTCTGTTCCTGTTCCATCACTGCTCTCTAACCCCATCTAGCATCTGCGACAGCACTTATTCAACTCATAATTCAATGCGTTATATAGATTTTTTGTTTTTTATTTTATAAATAAAATAAAAACCGGAAGTCAATCAGCGGGTGAGATACGTATATAAGAGAGGGTTTTAAAGGGTTTTAAAGAGTATCATGTTTAAGGATTGTGAATATCAAACTCGTGAAAGAACTCGTGTAAAGATTCAATGGTAAGAATATGAATGTGTGTGATTTTTAGTCTTTTATTAAAATTTTATAGGGTTATTTTTTCAAGTTTTTCTGAAGTATTATGAATAGTATTGTAATGATCGTATTTTTTATTTGATTTTTTAGATGAACAATCAAGCTAAGAGAAAAAGCACTTTTAATTTTACCCCACGACCCATTTTGGAAAGACGTGTGAAAAAAAGAAAAGTGGAAGAAAACAACATTTCTTTTATATATATTTTAAAAGTTGTACAGTATTTTCAACGCTTTAGAAATCCACAGATTGGTTTTATCTATTGGATGTTTGGACTTTTGAATTACTATTATGGTGAAAAAATTGGTTGTTTACAGATTGAAACAGATGTTTTTGCAAAATTTTATACGGGATTTTGTTTGTTACGATTAAACGATCCAATCGTAAAAGACATGAAACTTTATAAATGTTGGACCCTTGAACAAGCAGGAAAATCAAAATACATTGTTCCATATATTGACAGTAGTGCAAAATATGTTTTACATAGATGTTCAGATCCTCACGGGTTCATATTATCAAAGAACCCTTTGTTATTATCTTCATTATTTAGTTTAGATAATATCTACTTAGATAGTTTATATATTACTGTAACAAGACCGCAATATTTTTATACTGATAATTATCATTTTATGTCCCCTATTGTTTCACCTTCACAGGAAGTGAATCGTTTACCGATTCCCTTCGGGGTGGGTACAAAATTTATATTTCACATGCTTTATAAAATAGGTAGAGACGTTGACTACCCCATTTTAATTGATCTTTCGCTTTATTTATTAACTGTAGCGCCTTATTTTTTATTAGCGTGTCTAGCTAATAATCCCCAATCGTTTAGATATAATATATTTTGCATAGCAGCATGTTTTATTTTTTATTGTCCAAAACATAATCCCCATGGTAGAATTGAAAATAATAATTTAACAGATATTGATCTTAATCGCGTTTTATATAATTGTGTAAGGAAGACTTATATTGTTAATCAGTGTTGTAAGTATAAAAATTGTAAGGACAAATCCACTTTTTTTAAGTCTAACCCCGTAAATGATTATATTTTTAATACCCAAATATTGAGATGTGAAAATTTTTTCGAGATACTATCTTCTAAAACGCAAATAATTCATTCATTCCCTGTAACTATAGATAATGCAGGTGATAACGCGGGAATATATTATGACAACTATGGGTTAGAATTATTAGATTATAATTTATTAACACCATATTTTAAAATATATTTTGATCAAGTTAATATACAAGAATATCTAGTAGATTATCTGATGACCTATTTACAAACACATAATTATCTTTTTGATTTTAGAGATTTTAAAATAAAATTACATGATGTTGTGACATTATAGTAAATAATATTGTAATAAAAGTGTAAAAATGAAAATGAAATGTAAATAAAGGATTTTCTAATAAACATTTTTTTTTTGAAGTTTTAAAATCTGTAATTGTTCATCTTGTCCAATATTGAATTAGTTCAATTTCCTTATCTCCAACATATTTTCCATTGAAAAAAAAATGAATTAAACAATAAAACGCAATGATATGTCCTGTTTCATAACGTTCCATTTGTTTATAAACCAATTCCTTTTGTTGACTATCGATTTGTAAAATAATGTTTTTCAACATATTCTCTTGATTTGTAATACATTTTTGTATTAAGGGTTTCAATTTTTTGTATTTAATATTGTTTCTTGCAAGTTCTTCGAGAATGATATCCATTTTTATTTGGAAGTAAAAAACAAATTTCACACACACACATATATATATATATATATATATACAAACCGTTTATTTTCTATACATGTTTTTTAAAATTCTTTTTTTTTTAAATACTTTCATTACGGGTTTTTTCTATTTTCTTAAATGTTTTCCGATAGTTTCTTTCTAATAATCTAATTCCTATTCTATTATTTTTATATACATTAAATTTTCTTATTATTCTTTCTTTTTCTCTAAATATAAATTTTAATTGTCTATACGAATCTAAATCTCTAACAATCATATCATTATCCTCATCACTATTAATATTTATATACGTTACTGTTTCAACACCTGTTAACTTGTGGTTTTTTTTATATATTAATTGTTTTTTAAATTGTTTGATCCTATCTGGTTCTTCTTCATCTTCAATACCCATTTCCTGCAGCATAGGGGGTGGGGGAGATAAATGTGTAGCATTTGTTGGTAATGAGGGAGGAAAAGATGAGATTAACTGTTGCATCAATAGATTGTCAGGAATTAAATTATCAAAGTCAAGGGTGTTTGATAAATCAAATAATGTTGACGCTTCTTCTTGTATTGTGAAATTTTCGCTTGGTGTTTGTAATGGGAGCACGTTTTCTTCGGTGATATTTATTGCCGGTAAGTCTTCGTCTAGGAACGTTTCGGGAATATTTATCGCCGGTACTTGTAAGACATCGACGATAATATGCTTTTGAGGAGGAGGAGGAGGAGGAGGTAGATCTGGTATTGGTATTTCCTCTAGCGGGGTAAGCGGATAGGGTGATAATGGTCCTGGTGAGGGTGTTGTAGACTTAATCATTCTACAAACATCGTCGATTAATTTTACCTCTTCTTCTTCATCGTCAGACTCTGACTCCAATGATATATCTGAGATGTAAAGCCCCCACTGTTTTTGTAAAATGTCGTTGCTTAGTTGCGCCATTTGTGAAAAACTTTTCCCTTTGCCATAGCTCGATGTTGTTTCTCGCATATTCTTTTCTTCGTCTTTGTACGGGATATGTTTTGGTCTACCATGTCTGATCCTAGCCATTTGATTTTTAAAAATGTTTGAAAACCGTGGTTCTTATATATATTTTATAAAAAAGTAAAGTGATTTCATTGGTTTATTTTCAGTGTGTTTCATTGGTTTAAAGGGTTAAGGTCTTTCAAGGGTTTTTGAGAGAGTGCCATGTTTTATTTTTAGAAAATGTTATCCCGATTCGGTCAAGGTCGTTAATGGAATGTGAAGTATTTTGTTATTAACATTCACGGTCAAGGTTAAATGTTGGATTTTTATTTTTAGACTAAAATACGTAGATGTATAATATAAAGTTAAAGACTGTTGTGATTCCATATCGTTTTTATATTATAAAAATAAAATCTGAAACACTATTTTTCGTTAGAACGATGTTGAGTCATGTTGACAGATGTTTTTGTCGTCGGTTATGTAACACCGCCAATATTATAAAGATGTTTTTGGGTACGATTTGTCCCTATCAACTACCCAATATTATAACCGTTGAGATTTACAAAAAATAAAAGAAAAGCATATGTTCAATTTCAAAATCGTCGGGGGTTGATCTTATTTGAGAGTAAGAGTTCAACTTTTCACAATATGTCTGATTTATTTGGTTTGATTATACAATTTCAGTTTGCGTGCGATATGTGAAATACGACCCGTTGCTAGGGCAATATCATTTCATAAAATATATTTATTTGTCTGTGTGAATTCGTGTTGTTATATAAATTTTTGGGTATAAAAGAGAGATACTAAACGTTAAACATCAGTATTTTTGAAAAGATGTATTCGCCAAAACGAAAGACTTGGACTTTTGGTTGTCGTACTAAACAACAGGGTGTTCAAATGATTATTGCAGCGCGAACTATTGGTACATCGTTGTGTGTCTTTAACATGGAAGAAATATCGTCCTTTGAATGTAGTTGCCCCACTGAAAATAGTCGTGGATATCTTCAAGGGAAGGTCATTTTTAAAGAGCCGTGTTATGAAGATAAAGTGTGGAAATGGCTTTTAATATCCGCAGAAATTTGTAGATCATTTATCGGCGATATATATCACTACGCGGGTCGCACTTATGATCCTTCAACCTTAAAATGATTAGTAGATTTTCTGTACAAGGTTATTAAAATTTAAAAATGTATGAAATGTTTTAAATTAAATGTTTTCTTTATTGTTTAAGAGTTTTTCTTTTTTTTTCTTTGATCACATCGTCTAGGCATTGATGCATTAACTTCCCCCATGCATTTATTTCGGCCACCGCTTTTCTTTTGCTCGCTCTTGTTTTCAGCGTCGGTTCGGTCGTCTCATCTTCCTTCGGTCTTTCTTTCATTAGGAAGACGCAAAAGTTGCCACCGTCATAATATGCTTTCACATCTTTTAGTTGAATTTCTCTATCCATTTTTCTTATTTTGTCTTGTACTATTTTGTTATAACCTTCTTCTATGAGGATATGATTGCTTTTAGGGTTGTAGACCTTGGGTTGGGTTTTTATATTTGTTTATAGGGAGGGTAGAATTATTTAACCAATGAGGTTTCACGAGTTTAAAATCTAGCCAATTATATGTGTTGAAATTGTTTGATTGACAGTTGTTGAATTATTTAACCAATCAGCTTTCACTAGCTTAAAATCTAACCAATCATATTTGTTGAAATTTTTTGATTGACGGATAGCTGAACACCAATCACAACTTAATACTATTAACCAATCGACAATTTTTGAATAAATGATATAGTTTTATTAGTAGAAAAATAGTATAAATATTCGAATAAAAACATTAAAAATTTAGTTATGAGTTTATACGATGAGTTAACGCGTTTGGATTGTCCCTATAACTCTATTAAAGATAATTCTTTTTTAAAAGAATCAGCGAGCCATTATTTAAAAAAAATTACACATGTGATTGACTGTGAAGCTTTTTATTTAAATCGTCGATGGATTTATCGGGAGGTTTCGGTGATTTGTTTAGAAAATGGATATTTTGAATCTTTTCAATGCTACGATTCATCATTACCTGATTTTAAAGATTTGAATTATTTAGAAAGAAAAACTATTATTTGTCAGAAACGTTTACACGGATTGTATTATGTGAATAAAAAACAACGCAACTATTTGGATCAAAAATAAATGGTTGATCGACTGAAATTGATTTATTGATCGCACTCTTATGTTTTTGGATATAAAGGTGGAACTTTGGAGTCTATATTATGTGCAAAATCTAAGTTATCATGTGTCAATTTGGAACATTTTAATATTGAAAAATATTCTACATTAATTGAAAAGTATAATATTAAAGAAAAGTGTTGTAAATATCATGAATCACAGAATCATCATTGTTCGTTGTATGAAGTAATTTTGTTTAGTGTTCAAATTATGGAAAAAATAAATAGAGTATGGAAACAACAATGTTTTTTATCACTCTATAAAAGTTTGAAACATTGAACATTAATGTAGTGTTTTAAGAATGGATGCATTGGTCGGTCAAATGGATCCCTCAAGATATACTGATGGCTATTTTACATGTAGATATATTTGGGATTTTATCGACAGTTTTAGTTCGAATGAAGATGGAATTGAAGCGTACCATGTAGTATTGAAGATTTCAGATACCTATGCTTCTATTGTTTACAAGATTAAAATATATTTTTATTTGAAAGAAGAAACCGATGGGAGGTGTTTTTTTGTAATTCAGCTGTTTCAAGATAAAGAAGAAAGACTTGTTCCTGATTGTATATTAAAACATTTTCAATGTTTATTTTCAACGTATATGGAACATAATTTACTAAACTTCTGTTTTCCTTATTCTAAAGAAACAATTAACGTTTGGTTAAATGATAATTTTCCTGAAAATTTTCATTGTTATGATAATCTTACTTCTTATTTTATTTTTTGTATATTTAATGATTATCTATATTGGAGACAAAGACCCATTAATTGTGTAGAAATTGCTTGTACAATACGTAGTTTTTATTTGACAGCAATGACAAATTTTAACATTCTTAATAATGAAAAATTAACACTTAAACGTTGTGAATTGGTTGATGTAAAATAAAAAAATGGAATAATAAATATTTGTGGTGACAAAAAAGAAAAGATAAAGAATATTTTTATTTATTTTTTAATATTAATACATTCTTATTTTTTCTAAATATCCACCATATGTACGATGTCGTGGTTGTACTATTCCTCCTTTTTGAGTTTTATTTTTTAGTGTTTTTAAGATTCCAAAACCTTTATTAATTTCGTTGATGATATATTTACCTAACGCATTAGTTATTTTAATACCCCCACGTTGTTTTTTAGTTCCTCTAAATCCACCACCTCTTTGTTTTTTTTCCCTTTAAATCCTTTACCTAATAATTTTACATATCTTCTACATTTCCTACACCCCATTATGATTTATCATTTTTTTCTTTTCCAATAGTTCGAACCATAATCAGCAAAAATTTCTTCATGGGGTTTTATACGTTATGAACTTTCTAAAAAGTATTTATTATTTTTTTTTTTATAAGTAAAATAGGAATTATTTTTATATTTTGACCCTCTTTTTCCATTATTTGCAAAACGAGCTGCAGAATAAGTACTTAAATCAGAATCCAAACAATTGTTGGGAGTATCACAAATACTAAAGTTGGCGTTTACATCTACACCGTATTTTCGATTTAATTCTGTTTGATTTGTTTTTCGACCCGTGTATTGGATTATTGGTTTTTTTGGATTAAATTGATTTTTCCACGCGAACAATCCTTTTCCAGCGTTTGGAATATTTGATTTTTTTACACGTAAGTTATCTTCTTTAGCTAAATGGATCCAACATTTTGGGGTATGGGCAGTGCGTTTACGACATCTTATTCTTTTTACAGTATTACTTTTACATTGAAGAACATCCCGTATACTTTGTGATTTAGTAGCGACACGTGAGTTATTATTTCGTTTTTTTACCGGTAATTTCGTTCTAACCATAATTAAATATTGTTTTAATTCCAAGATAAGTCGTATTATTTTTTTTAATAAAATTTATAATACACTCAATTTTATATATAATAGATGATGATAATTGATATATATTTTTTTAAATCTTCTAATCTTTCTTGTATTACTAAATAATTAATATAAATGATTTCCTCATTATCTTCTGTAAAATTTAATAGACATTCACGAAATATTTCTGGTGAAAATAAAACACAAGCATCATTATCTAAAACTTCATAGGCTATATAAGGTTCGTTATTTTTATTTTGTAAATAAATTTCTATATGTATAGTTTCACACATTTTTTTTAGAAAAAAATGGGTAATTGGATGGGTGCTGGAGATAAGCCGTTGGTGACGTTTAACTGTATTAGTGTAAAAGAGGCAGATCATATTAATATAGGGGATCCGGTTGATGGAGAGGAAAACAAAAAAAATTTAAAAACCTCATGTATTTCTTGTTTTAGAAGAAGAAAAGAACAAAACCATGGAGAATCAACAGAAGAAATTTAAATATAATAACAAATAAATTGAACGTTTAGTAAGTTTGTTTGAAAGTGAAAAGAAAAAAAACCTTCAAACAAATGAGGATAATATTATTAGTGTTGAGAAAATTAATGAAAAAGAAAATGAAAAATTTAAAGATAACGAGCAAACTTTTTCAATTTCTATTGCTCGTAAATCGGGTGTTAATTTTATAGCTTGTATACAATCGTTGACGTTACTTTTTACTTATTTGATTAATTATGCACGTACAAGTGTAAAAAATAATGATGACTATGTGCGATTTATCTTTAGTCATGCTCCTAAGGGTTTTTTCTCGACAGCTGTAATGAAATTAAGTGATGTTAATGTAAAATATTTTTTAAATATTTTTGAAAAACATATGCAAAGTAATCAAGAAATGATAGCGAACGGGTGGAAATGTACTGTAGTTATTCAAACTTTTCCATCGGGATTATCAGCTAATAATTTATCAAGTAACAAAAAAAACAATCCTTTAATTAGAAGAAAAAAAATTTACAATAGATTAAATAAAGCAAATGAAAATGATAGTGGTGGGGGTAAAGTAAATAAATCTATAACAAAATATGATCGTAAATTTCGCACTGGAGTTTTTTATATTATCAGTACTAAGTTAACGCAAGCAATTAAAAATTGTTGTTTTGCGTTATCTATTTTAGTAGGTCTATCGTTTTTGTATAAAGATCATAGGTATGAGTCAATGACTAAACAACCTAGTAAAAGTATTGATATTCATCAATGTATTAGTGTTGAAGAAATACGTGATGTGTATAAAAAATCGGGTATACCCGAGGGTGATGAAGTTAAAGTTAAACAATTTTCGATTGTGTACGAAAAATTTCTTAATGCCCAAGGTGTTGATTTGGTGGTGTATTCAGATCTCGATTTAGATAATATCATTTATGATTCACGCACAGATTCTGAAGGAAATCTTATTAAATTAACTAATAATATAGTATGTGTATGGTTAAATAATAAACATTATGATGTTGTTTTAAATATGAAGGAATTTTCTAAAATACAACCCAATAAATTTTGTATTAAATGTATGAGTTATTTTTCATATGGGGAATTTATTGATTCACACGTGTGTCGAACTAATTTAACCTGTCAAAAATGTTATAAAATAATTTATGCCCTAAAGATACAACAAAGATTCAATGTTCAAATTGTAAAATATTGTTTTATAATCAAACATGTTATTTAAATCATTTAACCCATAACATTTTTAAACCTGCTCAACAAAATTATTCACGTTTAACTCCTTGTCAATATATGTTTTTTTGTGAACCATGTTATAAAATATGTTCTAGATTTTCTTTTATTCAACGTTATAAAAGTGTAAAACATGATTGTTCTAAAAGATTTTGTTATCATTGTAATAGTTATCAGAAACAACCGCATTATTGTTTTATGAAAACAATATCTATTCCAAAAAATAAAAAACAACCACCTACATTATTTTTTTCGATTTTGAAACAAAAGTAGATGACAATAAAATGTTAGTTCCTTTTTATTGTATAGTACAAAAAGTATGCATGCAGTGTCAAGATATCCCTTTTAAAAAACAACAAATTCCGTTAACAACACAATCGTGTTTTATTGATGAAAATATTGAAGCTGTTAGTTGTTGCGGATATAGACAATTTCTTTTTGATAATAATAATAGCCCTGTTGTTGAAGATTTATGTAGTTTTATATTGGAACAAGAAGATTCTGTTTGGATTGCCCATAATGGCGCGAGATTTGATACAATTTTTATTTTTAAATATTTATTAGAAAAATTAAAAATTATTCCAAAAACTATTATGAATGGTACTAAAATAATGAGTTTAGAAATATGCGAAAAGAATATTCTATTTTTAGATAGTTATTTGTTTTTAACGATCCCCTTATCAGCTATTCCTAAATGTATGGGTCTTCTCGAAGATGAAAAAGGCTTTCACCCCTATAGATTTACTGATTTAAAGTATAGAGGGGATATGATTGATAGGGAATATTTTGATATAGATAATATGTGTGATAAAGATAAATTTGAAAAATGGTATAATGCAAAAGAAAAAACTATATAAATTTTTCGCGATGAAATATATTATTATTGTTGTGAGGATGTGAATATTTTAAGAAAAGGGTGTGTAAAATTTTCATCCATGATAAATTCGATTGCTTGTGTAGCACCTTTTTATGAAAAAAATTGTATTACTATTGCAAGTTTAGCATTAAAAATATTTCGGCAAAACTATTCAAAAGAAAAATGTGTAGGGATAATTCCTGCAGGAGGTTATCGATGCAATGCAAATCAAAGTTTAATTGCGATGTGCTGGTTGTATGAAATTAATAAATATTTATCAGGACGATTAGAATATAAAGGTTCCTCTTCAGGAGAAAAAAAATATTAGGGCGGTTTGTTGACGGATTTTATGATAATACAGTTTATCAATTTCATGGATGTTTTTTTCACGGATGTTCTCGTTGTTTTGAAAAATATGAAATGAATACTTTAGTGAATGAAAAATTTGGAACATCATACTCGAAAACAAAACGATTTACAAATTAATTGTTAAATGCAGGATATAAAGTTGTTGAAAAATGGGAATGTGATTTTTTAAATGAAAAAAAATATAGTTGTAGTGATATTATTGAATTGAAACAAAAAATTTTTGGATATACAATATTCAATCCTCGTGATGGATTATATGGTGGGCGAACTTCTTCTATATGTTTATTTAGAGAGATAAAACAAAATGAACAAATTTATTATGTAGACTTTACATCGCTATATCCTTTTGTTCAAAAAGAATTTGTTTTCCCGGTGGGACATCCTAAAATTTTCGTTAATGAAGAGTGTGAGAATATAAATATAAAATATATTTTCGGTTTGATTAAATGTCGTATATCACCACCGCAAAATCTTTTTTTTGGTGTTTTACCCGTTAGAGTAGCTGGAAAATTATTATTTCCTTTATGTAATCAATGTGCTATCGATAAATGTGATAAATGTATACATAATGAAATCGATCGCTGTTTACAGGGGGTATGGCCCAGTGTTGAAATTAATAAAGCTGTTGATAAGGGATATAAAATAATTCAAATCTATGAAATATATCATTATGATCGGCAAGAAAAAATCTTTGGTCATTATGTAAACTATTTTTTAATACTAAAACAAGAGGCGTCCGGTTTACCTACTGAATGTTTTAATAGTGATGGTAGTAAAATAAAATTAAAATTAACCAGTATTGTAAAGATTATTTGAATCATGAACATATTAGTTTAGATAAAGATAAAATAGAAAAAATCCCGGTTTAAGAACTATAGCGAAAACATTATTAAATTCCTTGTGGGGTAAATTTGCACAAAATGAAAATAACACGCGCGTTGCTTTTTTAAATGATTATGAGGAATTATTATTTTTAGCTAACGATAGGGGTAAAAAATTAACGTCTTTAGATTTTATTAATGATACTCTTTTACGTTGTACATATGAAAATGTAGCTGAATCTACAGTGGCTTTAAAAACGGGTAATATTGTTATCGCATGTTTTGTTACAGCTTATGCACGTCTACAGTTATATGATGTAATTGAAAAATTAGGAAAACATGTTTTATATTTTGATACCGATTCGATTATTTATGTGAGTGATGAAAATACTTGTTCGATTAAAACCGGTAATTATTTAGGATAATTAACCAATGAATTAAAAGAACATGAATGGATTACTCGATTTTGTTCAACAGGTCCTAAATGTTATTCTTATATTACGAATTTAAACGAAGAAGTAGTGCATGTAAAAGGATTTTCTTTAAAAATTAAAGCGAAAGATATCTTAAATTTTAAAACATTAAATAAATGTGTTGTAGATAAAGATCAAATCATTACAATTAGATATGAAAATAAAATATGTAAAGATAAATTAAATAATATTTTTATTAATACTGAAATTAAAAAATTTTCATTTACTTTTAATAAACGTATTGTTAAAGATAATTTTACTACAATCCCCTACGGATATTTAGAAGAAGAAGAAATGGAGACATTTTTTTAACATTTTTTTTTAATTAAAGTTTGTGTTTGCTCAAAATATAAAAATCCCTCCCCAAACGTATCCACATAGTCCCACACTTTGTGTTCGACGTCATTTTCATTTTCACTTTCGCTTTCACTAAAGCCATAATTGTTTATTATTTTGTAAATATTGTCATTGTTTTTTTTTGGGGGGGGGTTAATACCCCCTCTAATAACGTTTCTTCTTCGTCTTTCACTTCTTCTTTCATTTCTTCTTCTCCACCATCATCATCATCATCGTCATCATCCGTGTCTTCATCATTATCATCATCATCATCCGTGTCTTCATCATCATCATCACTGTCTTCTTTATCACCGTCACTGTCATCACTGTCTTCACGGTCTTCAGGGTCTTCTTCCCTCACCACGGGCACGTCTTCAACGTGCTCGTTTATGGGGTGAAACAATAATTGTGGATCTATCTCATCAAAATCCCACACGATTTCTCCCCCATCCTCTTTTTTCCAGACAATCTGCTCCATCTTCTTCTCTTCTGTGTTCTTTTGTTTCTTCTGTGTTCTTCTTCTCGTCTGTTGATCGTTTTTAGTTTTTACTGTATCGCGCTAGCGTTTATATAATCGCGCCCTGTTTATGCGTTACTATAGTGACGGGTAGTCAAGGTCGCTTGAGGGAGGGGTTATGCTGTTCAAAGAATTTCGGGTATGTTCTAGCAAAAGTCCAAATTCATATCATAACCTTATATGGTTATGTATAGTCAAGGTCATTATATGTTTAAAAATATACACCACGTAAATATGTCAAGGTCATTCGATGGGGAGGGGTTATGATGTTCTAGCAAAAGTTCAAATTCATATCATCACCTTATATGGTTATGTATAGTCAAGGTCATTATATGTTTAAAAATATACACCCCGCAAATATCAAAGTCCAATGACTAGGGAAAGGGAAATCTATCAAAGTCCAAAATAAACTTTAAATTCTTATAAAATATCTATATATTTCCTTTTGATTTTAGACGTGTAAAATGAATGCTGTTTCACTACCATTTCATCACCCGTTTATGTTAACATTGTGCGGTCCTAGTCAATGTGGAAAAACATTTTGGATTTTACAATTACTAAATTATATTGAGTCAATGATAACACCAACAATTACGAAAATTGTTTATCTTTATTCCATATATCAACCCTTATACGATTAAATGCATACGGTTTTGGAAGAGAAAAAAATGAATTTCGAATTTATTGACTGTAAGAAGGGTATACCCGATATTACTGATATACAAACAAATACAACTGATAATACATTAATTATTTTAGACGATCTTATGTTAGTAGGTACATCGTCAAAAGAAAATCTCGATAAAATTGATAATATTGCAACTCAACATGTTCATCATCGTAATGTAAGCGTAATTTTTGCATGTCAAAACTTATCTTGCGGTAATGGAAGGTTGCGAAATTTACGTATCAACAGTCATTATTATATCATGTTTAAAAATTTAAGTGATTGTAGAAATATGTATACAATATGTGATAATAAGAAAATAAATAGAAGTCAATTTGATAAAATATTAGCTGATATTAATAAACATCCCCATGGATATTTATTATTCGATAATTGTAATAAAGGATATGATAATTGTAGAATTAGAACAAATATATTTCCTAATGAAAAAAACCTTGTATATGATTTGTGTTAAAAAATAATAAATTTGTACAATAATTTCACCAATTTATAAATAAAGAATACCTTTTTTTATTTTGTTGTTATCTTATTTACTATATAAGTAAAAAATAATAAAGGGGAAAAACAAACAAAGATCCTAGAAGTTTTCATCGTGATGAAAAAAAAATCAATTCAATTAAAAGGGAAGAAAGAAATTTGGAAAATTTTTTCACGAGACGCTAAACATACCTATATTGATATTCCTAAGAAAATGTATACGGGGGTAAAACGTATAATAAACGGTAAAAGAAGAAGAAAAAGGAAAAATGTTAGAGGGGGTGGTATGGGGAAGCGTAAAAGGAACCAAAAAGGAGGGTTTCTACCTGCTTTAGCTTTAGCACCTCTAGCGCTGTCACTATTGAGTTCAATATTTTAAATAAAACAGACAATTGCGAATTGTGTTGTAAATATGTTTAATTAAAATTTTGATTTATTAAAAGAACACCAACTTTGATTATTAGCTTTCTGTGTTTCTATTTTATTTTTACATTGTTTTTTATAAATATTAACTATTACATTTCCTAGTATAATTATTTTACGAGCTAATTTAATATCATTAAGTAATTTATTTTTATTTTTGCTTTTAAATAACAAATATTTTTGTGTTTGTTGTATTTCGTTTTTACATTTATTATGTAAATAATAAAGACTCCAATTTCCACATACTACCGTTGCTCGGGATTGAAGTGGTATTTTTTGATCATACACAAATGTCAAATTATTTCTTTTAGCATAAGACAACCAATACGTTCGTTTATAAAAACTAACTTTTTGTGCAAAACTATCAAAAAAATACATATGTTTGTTTTTATCAACCCAAATAGCTACCCAATGCTGTCCCTTATCTTTTGATTCGTCTGTATTCCAAATCCAACATGAAGGAAATTTAATTTGTTCAGGAAATACATCTGCAGGATATGTACCCAAAAAATATTTGTTTAAAAAAGTATTTGTATTCGCTATTTTATTAATATCGTCAGTATATAAAAATTTATTTAAAAAACATAAAACAGGAATCATCTTTTTCTTCTTTTATCTCTATGGGTTAAAAAAGTATCGAACTCCGATTTAGAAAGTGGCGATCTAAAACTAGGTGATTGTGGTTGTTGAGTAATCGGAAAAGATAATGCATCGTAATCGCGGTCATCATCGCTTCCATTTGTTTTATATTGTTGTCGAAGTTTTTGATTTCTAATATAAGCAACAGGCATTTTCATTTTCTTGAATTCTTTTAAAATTTTAGAATGTTGTTTAGCTGTCAAATTATAATTTTGAATTTTCGATACGTTGTGTGTTAAATCATACATCATATCATCGTAATTAACTTCATAGTTATTTAATTTTATTATATTCCCTATTGTTTTAATTTTTTTTTTTTCTTTAAGAATTCTTTAATACGATCTTCACTTATGTTACCATATGTAGTTTTCCCCGCTTTCGCTTCTTCCGGTGGTTCTTGTTGTTGATCATTAGTAGATGTTTCAGCTTTTCTTTTTCTTTTTTATTTTCTTTTTAAAAAAGACACTATATTTTCTTCAGTTTGATTATTATTCTTATTTTTTAATTCTTGCTCCATTTTATCTTTACTTTCTAAAAATTGATATTCTTCTTTGTTTTTAATTCCCTCTAATAAATTTTTATTAACATGTTCTTTTTTTATTAATTCTAAGATTTCATTTAATTTATTAGGATCAACTAATTGTACTTTATTAATTCCACTCATTTTTTCTTCGTTTCTTTTATTATTAGTTTGTAGGCTTTTTCAAACACATGAATCAAACGATGGTCTTCACTTAATATAACTTTTAAATCTGTTTTTTTTATTTTATTGCGTACAAAACGTTTAACAATTGTTTTATTATCATTTGAAATGGATACTAATATTTTATTATCTAAAATATTTTTTGATAAATCTTGAAGTTTTCTAATCAAATCATCATTAATTAATTTTTGTTTTGTAGCCATATTTGCTTTAATATATATTTTTAAACATGGTAAGAAATCTCTTTTCTTTTTATTTTCTTTTTCTTTTTTAATTTTATTTAAAAGCAACAACGAATTTAAAATGTTGGTTGTCGTTTCCTCATCATCATCATCTTCAGAAGAAGTCAAAGAATTATCACTATCACTATCATTATCTTCTTCTTCTTCTTCTTCTTCTTCTTCTTCTTTTTCTTTTTCACCTTCTTCTGCTTCTTTTTTTTTTTTTAATTCTTCTTTTTCTTCTTCATCCACAACATATTTTCTTTTATTATTTGTCTCCATTTTTATCCAAACTTTGATATTATAGGATATATAAATATATGTTCACGCTTTAAAGGAATTTGATTAATTATTTCATTTTTCTTTTCTTTTATGATGTATGGTTTTTTTCGATTATTTTTTTTTTTTGGTGTTTTCATTTGATCTTTCATTTTTTTTTAATTCCTTAAGCTAATTGTTGTTCTTTGCTTTTTTTTACTAAATGTCATGTAATAATCGTGCAGGTGTTTTTAAACCCATTTTTATTTCATTTCGAAACTCTCCTATATATAGTAATACTCCAGCAGCAGTATTTATTGAAAAATTAAAATCAATGTTTACATTTCCTGAGGGTCGTGAGGGTAATACACTAAGATGAGAATCTTTATTGCTTGTTAAATCAAAACCAAGCATTGCATAGCCAGTTTTAAACTCATTAAATGTAAACGGCATATGTTTATATTTTGGATTCAAAACATTCTGTAGATTTGAATAAGCTTCTTCAGGAGATGTAATTGTCATAACAGTGTTATTATTTACCGAAACAGTAATATTCGAGTAGTCGGGCCATGTAAAGTTAAAAATATTATGTGCATATGATCCATTCCAATTAGCAAGGGGTATAAAAACTATAAATAATCTTGTAGGACACGAACCATTAAAAGCATCGACAACTTGATGCGATCTTCGACCTGCTAATATATTTTCACTAATACAGCGATAATTACTAGTATAATATTTAGCTTCCATATGTTTATCAACAAATCCCGTATTTAACGCTGAACGTAGTTGTTCATTGGGTTTAAAAACAGGTATTTTAATCTTTAGATCCTCTAAAGATAGTTCTGTATTGTCTAAACTTAAGCCAGCATCATCTGCACGAGATAATAAAATAGTTTTTAATACGCGGGTTAAACGTAATTCTATTTTAAATGCTGAGGGAATAATAATTTCCCCCCCACCATCACTAAATAATGAGGTATCAATTGTATCAATTACAGTTTTGACATCATTTTTCAACACTCTTGCATACCCTCCAGTATTCTCAACGCCCGCTCCATCGTCAAATCCAGCTATACTATCCATATGACCCGCTGTATCAAGATGAGAATAATTAATATATTTACATCCATCGCGTTTCGGATCATATTCACGCGATAAATATTTAATAATTGAAACCATATGAGCCATATTTCCCGAAGTAGTAATTAAAGTATCGTTTATTTTCAATTCTTTTGTTTTCCACATTGTTCGAAGAGGTAACGGTAAAATTGATTTCCCCCCAGCAGCAACTGTACCCGCAATAGCCCCTGTTGTTTTATGTACTAATGACATTTTAGCAAAAATTTGGGCTTCGCTTGTTTTAAGACCCCGACAGCGTTTCCGTGTCTTGTAAACGTAACCACATTTACAGTCGCATCTTTAGGTGTTGGTACAATCTCACATTCAGAAAATTCAATAAATGTAGTATTGTAGGGTTTAGAAGTAAATAATTGTAAAGGTGCAGAAAATAATACATCATGTTGGTCAACCTCTTCCACAGTTTTTGAATTCATTTTTTTTTAAATGTTAATCTTTAATATCTTTCCGACTGTACCCAACACCTGGGGTAAAAACATTCCTAATGCCATTCCTGCACCAAAAGCACCACCTTTTTGTAATGTTTTTCTTTTACCGTGTAATCTAGACTTTCTTTTTATTTATTTTTTTATTATACTATTTCTTCGCCTCATTTTTATTTAAAAAATAACCAATACGACAAGTTTTTTTAAGAAAAATAATACATTTATTTTAATTTTAACTTAATTTATAGTTTACAGCATTTTTTCTTTTTTAAAACAAAAAAACAACAATTATTTTCTATTTTGTAAAATTGAACGTAATACATCTGGATCAATTTTTCTTTTTTTTGCACCTTTATTTGGTACTATTTTGTTTTGATAATCAGGGTTTAAAGTATGCGGTAGACCAATATTAGAAGTTAATAAAATATCATCTTGAGTAGGGTTTTTTTGTTTTTTTTCACGTTTTACATAAAAATAGTTAGAAGAATAATTTTTTCCTTTACATTTTCCAGTAAGTAAATGAAAATATTCGTCAGATGTTAAATTGTTATTCATTATTTTTCTTCAAATAACTTTATATTAATTATTATATTTTCTGCAATCAAAATGACGTCGTCGTCACTACCATATGAAAGATGAAATTGAATGTATTCTTGAGCTTCTGCGGTGTTTCTTTTAAGCAAAACATTAGGAAATATTTCTCTTTCCATTTTTAAATGGTGTAATATTTGTTTATTCTCGTCTATATCATATTTAAATAAAATTCTTTTTTCAAACAATAACATTTGTTGTCCATCAAATTGTTTATCTTTTAATTTTGTGTTTTTTAACATTAGTACACTACCATCTTTTCTTTTACGAGTTATAGGATTTTGATTTATTACAGGATCGATTGTAAAATTAATTTTTTTGAAATAATAAATGTGAAAAGATTTATTAATTCCTGTGTGTTCAACACTGTCTAAAATCCAATAAATTTGTTTTTCATTTTACTTTCAGCATATGTGTTAAAGGGATAACTAAAATCATCACAATAAATGCTTCTAATTCATCACAATATATAAACATTTTATTTAAACCATCTGATACATCGGGTAAATAATCGGCTTCTTTTTCAATAAAATTTTATTTTTCATTATTTAATTTGATTATTGAATTTTTAAAACCCAACATAAACGATAAAGTATCACTCATATTTAATTCAAAATTTATTTTTTCAACTTTTTCAGATAAACGCAATTTAGAACCTACACCACCATCATGAGCATTTTTATTATTATATTGTATAAGCCAATATTCTATTCCAAAATTAACATTTAAATATACTTTTCCATTCTTTTCTAAACTCAAATCAACATCATATTCCTTTAAAATATTATTCATATAATCAAGTAAACGGTTTAAATCATAAATTCCTGTAGGAATATTATATTTCACACTCGTAAGAATAATCTGTTCGTTGTACTTTTTAACACCCAATTTATTCTTCATAAATTTCTGAAAATCGAATGTAAAAGTGAAATAACATATTTTTTCATCAACATTTTTTGTAGTCAACGGGTAACAAATTTTTTGTACATCTATATATGCATCTTTATTTAGAGCGTCAATAGGTTGAACAAGATGCATTGTAAATTTATTTGTTAAATTAGAAATTCCAGTTTTTGATATTGTATTACTTGCGATATATAAACTCATTTTTATTTTAATAATTGTAATTCTTCACGATAAAAAATTCCTTCAATTTTTTCACCTTTTAAATCTTTTAATTGATATGTGACAGGATCGGTTATAAAAACTTTTTCAACTTTAAATATTTCGTTTGTCCAACGTCTAAGGCTGCTTTTTTCAAAAATATTGTTTTTTACCCTTGCTATGTGTACACGAGTACCTTCAGTGACAATACTTTTTGTAGGAATGGGGTATTTCAATTCATCATGTAATATTTTATATTTTAATTTTTTTAATTTCTTTGTTCCTTTATAAATTTCAAATGGTGTTGAACCACCCAAAGATTTATGTGGAGAATTATTATAACGTTCAATAATCACGGGTAAATAAGTATAATAATCAAAATTATCAGTCATTGTTAAAACTCTACGAACCATAGTTTTTAACGTACCAATAACACGTTCAACATGCGATGCTTTTATCTCGCGATTATAGGTGTGGAAAACTGTAAAATTATATTTTTTACTCAAACTTTTTCGAATATCTTGAAATTCTGTTCCTTCATCACATTGAATTTTACGGGGTGTTTGTCCTTCTTCGATTAAAATAGATTCAAACTTGTTTTTAACATTATTACTTGATTTCTTTTTTAATAATTTTACCCAACAATAACGAGAAAACACATCAATACACACCAACCAATAACGAAATTGATTATTATAACGTGCTAAATCTTTATTTTCAGCTAAATCGATTTCCCATTGTTCATTAATATCTGTAACATGTATTTTTAAACGTCTATATTTATTTCTATTAAGATTATGAAGTTTATAGTTTGATAATTGTTCTTTTGTTAATGTTTCTCCTTTAAGTAATCTTGCAGCTTTTTCTATAAATTCTTTAGAGAACTTTTCTTTTCTTGTTTTTTTCATTTCTATACCCCAAAAAAATATATTATTCTTTTTTTCTATTCTCGTGTATATTTCCTCAAGTTCACAAAGTAAACTATCACAATTTTGAACAAAATCATACTGATCTGCAATATCTAATTCTTCATTTATAACCTCGTTATACATACATATTGTATCACGCATTGGTAATTGATGTATAAAACGGTAGTAAAAAAGTTTACAAACAGCTTTTGCAGTGGGTTTAGAAAAAAGAAAACAAACCTCTTCATCATCATCATCATCATAAATGATTTTAACATTGTCCATTTTTTTCATTTTTTTTTCACGTGGTAAATCAAAATCATTATTTTTCTTTTTCTTAAACGTTTTCTTTTTTTCAACCACACCCCCGTTTACGGCATGATTATATTTGCGCAATCCTTCAACAATAAGTGTCATGTCGTCATTTTTTTTAATATGAAATGATCCAAATTTATCGACCCAATTGTCATTGTTTTCAATCCGCATTTCCTCGTTCATGGGCTGGTTTTCATCACCACCATCATCGTCCTTGAACACCAGATCTTTTTCAGGTAAAAGATTTTCTTTTAATTGGTAGAGAATCTCCAATCCATCCCAAGCGTTAGAACGAATAACTAGACGTTCTTCTCCTTGTTTCCAATTTTTACTTTTTGCAACTTCAAGAAATACTTGATCGCCAACTTTCAATGAAATTTTACCCAATTGAGTTGTCAATTTACTTACATCTTCTTTTTTTATTTCTAATTTACTATTCATTAGAAAATTCAAACACGCCTGACTTGTAGGCCATACTTTCACAAGATATGCGTTTCCATTTTTTTTTACATTTGTTATAATTTTTCGTGAAAGATCATTATACGTTTGTAACACAAACGTATGATGTATGTATTCCTGTGAATAAAGTTTCATTGAAGTTGTTGCAGTCATGGTAGTCTCTTTTCGAATGTGATGGTAAAAAGCTAAAAGGATGTTGTATTTATACTTTTTTTGAAAAACAATAAAACACATTTTTTTAAAAATATATATTTTTATTATAATAATTCGTCTAATAACAACGTATCACGCTTTACATCAAATAAACTAATCTGTTTTTTTGCATAATACCTAAAACGTTACACAACTTTTTATGTTGTTTTTTGGTTTTTACTTTACAATCTATTTTTCTTTCTAAAAAAGCATGTAAAGCTTTCCCTATTCGTCCATTACCATCAGAAAAAGGATGAATGCTTTCAAAAATAAAATAGATTAATACAGAATATTTTTTTGTAAATAATTTTCTATGTAAAATTCATTTAAACGTTTCATATATAAATTAATATAAAGAGGATCAACTCCTTCATGTGTACCGACATATCGTTTTTTTCACTGAAATTGCCAGCATCCATTAAATGATACATACATTTTTCATGAATATTTTTACAAAATTGTCTTATTGATAAGGATTTAACTGTTTGTTCCATATACATTTTCCGAAAGATAAAGCAAAATCTCGCACATTTCATGTAAAAATCTTTTTCATTTTCGTCTTCTTCCATTCGTATAACATCATAAGGAAAAATTTTTAATTTTATAAATTCACTTAATTCCATTGTTTATTCAGTAAGATTTTTCCATATAACGGGGTTTCTTTTCTCTTCTCATAATATATTGGATCGGAACATTATGTGCTGTTTATATATGTATAATTCAGCAATTCCAACGTATATCGCATCAAGCATTTTACGTTACAACTTTTGATATTAATTGAATCTTCATAAATTCTTGTAAATGAAGCCAACAAACAAAAACAAATAATATACAAATTTTTTGAAATGTTAAAAACCATTTTTTTTTTGTTTAATAACGATGTTTAAAGTTTTTTTACAAATCTTTCTTTTTTATATTTTGTTTAACTAAAATAAAATCCTTGTCCTTCTCTATTAATTGAACAGCTTTCTCAACTAATGAGCTTGCATCGTTATCGATATTGGTTATTATAGTTTTTTCACCAAATATTGTTTCATCATAATTCATAACCTCAACTTTTACATTATATTTAGAATAAGTCCTCATTATTCGATGTTTATTTTTATTACATTCAAGTAATTTTAATTGATATATAGGTCTTGAACCTGTTATAGATAATGGTGAAAGATGTTCCTGATCTTCCAAATATTTCGTGTCTTTTCGTTCATTCTTTGCACGACGAAACCAAATTGTACCATGTTCATCATGTCTCCCCCTGTTCATTTTTCACTCCACATTTCAATTTTATATGTTGAATTGTTAATTTGAGCGTCTTTATATTTGAAGAGTGATAAATCCGTTGTTGAAAAACTTTTTACATATTCTTTAGATCCATTTTTTCTTTCCAAGAATAAATATATTTCAAACATTTGAAATGATTGACAAACGGGTATTGATGATTCAATTTTCTTACACGCCGATAATTGTATTTTCCCGGTATATTCTGGTTCACCTGTAAGACGTATTATTTGCTTATAGCTCATAAATTTATATATATCATCATCGTTAAAATGATTAGATAGAGTCGTTATTAATTCACGAGCAGTCATTTTTCAGAAACTAATAAATAAATCACAACACACACGCTGTTTTTATAGCATACAAACAGTTTTTTATTTCTTATAAAAAATAATTACAAAAATATTTTTCTTAACACATCCGTCTTCTAAGAGTTTGTGTGAAAGATCATTTATTTTTTTTCACCAACTTATACATTTCTTGATGTTCATAAATAAATTTTATAAACACTACATATTCCCCGATAAGATCATCGTCGTTTTGAAGGGGTTGGTGGTAAGGATTGTATTGATGCAATATCGTTGTTTTAAAAAGCCATATATTCTTTTCTTGAGATAATCTGAACCTTGTAGCTGTTTTTACCAAATGATTAAGTCGGGATTCTATATTATCATCTTTAAAATAGTAATCATAACCGGTATAAAGACATCCATATTTATAATGTGTACGTTCAGTCCAGTGCATCAACTTTAAATTGGAATCTTGATAATCATCTACCAAGACTTTCAAAGATACATAAAAACAATCATCCTCATCAAATTCAGCCATTTTTTTCACCAACTCTTTCACAGAGTCATTGCATGTGAATAGTTTCCTTTATTTTTACTCCTTTATATAGAAGTGATGGTGAAGTTCCACTAAAAACCCAAGCGTTAGCAACAAATTCTTTTTTTTTAATTCCAATATATTTGAGTGGAGAAAATTTTCCATTAAAAACGCAACAATCATACTTTTCAATCTTTTTTTCCATTATTCTATTTCTTTAAATTGTATAAACCGTCCTTTAAAATGTGTACAGTCATTTGTTACATGGGTATATATATATACTGATCATCGCTACCCATTTCACATAAGTATACTAATAACTTATAACACGGTTTAAAAATATCTTTAAAATAATCTTCTTTTACACATGATAATAACATCATATTAGATTTTTTATAAATCTCTGCAAGATATTCTGGGGGAACATAATTCGGATCATCCATTCCTTTTTTTTAAAGTCACTATCATTCATTTTTCAAAAAATCAAAACACACACTCTATTTTATAGCAAACAAAACAGTTTTTTTATTTTTCTTAATATTTACAGGGGTTATAGATAAGAAATTAAATGGTAACAAATAAATATTGTTCGGTAAGACGTACATTTTTACCCAATAAACGTACCATTGGTAAATCAAATCTTATCGTATAATAACATCCATTACTTTCATCTTTAAAATATAAACGATACAATTGCAATTCTGTAATTATGCGTCTGGGTTCTGTTTTTGGAAGCGGTATAGAGTCTAATAAACGTAATTTTGCTTGTGGAGTACATACTTCTTTTTTAAACTGAAATATATCCATTTCTTGGTACTGATTCATTTTCTCTTTGATTCTTGACTTGTCATTTTAAAATCTAACTGCAGTTCCAATCAGGTTTGTCTGATCATTTGATGAATAGGTATATATATACTTTGGAACCTCGTCGATTTTATTATTTTGTAATATTATTTTGTATAGAAAATACTCATCAAATACCCCTATGGTATTTATTTTTTCACATTTTAATAAAATTAAATCTCCATCTCCATCGCCAGCTAGAACTTTTATAAAATCTTGGGGGCGTATGAATGAGGGATTCTCCATCTCTAATAACAGCTGAATGTCTTTTTTATACAAATGTCACAGTATTTATGTTGTTCTCTTTAAATTTCACAAACTTTCCAATATTCAACGTTTGATCAAAACGTGTGTAGGTATATAGTAACTTTTCATCCTCCTTTTCACTCTCACAATGAAATACTAATTTATCAAAATGAACACAATCTTCAAGGAATATAGTAACTTTATCACATCTTATTAACCTTACATTTCCCAAAATTTTTACTATGTCTTTAGGGGGTACAGAACAATATATTATTCATTTTTTTTCTTTAAAATTTTCTTCATCCGTAAATCCAATGATCTCTCCAATTTTATCTGAATAATCGTCTTGCAAATAAGAATATATATACTTTTGACCATCCTTCATATCGGCTTTTAATAATATTTTATAAAATCCGTCACGTTCACCCTCCTCAGGATGTAGAAATGGAATTTTTGTACATTCTAGTAACACCACTTTAACATTTTCATTTTTTTTACAAGATGATGAGGGGGACAGAGCAAGGGTGAGTTAGAAGACATTCTTTACTGTAGACAACCATAAGTAGTACTGATTCAAAAAATAAAAACAGCTTCTATTTATTAACATCCTTAATGAGCGCTTCCATGTTAACAAAATACCCTCCTTTTTGTTTTCTTTTTACTCCAGCACCCATCATTGCTTTTGTCATTGCTATCCCGGGTTTTAAGATCCAATTAAGGAATCCTCCTTTTTGTTTTGCTTTTATTTTCCTACCCCTCCTTCGTATTTGTTTTTTTTTTCTACGTCCAGATCCTATTTGAATCCTATTCCTAGTGGGTAAATACAATCCACCTTTTTGTCTAACCATTATAATTTTTTATAGGTGAAAAATAATTCCTACACAACAACGATCGGTTTTCATTTTTTGTTTCTCTAACAATGTTTATATAGGAAAAACCATTTTTTTTTAAAAAAACATTTTTTTTTAATTTTTTGTAGGAAAAATCAATACAATCGCTTCCTAACCTCTATTTTGTAAAAAAATAAAAAACGAATTTTGTTGTAATACAAATTTTTTATTCAATATTATATCTTTGTTTCCATCTTTTTATTCTATCTCTACATTTACAGTTATACATCAATTTAGTAGTAATTCTTCTCGAGTAAATTATTTTACAAAATTCACAATAATGTTTGTTGACATTACATTTTCTACATGTATAATGCATTACAAAATGTTCCCAGTATTGAACATGCATACCACAGTACGAACAAAACATCTTGTTTTAAGTATTAATTTTTTATTCAATATTATATCTTTGTTTCCATCTTTTTATTCTATCGCTACATTTACAACTATACATCAATTTAGTAGTAAGTAGTCTTGAGTAATATATTTTACAAAATTCACAATATTTTCTGTTGACATAGCATTTTCTACATGTATAATACATTGCAAAATGTTCCCAGTGTTTAACACCCATACAACAGTACGAACAAAACATCTTGTCTTAGGTATTATTTAACGTTTTTTTAAGATTGTTTTTGTAGTCAAATTTTTGTTACTTCTTCTTTCACAAGTCCCAAAACGGTTTTTTTAAGTTTGTTTTTTTGTCTCCACTCTCTTTTATATTTTGCCAATTTCAAAGATCTTTCGTAACTCCATAGTTTCCCCAATTTTCCACGACGTTTTCCATATCGAATAACTGTAGAGGGTTCATAGGTTCTACCCTTACGATGGTAGAAATCTTCAGCATATGATCGTGCAATCTCCCCACAGTGAGGTATTATACCCCAAAGATCACCCTCTGCTTCTTTAAGTATAACCACACCTTGAATATATCCATTACCTTTACTTTCACCTCCAGTTTCACGATTGCATCCAAAAAACGAAATTTTATCCAATTTAAATTTACAAGAAGGAGTACCAATTATTTTCGCTTCCTCAAACAATTTATTAGCCCTTTCTTCACTACGACAAAGAAATGACCAAGTCTTTCGTCGGGGCTTGTACATTCCTGAAGTAGCACACAGTCCAAAATGATTTCACACACTCAGTTGATCCTTTTTTAATGATCTGATTTCATAAAAATAATACTTTTAATTTTTTCCAATTCTATATCAAAAAATATTATATATCATTGTTGCATCTATACTTCTAACAAATCCTTCGTTTTTCTCAAACACGTCATTTTTTCACAAATTAGGGATACATATAACAAGCAATTATACTTTTAACGCCTTTTACAATATGGTTCGATTGATCTATATGTGAATGAGTATATACATACTGGCGACCAAGCACTGGTAAATCACATAGGAATAATAGTTTATAAAATTGATACTTAGGTCGATATTTAGGACGTAGCATAGGAACTTCTTCACATTTTACCAACACAATTTCAACATGTTCTAAAACTGCAGGTAATAAAATCATCATTTGGACAATACAAAGCTTCATCTTGACACGGTATTCGTTTTCTTTTTGTAAAATATGTTTTATTCTCCATAAATGTAAAAATATGATCCTTCATCATTTATCACAAATCCCTGTCTTTACTCAACAATCAAAAATTTAACACTCTCAACGCTGCACTCGCATCATAACTAAATCCACTATTACATTTCGTAATGTGCACGTTGAATCAAAATATACTTGTTCTTGCAATTCAATCTCGGTATTTCTATCAATTATTGCAAGAAAATAATCTGAAGATACTTTCAGCTCCGTATTGAGATATGATCCTGGATTGAGATATTTTACTACTAACGCTCGAAGATAAGGTCCAAAATGAATAGGGCATTCCTCGGGCATATACATCACAGCATACAACATAGAATTATTGCAATCACGAGCTAAACAATCAGCCTTAAATATTTTAAGATGTAATAGATCTATTACTTCAACATCTGATTCTGCCATGATTCTGATGGTAAACGATATAGTCGATCTTCTTATATAATGCAACCCCCCACAGTTATATTTCGTAATGTACCAGTTGAATCATAATATACATCGGTTTTTCGATCAATTATTGCAAGAAAATAATTTGAAGATACTTCCAGCTCCGTTTTGAGATATGGCTCTGGATTGAGATCTTTTACTACTAACGCTCGAAGATAAACATCAAAATTATTAGGATGGTCTTGCATATAATCCACAGCATAAAACTTAGAATCCCTGCAATCACGAGCTAAACAACTACCCTTAAACATTTTAAGAAGTAAAATATCTATAACTCCAACATTTGATTCAACCATGATTCTGATGATAAACGATATAGTCGCTTCTTTAAAATACTATTTGCTGAAACCTGAGTGTACAATCACATATATATCATTTGTTGATCTTCTTATATAAAAGCTGAACGTATCTTACTTCCGGAAACGCCTTTTCCCAAAAAACCTTTTCCAAAAAAATAATACCCTATTTACTTCCGGTATATCAGCTTACACCTCATTCGAGCTCTGGTCGTCGTTGAGGTAACATCTCCGTCGCGCGCGCTCATTTCTTATTTTTTTTTTAAAAATACTTTTTTACAATTCCTTTTTTTTTTATAAATACAATTCTACGTTCTATTTTTAAAAATATTTCAACCTTTTTTATAAATTTTTATTTTTTTATTTTAAAATACTTTTTTTTTCAAATTCACAATTCATATTTTTTTGTTTTCCTTTTTTTTTTTAAATACTACTACTACTAATTCACATATATATATTTTTATTTTTTTTTTCAAATATATATTTTTCTTCCATTAACCTTTTTTTTCTAAAATACATTTTTTTACCTTCACTGCGCGTGGCGGCCATGTTTCCTTCCCGACGAAAAGGACAAGTAACAACAACAACTACCATCTTCATGTGTAAGGGATTGGTACTTCGCTCTCAAACTGATCAGATTGCAATATAAGTTTCATTTAAATTGACTTCCCCTCCTGGTTATTTTGGGACACCTCCCTGGAAATAATGCGATACCCTTTTCTCTGATTGGTCAATTCAAATGTTTCCTGCAATCTGATTGGTTAAGAGCTAGTGCCAATCCCTTACACATGTATATATATATATATATATATATATATATATATATACATATATTACTACTTCGGGAAAGAAATAGACCTTTCCTTTTTTAAATTCAAAAGCATGCCTTCGACGACTTCTCAGCGAACGCCATAATCGTACTCATATTACCAGTATTCGGGAGGCGATAGTTTGAAAAATATGCGTTGCATACTATCGAGTAATGCATCAAATTGAAGCTTGTAAACAGCAGATTTCAGATTCGGAAGGCCTGGAAACAAATTATAAAAGCGGCGAGCATATTTTAATGATAAACAACGCTGTCCAGTGCAAGCTGATTAAGAAATTTTGCTTGAGCCCTAACTAGTTTGCATCAGCGGATTATCACTGAAACCTTACGGGAGACGACGGGAGACCATTGTACGTATGCGCGCAATTTTCTCGGTTTATTTGAATATAATCTATAAAGAGAGAACAATGTGAATATTCCTCAAGGTGAACATTGCACAAATTGTGCAAAGCAATATGAGAAATAACTTTATCCGTCATATTGAATAACAATTCAATATTTATGAGTATTACTGCTGACCGGCGGGCGCCGCGGTTATGATTTCTGGCAATGAATATATAGTTAAATACTAGAAGTTACTATCGCAAGGGAAGTGCTGCCTCTAAATCCAAGGCAGTCGTGATATTGTTCAAAATTGCTAAAATAAGTGGTAGTACAGCCTCGTACCATGCGGTTATGGTTTACTTAGGTAATACCAGAGCAGTGAGTTCTACATATATATGGAGCTCACAATGAGCTTGCTGGACCATAGGTACTCTGTGGTATGTTAGACATCTATTTGGGGTAAGTCAATAATTACACAGTCAGGGGACCCACACATGCTTCATCCGCCACTGGCACATTTCCTGCTCTCTTGTGTTGTAACCATGATTCTCAACATCTATTGACAATATATATAGTAGTTCATGAACATGTGTAATACTATAAAACAGATGTTATAAGTTGAACAGTTGCATAAAGATGCAGTTGGATTTGTATAACATAGTTCTCTGTACACGGCTTGCATAAAAATGCTGTTAAATATGAACACAAAAAGTTGACATTATAACAGTTGATAAACTAAGTTAATCAGAATTTGTTTCTTGCATAAAAATGCAGTTCAATATAAGGGACACGGATGTGCATGTGCATTCTTCTGCATGCTCAATATCAAACTGCCATTTCAAACAAAAGGAATCAGCATGTCAGAAACATTGGTATGCGCAAATAGTTGTTGAGGTGGTCCAAGCCACATACAAAATACCATGGATATTATAACAGGTTTGTACATATTTCTATATATTTCTATATATTTAATTTTTTTCTTTGTTTTCTTTTTTATTTATTATACAGTCTATTAATTTGTTTTGTTTCCTTTCTTTAGAAATGGCCCAATTTATATTTCAAGATATTAATGAAACCTTCAAAGGATGTATCAGAAATTTGCATCAGAAATTATGATCAGGATCATGCTAAATTAAATCCAGCAAAAAGATATGAATCGTTTAACCAGCCAAAAGATAATACAAAATAGCTGCTCTAGCTGTAATGGCTCTGGTGGAAAACTTCAATAATTGCTGCAGTGTCAGTCTTAAAAGCCAGCCTATGTATGTACTGTACATGGAAAACCCATATGCAAGTCGTCATAAATTGGAAAAATATCTACCTGAAACACTAGTTGAACATTACGTTTCCTAGCGCGTAGAATGTTGCAATGCTAATATATATGTAGTTAAATATTAATTTCTTAAACATTGTAAATCTTATGTGTTTTTTATTGTAAGAGATTTAGATAGTATATTCCAGGTTCTTGTTGTCCGAATTATATATGATTTTTGGTAAGTTGCTGTATTACATTTCTTTATTTGATATTTGTAGCGATATGGTTGGATGATCTTGTTTGTCTATGACGTTGAGGAGTTGGTACAATGTTCTTGACGTTTCGCGGTCTCTACGGTTCGTCTAATTCTAACGATTTGTCTTCCAATCGAGATATTTAAACTATAAATATGTGTACGCAACAACCCCTCGCTTGATGGTAATACGCAGCATGATCTCATCCCAAATTTAACTCTTTCCTGTCCGACCCAGTCAAAAGGGGTCATAGAAGACCCCCGAAGTCGTCAATCGAAAAACACGGCACAGGGTAACGCAAGATTAAAAATTGAAAGTCGACAAGCGCCAGGGACATGAGATCCACTCACACGCCAACTTTGATTTGATTTCATAAACAACTCTGCGATTGGTGGCATTTTGAATTTTCACGATGCTACGCCGGCGTGTAAGATGGTCTTTTCTAGAAAAATGGATGTTTTTCAACCTGATTTAAGCTAAATAATGCTAATTTATATTAAAATAATTGTTCGGAAAATTCAAAATCATTGGTTATAGGTTTCGCAACAGTTATGGATATTTCCGTAAATATCAATAGAACAAAGAGGTAGTTCAATTTTGGATGTTTTTCAGCCGGACAGGAAAGAGTTAAAGTACATATAACGTCAAAAAATGTTTTGAGCAATAAATCCGCCATAATCAGACGATCAAAACTTGGTATGACATATCTTCAACAGATAAATATTTCCAGAGATATTGGGCATTAAAGACGATGCTTTTTAAGTACTTGCCGAGAGAAAAAGATCCGGGTCCGAATCAGGCCCTGTGATGTCATAACGGGAACACAATTTCACTTCCTGTTTGAGATCCTGTTCATTTTACTGTTGTCAACAATCTCCTACCCAGAGCCTGCGTTCTTTTTGGCCTGCGCCAAGAAACAGAGGCTCTGGGGAACTCCGATGAAAAAGTCCTCAAAATCGGGTCTTTCGTTCCCAGTCCTCTGGTTCCCAGTTCGCTATCATTTGTTACTGTCTCGATAATCTTTAGCTTGTTCGCTTTTGAAAAAGCGCTGCGATACAAATGCTTTTGCTTTTCTCTAAATCGTCAACCGGACGATTTGTCGAGAGTATTTTATATGTCCGCATCACCGTGGCTCAGCAGCTCAGGTTACAATTGCTACACAGAACACATTGTTATGAACATTTACATTTTGTTAATTTAGTCAAATTTATGCGAACCAATAACTTAATAGGCTTACGGACACGCCTACTATATCAGTTGTCAAGTAGAGTCGAATGTTGTATACATGTACCTTATTATGTCTATGTGTTTTCTTGTTGATATTTATCAATTAAATAAAGAAGTTTATTACATGACGCCCAACGTGGGGCCGGTTTGTAGATAACTGTGTTTGATACAACCGCCCATTCGAATCATCATGTCGAAGGAAATCAAGGAGAAAATTGATCGATTTCGCGCCAAACGAGGAGGCCATCGAGGCGTGTGTACGAAGCTGGTAAAAGTAGCGCTCGAGCTTCTTAGTTCATCCGATTTGAACAGCGAAATAGTTGAACGATGTGAAGTCATTGCAAATCAACTCGACGAAAAAACGAAGTTATTGAACGAAATCAACGAGGAAATCAGGAAATGGTTAATTGCGAATAAACTAAGTTTAAATGTAGCCAAAACTGAGTTTATGTTAATTGGATCTAAACCAATGATAAAAAGTATCTCAAATACTCAACCAAATGTTACCATAGACAACAAACCAATTAAACAAGTTTATGAATGCAAAACTCTTGGAGTGACCATTGACCAGCATTTGTCTTGGAAGAATAATACTGAAACCATTTGCAAGAAAATAACATCAGGCATATCAGCTCTTCGTCGAATAAAAGAATTTGTTGAGAAAGATACCCTTCTTTCAATATATAATTCTATTGTGCGTCCATACTTTACCTATTGCTGTGAAGTATGGGATGTGTTTGGTGAAACACAATCTAAACGCCTTCAAAAGCTCCAAAACAGAGCTGCACGAATCATAATGAATATGAGCAATGATGTAGATCACATGGTTGCTTTAGATGCTTTAGACTGGAAGCCACTTAAAACGGAAAGACTTAAGGCCAAGTCAAAGCTGATGTTTAAATTGTTGAATAAAATGGGTCCTAAATCACTTACTGATTTATTTACTTTCAAAAGTGCAATGACAAATTATGAACTTCGAGATATTAAAAGTACTCTTTGCTTACCACAGCCGCGTACTAATAGCATGAAAAAAAGTTTCATGTTTGACGGGGCACACACTTGGAACTCTTTGCCAAACGAAATTAGGGAAAGCAACTCCCTAATTTCTTTTGAAACTAAAATCGCTACTCACATCTCTGAATGAAATTATATGAAAAGATTTGTAAATAGATATGTTTCACTATACCCTTTCTATAGTTAAAATTCTTGTTCTAGTTTACTTTCTTATTATATTTTTATATTATAAAATTTACTATATGTTACTATACTATATACATTATGTATAATATGTATACAGTATATATATTTATATTTTTACTATATGTTAACTATACTATATATTTACAATATGTTACTATACTATATTGTTGTAATGTTGTTATACACGCCCCTTGTGGAAATCAGCCTAGGTTGACAATGGTTAGCGTGTTTAAATAAAGTTTTTCTATCTATCTAATCCTAGGAATATGCGACGTAAACGAAATCGAGAACGAAATCGAAGAATCGGCTGTCATCACAGACAGGATTCTTAACACGAGAATGAAGATCACACTGCAAATTCTTCAAATCTTGTTTCAAAGAAAAAAATACTAGTTTTAAGCAAATATTTCCTTAAATCAAGAAAAATTATCTCGTCCCTTCTACAAGATAATCATCTAGATAAAATATCTTGACAAGATAAACTTTTAAGGAAAAATAACCTTGTTTTAAGAAAACCAGTTTCTTAAAACAAGCAAAATTATCTTCTAGTCCCTTCTACAAGATAAATATCTTGTCAAGATATTTTAACAAGATAATTTTCCTTGAATCTAGATCTTATCCCAGATAAAATATCTTGTCAAGATATTTTAGCAAGAAAACTTTTCTTGAATCTCTTCTACACAAGATAAATATCTTGTCAAAATATTTCAACTAGAAAGGTTTTCTTGAAACAAGATTTCTGTTAAATCTGGATTGATGCAATTATTAAAGTGCTTATAAACCCCAAATGGGTTTTTGGTGATTCGGATAGAGCATAAAAAGTTAGTTAATTAGTTCTTGATTAGTTTTTGCGTTAAACTTTTAGTTTCGGAGATATAACGGCTCAAAGTCACAATTTGTGAAAAAAGTAGCGCATGCCGGGGAGACCGGATCCGAGGAACGTGTTATGTTTCAATACTATAAAAATATATTACAATTCGAATCAAGAACTAATTAACTAACTTTTTATGCTCTATCCGAATCACCAAAAATCCATTTTGGGTTTATAAGCACTTTAACAAAATTGTCTCGAATCAAGATTTCTTTTCCTGAAAAACAAGAACATATTATATATAGTATTGGAAAAAATAAGAAATAACTTGCATGACTATAGGACTTATGTTAATATAGACAAATAATGCATTGGCGTTTAAAACATTTTTATTTAAAAAAAGCATTAATTAATAAGGACAAAGAAAAATTAAGGCAGGTGTGATTAAAAATGTTACTAAAAATTGCCATTGCAATACAATTCTAACTCATTCCAACCCTTTACGATATCGTCCTTACAGTCTGGGTGAAATGAGTTATCATTAAAAATAATTCTTTGTAAAATAGAAAATGAAAATAAAGATGCTAAAGGATAATCAAAATCTAACAAGTAAAAGCTAGCCAGCAGTGTTACGACAGCCTTAATAATCTCATCTTCTTCGAACAGGATAAAAATCTCTCTCCCCAAAAGAAGAGCTGCACCATTGTCTGTGACCACAAGTCCAGGTGTATAGGATGATCGTTTTCGCTGCCATTCACTTGGCCCTTCATCATCCTTTAAAAATGGAAAACATATATGATTCAAATTGATAACCTGAATAATTTATATAGATAATAGACAATACATGGGCGATTGTGAAGCTCAAATCCCCAGAAAATGTTGCTGAGTCCTGAACAGGGATCAAAACTGTAACCTTCTGATTGATTGTGAGATGCTCTAACCATTGAGCTACCAAGACTCAGATGGAGTGCAAAGGTTATGTATACTGGTTCGATTGATATATGTACTGCCTATATATGCAACAGTCACTATAATTATATCAGAAATGTTTTGGGTGCGTTGTATCATAGTTAATAGAAGAGATGGTTTGGAAGGTCCGCAAAACTCATTGTTCTATGTTATTGTTCACTTTCACGGTCACTGAACGTATTGTATTTTCTGCATAATGAAGCAGTCATCCAATATCAACGTTCGGATTAATTACTGTGGTCCTTCATCGTCACGTGTTGTGAACCTTCGTCGTCACGTGTCGATAGAATTTCCTTTCTCCAACCAATAACAAACACTTTCTCCCAAACAATAACATGACCATTGCGTCATCTTGAAAGACAATGGAGCTTCCAAACCATCTCCCTCTACTAACTATGGTTGTATACATACAGTATATACATTAGTGTAGTGAAATAATGAATGCGGGAGCTTGGTGTTGTATAGATGGTACTGTATAGACGATACATGGGAGATTGTCAAGCTCAAATCCTATTTCTTAAAATATTATTTTATTTATTTTGTTTCAGCTTTCGTGTGCTTTTCGGGAGCTTGGTGTAGACTGTAGACAGACGATCATCAAGCCCAAATCCTCATAAAATGTTACTGAACAGGGATCGAACCTATAATCTTCCGATTGATTATGAGACGCTCTAACCATTGAGCTATCAAGACTCAAATGGAGAGCAAAGGTTACAATGATGTACTGCATATATGTACTGTGAAACCTACAAACCTATAATATCAGAAATATTATATATATATAACACACCCAAAAAATATATATATATATAACACACCTAAAACATTTTTGATATCTAGTGACTGCCGCATAGGCAGTACACATATCAATCGAACCAGTACATCATTGTAAGTTGTAACCTTTGCTCTCAGTCTCGATAGCTCAATGGTTAGAGCATCTATACAGGTTTGATCCGTGTTTGGGACTCAGAAACATTTTCTGCGGATTTGAGCTTGTATCGCCCATGTATCGTCTGTCTAATTCACTACATCAGTGTATATATATATATATAAGTAGAGTGCTGCGTAGACTGTTTTGAATATGTAGCATAGTGAAAAGGTGGTAAACTGCCAATAATTTAGTGACGAGATACTGACGTTTCAAGCGGAGCCCTTCGTCTTACTTTGATGAAGGACTCCGCTCGAAACGTCAGTATCTCGTCACTAAAGTCTTGGCAGTTTGCCACCTTTTCACTTTGCTATATATAATATATAACATAAATAAGCTAGTAGGCGATGTGCCGGATAATTTTTTAGACTGTGATAAAAAATATATATTCTTCTTACAGTAAAGTTTCTCAATACAGCAAAATCAAAGCAGTATAAGACATGGACACTATTCTGGCTACAGTTTATCATTTATTGTTCCTCCTAGCCAAGTTCCTCAGAGTTTCATTATTCTAAAAGTGCCAGCCCTATCCAGTAAATTTTACCGGATAGTGCTGGATATTTATATTTTGCTGGATACTGGCATTCGGATCTGGCACATCCATATAAGCCAGTAGTTTTTACAAATACCATACTGTATTTACCTCAATAATATGGAAAACTTCATCTGCCTTCACTTGTTTGGCAGATAATTTTTTGGTTTTGAAAATTGTGTTTATCCCTTTCATGAGATGTTTGATTTTCCCATCTAGAACCAAAAAACAAAGTTAATAAAATATTAATTAATAATATCTGTATTTATATTAAATATAGGTAATACTATATCTATACCATACTATACTATATAATAATATATCTATATCGTATCGCTGAGGGATAGAGTGTCTAGTGAGGAGCTGAGGGAAAGAATGGGTATTGAATCGGTGTCTGACATGGTAAAGAGGATGGTGCAAGAGGAAAGCCAAGGATGAAATGGAGACAGGTAGTGGAGAGGGATATGTGAGAGTGGGCTGAAGAGGGACGATGCACATGATTGTGGAAAGTGGAGGAAACTGTCGTGGGGAACCACCGGCCAACACCTGCATAAGTGGGGACACAGTGTTATGCTATATGCCATCGTCTCACAATAAAAAGGAACCAACTGACATTTGTCTCAGTAGGAATGGGTTAACAAACTGTCAACCTAACCCATACAATTGGGATTGGCTGAACAATCACTAGTATCGACATTCGACACATAATACTGTACAATTTCTTACCATTAGTCACATTCTTTGGTGGTCTAAGTGCACCCTTTGATATCCCAAAGTATGTCAAAGGGTCCAGTTTTTCCTTTAGGTTTTGGACACATTTTTCCATATACGACTCTGATGACTCGTGTGGCAATTTCAAACTTCTTCTAACCTCCCCTACCACCTGTACAAATGACAAATAGTTTAGACATCAATACAATGAAATTATCAATTATTAAAATCTGGAACATGCACCTGTCTATTTACACAATCACATTAAAGAGTGAAGAAAAGCCATCATTGATTGACTGCCAGAGATGCCATTTTTGCATGTCTGCCCTAAACTGCACTGGACTGCATGGAGGCTGGGAACGAATCATTTTTTTACACACACACCCGTGCAATTTCCAGGAGCTGCCCACACAAAATTGCAGCAAAAAATTTGATCTCTGTCATGCATTTTAGTGATTGTAATCTCTTAAACATTCTAAAACTTTTTTTAGTTATCAAACAACGGCATTAAATTTCAGGTGAAAATGCAAATCGTTTTCTCTCAACTAATTCAAACCCTGTATTGGCAGGCTCAAACAGGGTTGAGCTGGCTAGCTTAACAGGGTTGTCAACAGGCCTGTTAATGGATGTTTGAACAGTATTATTCATGGCTGATGATCAAATAAGCTTGAACAACATTGTTCATACATAATATAACATGTTGTCAGAGCATAATGAAATAACAGTTGAACAGCGTTGTCACAACAGCCATGGACTTGGTTGTTCTATCAAGCTGGTTTTTGCATGTTCTAACATGCATGAACAACTGCTATTGATTCAACAAGCATGTCACATCATGTTGAAACATGCTTGAACCATCCTGTTCTTGAACCAACAACCTTGTTACAACCTATTAGATTTTTACGTGTACCTCTTGTACTTTTTTCTATCAATCTGCAAAATGTAACTCTATTAATAAGGGTATAATATATACCTCACAAGGATCCTTGAAACATGGATATGAGTCAAATATTGCTTTTGGCCTCTCCTCCTTTGCCATTTTTTCAAGGTATTTCTTTCTTGAAGGGAATTCCACATTTAAATATTTATTGATGACATCTTTATTGCTTGTTTTTTTCTTCTGCTCCTTGTTTAGTGCTGTATAATGCCTTGCATTGATATCAGGATCAGTTTCTTCAGGATTGCTGTCCTCTCCAATGTTTTCAATAGCATCACTTAAAACTAGAAATATACAAATAAGAAACGTTTTTATGATTACAATATTACTGAGATCATTCTCAAACCTCTTCTCAAAGCCACCATGATATCATTCCCAAAGACACCACCAAGGGTCTACTGCAATGGAAAATATACATAATAAAAATAACCAGTAACAAGATAGCACTTACTTTTCTTTGGTAAATCAAGCTTTATCCGTTTGTGTGAGCGGGAAGGTACACTGCCTTGAGGGTTTTTTGCTGGCCTAACATTAGTGTGTCGCTTTTTCAATTTCGTGAAAATGAAGTTCTGAATGGAAAATAAATATAATAGTTAGGCTGATGCGGTATATCAATATTTCGGTAAATACCGGTATTTTTAAAATATTGAATATTCTAATTCTCAGATACCGGAAATATCGAAACTTTCGATATTATCGGTTGTATGTTACACCAACTTTCAATTGATGTAAAACAATATGCGCGAAAAAAAAGAAAACAGATTTTAACATGACCGGCCAAGTTCCCAAAAGGTATACTTTGATGGCATTTATTTGTTACGAAAAATTGTCCAACCAAATGTGATAATAGTTTTATGTCCGAACAAAATGGGAAATTGGTCAGACACATGTCCTGTCAAGAAAAAATATTAATTTGCAGCCCTGCTACTAAGGTGATGTAAACAATCGCTAATTAGCGCTATTCGAAAGATGACCCTTTCTATAAAAACAAGCGAGATCTGAGAGAACTGTCACTGTGTCAGAATTTACACAGCTCATTGCAGTTGCCAGTGCCATACTGAAGTCAATTAGTCAACACGTTTTCTTGAGTCCATTATTTTATTATCTCTGTTCTGTTCAGTGTTCATCATGCCTAATGCACGAAGTGCCGTTTGGAGTTATTTCAAGAAAGGCAACACTGAAAGCAATGATCCCAATTCCATATGTCAACTGTGCAAGAAGGCCGTTAAATTTATCATGCTTACACTTTTTCTGCTGCTATTTTAAACATTTTTTACTCTTTGACAACTTTACGTAACGTACTAAAAAAACGTTTGAGAATCACAAAATTTTGATCTGTAAAAATACCGGTATATTCAATATTACCGGTATTTTTTTTCCGGTATCGGTATTCGGTTTTTTTCAATACCGCATCAGCCTAACAATAGTATCAGTGTAATTGTGTAGAAAACACAATGCATGAAAATTATCTATTCTGCATCAAGCAAGGTAAAACGTATTTAAAATTATAACATCAGGCTAAGATCACAGCATTGAATTGCATTTGATTAACATTAATTTCCCAAGTGTTAATATACACACTGCTTATATTATAGTGAATGTGGGAGAGCTTGGAGTAGACAGACGATACATGGGAAATCGTCAAGCTCGTATCCTCATAGGATCATCAAGCTTGTATACGCATAGGCAGTACATATATCAATCGAACCAGTACATCATTGTAACCTTCGCTCTTGATCTGAGTCTCGGTGGCTCAATGGTTAGAGCGTCTCACCGGCAATCAGAAGGTTGCAGGTTCGTTTCCTGTCCGGGACTCAGAATCATTTTTCTGAGGATACGAGCTTGACGATCGCCCATGTATCGTCCATTAATTTCCCAACTCAAAATAATTAATCAACTCAGCTAGATGTTATGAATTTAAATACATTTTATTCCAACACAAGATGCATCATTTCCACATGCAGTCAACATTAAAATCTGACTTATTAAATGTCTATACCATATATCACAGTTTATTATAATGGATGGCCTGTGTGGCAATTGACCAAACACTTTTCTCAACCTACATACCCTAATTTTTTTCCAAGATGTAACTGGAACCACATCATTTTACTTCGCCTGACTTATATGAAGGGCCATGAAATCATAGAACAGATAAACTACTACTAGTATCCGGTCCTCTCGATGCTTCAGGAAATGACCCAATCAGCTTATCGCTAGACTTTGTGTCAATTGACACAATGTAAATAGCTCAAATTTCATGCTGTGATATATGGCATGTAAATTTAACTACCTGACAAAGGAAACATTACAGGTAAATATCTAAATCAAGTAAAGAAAGGAAATCTTAAAGCTTACGTGAAGTCGACTCTTCTGCTCTTCGGTTAAATTGCACCTCTCTTCTTCAGTAAGGCATTTGAACTCTTTCTTCTCATCATCATACAATCTTCGAACACATGGAAATTTTTTGACAAGTGCACGTGCCATCTCTTCAATTTCATAATTTGTTGGCTCTCTTGGCGTTGGCAAACGTTGACATGATGTTCGCATATTTGATACAGTGTTGCGCACAAGTCGGTTTAACAGCTCATTTGATAATGATGGACTAGGAGAAGCATGGGCCAGCTCACTGTCAGTATAAATTACGAAGACAGGTGCAGGTTGTACAACAACATGACAATCTGGGTCTTCTTTGACATCAACCAGGGCAGGACTACTAGATCTTGATGTTTCAGAGGAAAGGCTTGAGGGAGTTGATGATCTCACAACCAGTGCAGGACTACCTGATTTCGACATTTCAGAGGAAATGTTTGAGGGAGTTGATGTTTTTGAAGTTTGATCGGTGGTGAATGGCATATCAATAGGCTTAAAGTTGCATGGATTGGTTGTTTTGTTCTTTACATTTTTATCTGAACCCTCATTGCTTTCTCTCTGTAAAATATAAATATACATACAGAAGTTAATTACCCACCATGGCTAGTTACCAATGTCTGGTTACCCATCTTGAGCTGCTTTCTTTTGTCTTGTTTTGCCATTCCCATGGACGAGAAGTTTGACAGAAATAAAAAATGGCATCCAAACTACTTTCTATTAGACCAAGAAAAAATACCTGGGTTTCCTATTTCATGCTGAAAAAAATTAGGTAGGGTAGGTCGGTTTTTCTTTTTTTCCAAACATTGCATGGACGGACAAATGGGGACAATAGGTTTTACCAAACCACGCTGATGTTGAGGATGCTGCCTGGATTGGCAGCCATGTTCAATATCCCAGGATGCAAATTAAGCTGCAACTTGTACCAAGGCTTTTCAAAATTTCAATAAAAAGATTAGGGTCGGTATTTTACTGGCCAAAAACTAGGTAGGGTCAGGAAACCGGAAACCAAGGTATTTTTTTATTTTGGCCTTATTATTATGTTTTGGCTCACTTGACTAAGAAGGAAAAGACATGCTCAAGTGTCTTTGGGGAATCCATTACAAAATGCTGAAAAAGCATTTCTGAGCCTCTAGATTTTAAAATTTTCCTGGGGGATGCAGCTCGCGCATTCAGTACTTGAATAGCATGGCCGGTTACAAAAATATTTGGCCACCTACTTCAACAGTTGTCAGCCCTGAAAGTACATGGTATTTAGTATATACTAGAGTAAAATTGAGGATTTACACTGATTGATATTTGAAAATTGTGCCATAATTAAGAGAAAGAGCCTATCATCTAATATATTTATAAAAAATGCCAAGATATTTATCCAAAATGCTTGAATACCCTGAAGGAGAACTGGGTAAACAGACTAATCACAATTTTATTGAGATTGTAGGAATAAAGTAATCACAATTGAAACCTCATCTTACCAATTTCTCTAATATTTTCCATAGCTTTCTCCTCAGCATGAAATATTCAACACCATCGAATAAATCCTTTATATCGTCTCTTGAAAAATCAAGCAAAGTCTCTTCGTCTACACATGCAGCTAAAGAAACATGTGAATATTAAAATGGTTACAAAGTCAAAATATCCTCTGTCAAAGTCAAAACATCAAAGTAAAAAAAATGGTAATCCATGCACTTTTGAAAAGTTGATAAGCTTTAATAAATGTTTAATAAGGTTTATGAACATTATGGTTTTGAGCACAAGGATGTTTTGACTAGCACACACAAGGATGTTTTGGGTAGGTACTTCATCTTGCAGGGATATAGTGAACCCATACCACGAAACAATAGATTGAGGGGAATTTGGTCACTTAAAATAACCGCTAACCCCAAAACAACTTAGACCCCAACCCTAAATCCCCACCTAATGAGTTTTCTAACCTTAATCTCTTGTTTATTGGTGGGTTCACTATATCCCTGCAAGATGAAGTACTTGCGCTGTTTTGACTGGACACCCCCCAGGGGAAATAACAAATTCCAGCAAAGGCAAAAAGCCTCGTACTTGCCCGAGTTTCAGTGGTATATTAACTATGAATAAACCAAAATTTAAAACTAAACACAATCCGAATAGTAGCATCTGGAAACCCAAAGGCATGATTGCACAAAACATACTAAGGATGGCTTAAATTTTGAAGAGATTCTAACCTTCAAGGATTTTGTATGCTTCTGGTTCTTTTTCTCGTATAAGATCCATATTTCTCAACAGGTTCTTTTCTTGGTAGTTGATTTGCTTTATAAGAAAGAATGCAATAGATATTATTTCGAGATGCATGTGAAATAGATCGATATTCAAAACACCAGTCTGTCATGTCATCATGTGCCGCCGCCATATTATATATATTAAAATGTCATACCTTCTTTCCTATGCGAGTTCTTTACGTTTTTTAACTTCACAAACCAAAATAGAGTTCTTCAAGATTATTCTTCCTTGCTGAGTGAACCTCTTTGACGTTCCTAAGATGCTTAAAAAGCAGTTTCTGTAGAGACGATAAAAATCGAGTAAACACTTCGAGGCAGTTCAGATACACGAGGCAGCACCGCGAAGGCCCTGGGGACGAGGTTGACGAGGCAGCAACTGAGACTTCCCAAGATGCAACTGTCACGCAATCGGATAAACCCGCCACATATTCGGATCCGACTAATTCCGACTAACTACGCGAGCGCTCGACCTTCCTGAACCGCTAAAAAGATGGCGCGAACATGGGTATGTGAAATATGCTTGCTGTTTTCAACTTTAACGTTGAAAATGTTGGTACGACACATTTCCGTACAACACGCAGCAATGCCAAACTTTCAGGTTAAATGTGGTGTGGATGGCTGTCCGGAAAAATACAAGAATATGAATTCTTTCAGGAAACACCTAAGAGAGTGTCACTCTCACGAATACTCTGGCGTTGGCAATGACCTACAAAATGAAGAACAGCCAAGAAATGAAGTCCCGCTACTAGAATCTCTTTCTTCTGGGAGCGAGAATGATGATGTCGATGATGATGATGATGATGAAGTATTGAACCCGGTAATGTGTTACATATTAATATTATATCTTCAATATATCTAATTGACTTTAATATGTTGTATTGACTGTATGGATGCTGACTTCTTAAATACTTTTAATTTTTAGATTGTCGATAATGACGATGCACAGATCGATTTGAAAAGATGCGCTGCTCAGTTTTTGGTTAAAATACAGAAACAATCCAAAATTTCGAAGGTAGGCCCAAAGTAAACAAGTTAATTCTGATTTCAAGTGTTGATCAGAACCTATGATAACCTTGGTAGCAGGGCTGCAAATTAATATTTTTTCTTGACAGGACATGTGTCTGACCAATTTCCCATTTTGTTCGGACAGAACTTAAATTTGGTCGGACATAAAACTATTATCATATTTGGTTGGACAATTTTTCGTAACAAATAAATGCCATCAAAGTATACCTTTTGGGAACTTGGCCGGCCATCTAATATAAAATTAAAAATGTCCCTCAAACCTAGTAAAAGTCCCTCGGGACTTTTACATCTTCCTCGCAAACCGTAATATTACAAAGTAATAGCATGGCGTTTCGGTTGATTAGTGATTAAATGTCCCTCAAGCCTTGGGAGATTTAGTAAAAGTCCCTCGGGACTTTTACTAAATCTCCCTTGGCTTTCGGGTACATTTAATCACTAATCAACCTCAAAGCATCGTCCAATGACCGACAGTAATTTTCAGCCCTGTGGTAGTGAACCAGAAAACTGACCTTCTCATATTTATATACCGTATATATAGTATATATATATATATATATATATATATATATATATATATATATATATATATATATATATATATATATATATATATATATATATATATATATATATATATATATAATATAATTCTGGGTATATTACAAGTAATATTTGGCATTTCACTCGATTATACTATATGTTCTAAGGATTTATGGTGAAGGGAAATTTCTAGTGTTGGAATATAATACATTTTAAGACCAAACCAGGACCAGTTGCAAAAATGCAACTTATATAGGCCTTCTGGCAGGAATTGAACCTGCGATACCAGTGCAGTGCTCTGACCACTGAGCTATGGAAGCCATTGCCGAGAGCCTAGTCACGAGTTCGGTATATATAGTGGTGGTAATGCCGGGATAAGATTCTGGGTATATTACAAGTATAATATCACGGTTCCCTCGGTTTCTTTTGTTCTCAAAGGCACATTTAACGTCTAAATTACCTAATCCATAAACATTAGGTACGATTAGTAACTAATCATGCCTAGGTGCGATAAGAAACTAATCATACCTAGGTGCGATTAGAAACTAATCTGCATATCTAATGTTTATGGAAAATGCTCGTTTATCTACCCCAAAGGATTTCAATAGAAAATTGAAAATGTCCCTCAAACCTAGTAAAAGTCCCTCGGGACTTTTACATCTTCCTCGCAAACCGTAATATTACAAAGTAATAGCATGGCGTTTCGGTTGATTAGTGATTAAATGTCCCTCAAGCCTTGGGAGATTTAGTAAAAGTCCCTCGGGACTTTTACTAAATCTCCCTTGGCTTTCGGGTACATTTAATCACTAATCAACCTCAAAGCCATGCTATTACTTATAAATATTTGATTACCATCTACAAGTATATATATAGTGAACTTGCTAAGTTTGTGGCAACAGCTTCTATAGCTCAGTTATTCTATGTCTAACTATTGTACGTTATCATGCTATTATCTTATTTTGTCACCCCCCAGTAAATCCATCACTGAACAGTATATCATTCAATGTGTGAAGTAATAAAATGTATATTCCAACACGGTGAGAAATGGATCCCTGCCGCGGCAAGATTATATATATATATATATATATATGATTTAATAAGAATAATTATATGTATCAGTATACAGTATGTATAATTATATGTATCAGTATACAGTATGTATACTCCAGTCTTGTATGTATTGCCTCATTTTATGATAGACCACTTCATACCAAATTTAACATAATTTGCATTCTTTAATTCCCAAATGTACTTTGACATAGCAGTGGAGGAAATGTATTACCTATTGTCGAATGAGAGCTTATGATCATCAAAGCATGTTTTAAAATTGTTTTCTGTCATCCCAATGTAAATTGTTTGTTTGTTTGATTTCTGCAGTGATTGTGGCTCTGTATAAACTTTCTTGAATTTTGGAACATCAAATTACAAGCACTATGCAATTGCAGGTTGTCTTATTCATTTATTTATATTATTTCAGGTTGCAGTTAATAATATAATCCAAGAGACATGCCACATGGTTCAACAAGTTAAGGATCATTTGCAGCAAAAGGTGACAAAATGTATTAATAGAAATGATGAACTGACTGGACACTTAATAAATGATGTTTTTGAAGAATTTGAGGACCCATTCTCAAAGCTTCAAACAACCAGTTTGCAATCATCATTCATTCAAAACAGCTTGAAATATGTTCAACCAATTGAATATATACTTAGTTCTAATGTTGGATATAAGAATAAGGGAGCCAAGCGGCATATATGTGAAATAAATGATACTATGGTTTATATTCCCATCCTTGAAAGTATTGAACAGCTGCTTTCAAATCCAAGAATATTTAGTTTGGTTACTAACGCATCAAAGCAGTGCAAAGATGGGGTATTATATGATATTAGAGACGGTGTGTGCTTCAAGACCAACCCTATTTTTCAACTAAATTCTGAGGCACTTCAACTAATCCTCTACCATGATGAGGTAGAGGTATGCAACCCACTGGGAAGTCATGTTGGCAAACACAAGATTGATTTGTATTATTATACATTGGCTAACATTGATCCAAGATTTCGATCGAAATTATGTGCTATCCGATTGATTGCCATTGTTAAGGCAAAATATGTCACCGAGTATGGTTATGGAAAAATCCTGACACCAATTGTCAATGACCTTGGGAAACTGGCTGCTGGTCACATTTTTAATATAGCAGGACAACCAGTGAAATTGCATGGTGCTGTCATCAGTTGTCTTGGTGACACTGAAGGCCAACATCAGTGGGGTGGGTTCAAGGGAAGTGTTGGATGGGCACATCAGAAATGCCGCAACTGTCTCTGCAGTTTTGATGATATGCAGGGAAAATTCAGAGATACACAGTTCACATCTCGGAATTTGGATCAATATCGTCAGCAATGCCATGATATTGAAACTGCACCAACAGAGAACACAAAGAAGGATTTCCAAACCACATATGGAATTGTGGAAAGAAGTTGTTTAAGTGAGCTATGTCATTTTGACATTACTAAACAACTGCCTCAAGATATTATGCATGTTCTGCTGGAAGGATCTGTCCAATATGAGGTTCGATATATTTTACAACATTTTATTGACCATGGCATTGTCACATTGAGTCATCTGAACAATGCATTTTCTCAACTCCACCTGGGGTACCATGATGAAAATAACCGACCTCCTCCCCTGAGACAATCTACATTTAATGGCCAAGAAAGCTACAAGATGAAACAGACAGCAGAGCAAGCAAGAATTTATCTTAAGAATTTACCATTCATTTTGATGGCATATATTCCAGTAGAAGACCACTACTATCAACTTCTGCTACAAATTATTTCCATTGTGCAGAGTTGCTTTTCACCTGTCACAAGTAAGGCAAGAATCCTAGAGTTGCAAGATGCTATAGAGTCTCATTTGAAGAATTTCAAAGAGCTGTTTCCAACTGTAAATATTACACCAAAGATGCATTACATGATTCATCTTCCAAATCAAATATTGCATCTTGGACCTTCAGTGAGGCACAGTTGTATGCGATTTGAGGCCAGGCACAGGTACTTCAAAGATATTGCACCACTGCAAAACTTTAAAAACATTTCTTTGTCATTGGCAGAACGGTACCAACTGGATGACTGTGGAGACCTTTGCAATGATAATCCCAATCACCATCCCCTATTTCAAACTGAGAAGGAACACGCTCGAACCAAAAAGTTAGAAAGAAACGAACTAACTTATTTCCACCAAAGGATGAATGATGCTGGGTTACTTCTAAATCCACAGAAGCTGGACCAAGTTTACAGTACTAAGTGGATTAAACTTTATGGTGCAATGTATGTGCCAAACAAAGGTTGTATTATTGCTGTTGATGCAAATTTTCCTGATAGGATGCCTTTGTTTGGTCAGCTGGAAAATATTTTGTTGGCAAATGAAGAGATAATTTTTGAGTACAATCCATTGAAAACACTAGAGTTTTGTCCTCATTTAATGTCATACAAAGTAGAGAAACTTTGTGATTTTACTCCCACAGAGTTCTGTTTGTATCGCAGAATGCTTGACTTTAATATTTACTCCTTAGTGAAGCTAAATAGTGGACTTTTCATTCGTCTGAAATATGATTTAAAAGAAATCATTGAACAGCATATTGTTGGGGATAACCCTTTGCATTTTTAGCTTTTTTAGGCAATTACTGTATGTACATTGTATATATTTTGTATTTTAGTAATTTGATTACATAAACATTGCAATTTCTGTATGTCAGTTCATGCAGCAATCACCTGCTATATTAAGAACTTTCCACCTATATATATAAGAATCTCGGCTGAAATTAAGAATTTTGCATGGCTTAAAACAAGAACCCGTTTGGGTCTGATATTTGAGATGGGTTCTTTTGTCAAAAAAATCGGTTTAGAGTTATACTGTAGCAAAGTGTTAAACAAAGTAAATACCAAAATCTGGTTACAATGTATTGAATTGTGGTTTCACAGTTTTTGTATGGTACCATAAAATAATTAAGAACCTCAGTTTATAAGACCCTGATTTTTCATTAAATATCAAATATATAAGAACCTATTGGTAAAATGTAGGTTCTTACAGTAATAGCGGGTATTTGCTGCAATTGTAAATAAATTCTAAAGGCCCATCTACACAATACGATTTGTCGTATACGATTGTCATCTTGGTGTATGTGATCAAACTGTACATGTGTGTCAATCATAAATAAGTATTATGTGCCATCAAATCATAAATAAGTATTACGTTGTGTGCCAGCCCCCCTTACAAAATTCCTGGCCCCCCCTGATAAAATTTTTACTTTTTGGTCTTCATATGTCTCAGTTTGGTTGGACCCCCCTAGGTTTTTCCTGCCCCCCCCCCCCCCCCCCCCCTTTCACAGAAAAACCTGGCTACGCCTTTGGTTGTGTGCAAACTATTGTATATGCCATGTCGTATACGACAATGTATGCCAGAATGACAATCGTATACAGTACGATGAATCGTATCATGTAGAAGCGCCTTAATAGGCACATATTTCCATGTGTCTGCATATCACTCACAAAGCTCTTATTTTGTTGTATTGGTTTATATAAATAAACATTTTTCTAAACTTTAAAAGTATTTCTGAGTTATTATTATAATTGTAAATTAAATGTTTTTACTCCGCATGAAGCTAATTAATTTGTATTTGGTCACCAACAATATTGACAGGATTCTTGTTAAGATTAGTTATACTTAATATGTTCAAGAAGTAAAATCTTGAAATAAGATATTTCAGTTTTGAAGGTAAACTCTTTTTTCCCCCAAGATTTAATATCTTATAGTTAAGAAACAAAATCTTGAAACAAGATATATCTGGTTTTTAAGGCAAGATAATTTGTCTTACTAAGATAGTTTATCTTATAGTTAAGAAACAAAATATTGAAACAAGATATATCTGGTTTTTAAGGCAAGATAATTTATCTTATTAAGACAGTTTATCTTATCGTTAAGAAACAAAATCTTGAAACAAGATATATCTGGTTTTTAAGGCAAGATAATTTATCTTATTAAGACAGTTTATCTTATCGTTAAGAAACAAAATCTTGAAACAAGATATATCTGGTTTTTAAGGCAAGATAATTTGTCTTACTAAGATAGTTTATCTTATAGTTGAGAAACAAAATCTTGAAACAAGATATATCTGGTTTTTAAGGCAAGATAATTTGTCTTACTAAGATAGTTTATCTTATATTTAAGAAAGAAAATCTTAAAACAAGATAACTTTTCTTAAATCAAGATAACTTTTCTTAAAATAAGGAAATATTTCTTAAAACAAGGATAAATTATCTTGACAAGTTTTTAAGAATTTGCAGTGCAACAAGTTTACGAAAAACAACACGAACCAAGGAACCGCAGTAAATACGAATACCGTCAACCCAGCGTCAACCCCGATAACCAACACGAGTCAAATACAAGTTAGTGGAGAGAATACGAGCGACATTCCCAATTTAACGAACACGAACTCAGAAACGAGTGCGGCGAGCAACAATGTAAACACGACTACAACGACCACAACATCGTCTAGTTTTCCAAAACTACCAAAGCTTGAACTTCCGAAATTTCAAGGACAAGTAACCGAGTGGAATTCCTTCTGGGATTCGTATAACTCCGCAATACACAGCAACGCAAGCATATCGAAGGTAAATAAGTTTAATTATCTTCATTCATTGCTTGACGGAAGTGCTGCGCGCTCGATAAAAGGCCTCACACTGACAAGCGCGAATTACGACGCTGCAATAGAGATTTTGCAAGAACGATTCGGGAGACCTCAACAATCAATAGCCGCGCATATGGATGAGATTTTAAAGATCCAAGCTTGTACAGGAGATCGAACAGGACCGTTGAGATACGTTTATGATAAAATAAGTGTGAATGTGCGTGGGTTAGCTTCTCTTGGCGTATCTTCCGAACAGTACGGTAGCTTGTTAATTCCCATCATAATGTCAAAACTCCCCAGTGAAATTCGATTACAAATCGCGCGCAAACCTACAACCGAAGTGTGGAAAATCGACGAATTGCTCCAAACGATAAAGTTCGAGGTAGAGGCGCGGGAAATTAGCGAGGGAATACGGTCGAGTGGAAATGAAAAACAACCTCAAGGGCAAGGTCAACGAGAAGTTCAACACAAAACAAAGCCTGGCTTCCCGCCTACCGTTGGGTCATTTGTGACCAAAAGCGGAAAAAGCGATGATTTCAAGATAAGATGCATTTATTGCTAAGAGTTACATTACTCAGCTTCGTGTACGAAAGTATCAGATAGCGAGGAGCGAAAGAAGATTTTGCGAGAATCGAAGCGCTGTTTTATTTGTTTACGAAGTGGTCATTTTTCCCACGAGTGCCAGAATACAAAGGGATGCCGAAATTGCGGTCAACGTCACCACCAGTCAATTTGTCCGAAGGGCAATCACTCGAAGCCTGATCCTCCGAAAGAGAATTCAACTCCTAAACAGCAAACCGTAGCCAGTGACAACAATGCAACGGGGAACACGACTTTAACAACTACGACGAGCACGACGAAGAAAGGAAAAACAGTTTTACTTCAAACTGCACGATGTATTGCGACGAACAGTGACACATCGAAGTCGATTATCGTTCGTGTTTTATTCGATAACGGAAGTCAAAGAACGTACATAACGAACAGCCTGAAATCGCGCCTGAATCTCAACCCGAAAGGAGGGAAAATCTCCGTTGAAACACGTTTGGCAACGATCACGTTCGAAAGGAAAACTGTGATGTAGTGAAACTCAGCTTAAGAAAAAGAGACGGTGAGAAATTGGAAATATCAGCTTTAAGTTTCCCGGTAATCTGTTCGTCATTGCCTCTCAAAGTCGAAGTTAATAAGTACCCTCACATCGAAGGACTGACGTTGGCAGATGAATATGAAGGTCAGGATCTTGATACAATTGACATCCTCATAGGATCAGATTGTTATTGGGACATTGTCACAGGCGAAACAGTCAAAGGAGATTTTGGACCAACAGCAGTCAGCAGCAAACTCGGATGGCTTCTGTATGGCCCATTAGAAGACGTCAGGACAACAACCGCTGACACATATTTGTCAAACCTGATAATTATATTTGGAGACGTTGAAAAACTCAACCAACCTGCTCATCAAGACGACGAATTAAAGTCTACGCTCAAGAAATTCTGGGAAACAGAATCAATTGGAGTTCGAGAAATCGAAGATCCTGACATCGATCAGCCATCAACGCCATTTCTGAAGAACATCAACTACAAGGATAATCGCTACGAAGTATCTCTTCCCTGGAAGGAAGAGCAGATAACTGTTGGAACTGACTACAATCATTGTTATAATAGGCTGAAGTCTATGCAATACAAGCTACGAAAGCAACCCAATCTTCTTCGAGAGTATAACAACACCATTCAAGAACAACTACACTGCAAAAAAATGAAAAACTAGGCAAGATATTTATACTTATTTTAAGATTTTATATCTTGATTTAAGATTTTATATCTTGATTCAAGATTCTATTTCTTGTTTCAAGAAAAAGATCTTGATTAGAAATCAAGAAATTACCAATTTTCTTGTTTTAAGATTTTATATCCAGTTACAAGATTTTATTTCTTGTTTCAAGAAAAAAGATCTTGATCAGAAATCAAAGAAATGACCAATTTTCTTGTTGTGAGATTTTATATCTAGGTTCAAGATTTTATTTCTTGTTTCAAGAAAAACGATCATGAGTTAGAAATTAAGAAATGACCAGTTTTCTTGTTTTAAGATTTAATATCTATGTTCAAGATTTTATTTCTTGTTTCGAGAAAAAAATCCTGATTAGAACTTAAGAAATGAACGATTTTCTTACTTTAAGATTTATATCTAGTTCCAAGATTTTATTTCTTGTTTCAAGAAAAAAGATAATATTAGAAAAGAAGAAATCGGGTCAAATTTTCTTGTTCCATTATATTTAAAATCTAAGAAAAACCAGATCTATATATACAGATTTTAAATCTTAAAGAACAATTATCTTCATTGAAAACAAGTTGTAATTGTTTTTCTTGTTTTAAGATCTTGATTTAAGAAAAATTATCTTCTACAGATGTCTTCTTTGAATGAAATCTTGTTTCACAATTGTAAATCTTTATTTAAGAGTAAATATATTAACTGGAAAAAAGGGGATAATACTCACACCTAGGAGCCCTTTATTGCTTTTTCAAATAAACAGAATATGAGAGCTGTTTTGTTATCACGGGAACTATTCTGGCCAAGCCCCTAATTGGATAACAATTAGTTGTCTTTTTTAGATAGCTGAGTTTTTGGTCCAAACAAGAGCCAATACAGAACACGAGAGCTGTTTTACTATGTTATCTCAGGTGTTTTTTTGGCCTTGTTTCTTAAATCAAGAAATGTTTTCTTGAAAAAGGGCCGGCGGAAGAGGGGGAGAGGGGGAGGCTTTAGCCCTTACGTGTTTAAAAAATTAAGTTGCGTCATTTAGATCAGGAAAATACCAAACCGAGAGTTTTTTGTCCTTCCGCATTGTTCGCATATTTATCAAATGGAGAAACTATATAATAACCAGGCAATTTTAGGATTGGCACCCAGCCCCCCCGCCTGTGAAATAAGAAAAATTTTCTTAGGATATATTAAAGTTATTATAACATATAATGCATGTTCCCAAATTACTTTTCTTCATTTGAAAATAAATATTTTTCGGCTCTTTCGTTGATTTCTCAAAACAAGAAATTATTATTAAATTAATAATTATTAAAATGAGAAAAATAATTTGTCACTCTATCTACTTGGGGGAGTACCGTTGGTAGACATTTATCTTGTATGACGTCGTCGGTCACGTGTAGCATTTTTAGATTACAATTTACAAGGCGCCAGAGTTTGACTGGTTTGACTTTGACAGAGGAGCTGTTTGGTTTTTTAAAGAATTATTCGACGTTTTGGCGAGTTTATTTACCAAGAAACTAAAAGATGGATTCTATATCAACGGTAATTACATTAGTTAGATTTATATGGAACAATAATTGATAATGTATTCAACTGCTGGTTCACGTTTTGCTTCCTGGCAACCTTCCTTCGCAGTCGTTGTTTGAAGATTAAGACGTTCGTCTGCGAAAGAAGCTAGAATTCAATAGATATAGCATTCTGTAATCTGCCTGGCTTTGTATTTGTATAGATTTATTGTATTAACACGCGTTTTCATTTATCGTTAAGATATTTTGTTCTGAGCTGTTTGAATCTTTACCGATGTCAAGCAAGACGAGGTAAATAATATGTCATGATAAAACCTTTGAATTTGCTTTGCTTTTGTATGGTCATCGCTGATTTCCCTCTACTTAACGTCGTAAGAACCTGTTAAGATTCTCCCTTGTAAGTTGTATGTTTATATGAGAGAGTATGTTACTTGTGCTTTTGATGGTTTTAATTTCCATAAGTTGCGTATTGATATGTTGCGAGCTTTCAAGATGGCGGCTGCGACTCTTCACAACAGGTTTGAAATAATAGTTTTCTAGTGAAATAATAATTGAAGTAATGAGTATTTTATTATTGATTTTTCAGATCTGTGTGCCTCAATTTACCTGATTGACCTTAGTTTGCTCACATGCCACAAATAGCACTGCTCCAGTCCAGCTGCCATTGACTGTTTATGGTTATTTACCTAGCTCTGCATTGGTTTCAGAAGTAAGTGAATGTTCTGAGTGTTTGTATTAAGTTTTTATACAATAATTTGCCATATATATATCCAGCTCTGCAGCTGGTTTCAGATGCAAGCATGCATGAGGTTATGTAAATGTCAATGTATCAGTCAAATCCAACTGTGCACACCCCCCTAGGACACTGCAGCCTGGGGAGTTTGAACCCAAACATTTGCTCGGGGGTCGGGCATTAGATAATACTGTACAGTAATCTGAGCCTCGTTCCCTTTGGGCAGCAAAAGGCAGCCTACAGTAGACAAATTTAGCAGAGTGACATACCTAGGAGGTAAAGGGTAAATAGTATTTATATAATAATTTGATATTTGAAAACACTGAATATTGCTGTTGTTGCTTTCATGTTTTCCCCGGGCTGGGTAATTGCCACATATTTTTGGCCCACCGCGGGGCATTTGCACCTTACGTTTCATCCCCACTGCTGGGAATTAGCAGAATTTTTGAATGCCCGGGGGGGAAATGTCAAATGCCCGGGGTTGGGGTATATACTTCATGGTAACACTAGACCGGTTTCCATCTGTTTTTTATACCCCTAACCCCAACTATAACCCAAATCCTAACCCTAACCGCACCCCTAACCCTAACAGTAACTCTAATCCTAACCATAACCCTAACAATAACCGTAAAATACGGTGGGAGACTATATGTATTGTTACCATGAAGTATATCCTGGGGATGGGCATGCTTGGATTTGACTGATACATAAACATGGATATATGGTATCGCATTTGCATTTTCAGACAATTTTCTTAGCATTGTTCTATAAAATAAATAGAAAATGGCCTGGGCACTCTATATAACCTGCTGCAAACACTCTAGTGAATTTGTGAGAATTTGAAAGTACGGCATACTTAGATAAACACTCAGCTTAGTTCATGCAGCTCATGCTCTTGCAAACTTTAACATTCTACCAAACATACTCTTGTGTCTGCATCAGGTTGTATAAATACTAAATACAGGTACCATTTTCAGTTTATGGTCTTTTCATCTCCAGGGCTTTTGTCACTATATGTTGCATTGTTTCCATATATACAAGCTAGGCGTTTAAAAATGAAGCTAGGCGTATGTTTTATGAAGCTAGGCGTTTAAAAAAATGTGCAGAAGCCGTCAAAAGCAAAATAGATCTCCATGTTTAACTTCGTTCTTTGTCTATTTCATGTCTATTGGTAAGACAGCGCTGAAGCAAGAGTTGACCAGTTGAAACATTGACATTGTGCTTTGACCGTAAAAGCCTCGGTTCTCAATCTCATATGCATGCGATATTGAATTTGACTCAACACCAAAACACAAAGTCCTTATTTACGTGTGCAGAAGACGTTAAGACGGCATAATTCATAAACGTCTTGAACGTCTCAGATGGCTTTGCCGTCAGACAGTAAAGATTTTGTCTGTTAAGTGCGACTGAGCGGCACGCTAACGTCTTTATAGTATATAGAGACAAGACAAATTAAACTTGGACACCTTATTGATTGGACATGCACTACAAGTAGATTGAGGCTCGATCAAGATGACGGCTAAGGAAAGGCAAAAAAGAGCGCTTGAGGTTTAATAGCGTCAGAAAGTGGTTGAGAATGTTTTTATATTACTCGCATTTTCTACGGTGTGGTTTCCTGTTTACTACAACGGGAAAAAAATGCTTTATATCTCACTATATTGTCAACTCAAGTGACCGTTTATCCATTTGACCGTTTATGTAATCTTACACTTACTTTAATATTTGAATATGTATCCAAATATCAGACATCTGTATATATATATATATATATATATATATATATATATATATATATATATATATATATATATATATATATATATATATATATATATATATATATATATATATATATATATATATATATACATATATATTATTTTGTTAATATGCGCTAATGATGTTGTGATATACAACGAAACGTTAGCTACATTAAAATGTTCGACTGAAATGCTGAATACTCTACATGTAGCCTGTAGATAATTATTTATTACGTTGGCAAAGCGGTTTTGTTGTTTTTAACCGGCTGCAGGTTTACACTGTTATTTATGTCGATACCATTTTTCACGAAGAATCACGAAACAAGTTCCTTTTCAGCCAGCCCGCGTTGCTGGGTTCATGCCGAATATCCTGTCGAGTGCCGAATATACGAAATTTAGACAACTCGGTGGTAAACCAGGCCAACTCGGTGGTAAACTGGGCCAAAGTAGCGGGCCAACTCGGTATGAAGCTATCAGGATCTTGGAAATTACGCTGTTTAGTAACACCCACACAACTGTGTATAAAAAAACGAGACCTTTAGAAATTAACCTATTGTTTTGTTGTTAAGCACAAGATTTTATGCTCCTGGGAATTTAAAAATGAAGGAGCATAACTGCATAACAAATTGTCAAAGTACTAACTAGTCATATCATCAGTTCGAATAAAAATGGTTCAACTGACCACAGATCGAGCAACGAGTTTTTACTATTTTACATTATACCCGGGCGAAACCCTTGGGACTTCCACAAATCCTCGAGGCGGTATTAGTTTGTAATCCATGATTGACGAGGTAATATAATAATTTCAAAAGTTATACAAGTTGAAGTGATGTGACATTAGTTTCTATTGAAAAAAAACAAAGCTACACGGTTCAAGATAGTTCGCAGTTCGACATTGTTTACATTTAATAGATATCCAATTAATAATAATAAATATCTCCCGCGCTAAGGCCTGTTCATTAAAACGTCGAATTTGTCATGTGTCGAATCAAATACATCCGGTTGCATTATGCCACATGATAATATATCAACGTATGAAATAATTAATTTCGACTTATTTAATTGCGGTCGACCGCAATATTAAGTTCGACCGCAATATTAAGTTCGACCGCTTCGGTCGGATATAACGACCAAAGTGCGACGTGGTTTCAAACGTCGAATTTATCATGTATTGAATGTAATATACGGCTCGTCCAAACAAACTTGGACGAGATTTAAGTTAGTACTTTTAAAATGCAATCCGAACAAGTTCTTTTTACAGAGGCCGATTACGTTCGACGTTTGAAACCGACGTCGAATTTTGTTGAATTGCATACATCGTGCTTTTGAGGAAAACTTTCTCGGATATTAAATTCTATTCATTATTGTTTGTTAAAGTCTACAAGTTCTCAACTTCCATGTTCACAATTTACATTTGTGGTGTTTATAAAAGTAACTTTGCACGAATATATTATATTGTTCCGGTTTTGATGAATAAACCTCAGTATTTATATGATAAAGGAACCTATTACCCACCAATTGTTTTTCGCAAAATAAACCAAAGTTTCCATTTTGCCAACATTAATAATAGACCCCCCTCCCCCTATATGTTTCTTGACGAATTTTGCAAAAAACGGTCACGGAGAATTTGCAATGCTGTTAAAACCGCGCCGCTGATAAAAATCTCCGTGAGAACGCAATCATGGTATTACTGCTCATTGGATATATAGCACTTTTGTATCGACATGCACAAAAAATGTCGCCTTTAATGCAAGGAAAATGTGACAAGTGACAAATAATTACGAAATATCACATTTTATATTGTGTGTTATGTGCCATCATGATAAAGTGCACCATCAATCAACATTATCAACAAAGTGACAGCTCGCTACACCATATTGTTTCACGAATCGATAATTATCGCAAGTTGGTTATCAATTCACTATTTTTAGAGCGTGACATACTGGCAATGAATGCCGTTAAAAGCAAAATCGTGCATCGTGTTTGCCACATTCTTCGTTTGCGAAGTGCGAACAAGAGTACCAACTGCCTTCCCAAATTTAAAGAGATTCCAACAGTTTATATGAACCTTCTGACTGACATATTGGTATGAGTCTTCGATCAATCACGCGTTCGCCACCAAAGCGTATGTTAGTTTTTTTCGAAGAAGATAACACCACGTCGATTCTAAGCACCAGCAAAGTGAAAAAAATTGTTGGTAGCGGCAACAATTTAGAAGATGGAGCTGTTGTGGTTGTGCAATACGACAACGCGGATTATGAAGCACTGGTTATCAAACTCCATGGTAAGAAAAAAATATTAAGGAAATTGCGTTATTATATATGGTAAGACGCAGCCTATTATATTATTTATATATAAACTTATTTTTATTAATCTTTCATTAAGACGATCCAACTGTGTTGAGTCAGGCTGAAACTGAGTTCTTGAAATGCCAGCAGTTCGAAATGGATCGATCTATTGGCAACGCTAACCAATTCATGGATAAGGAAAACAATCCTCCATTGGCAAAACGGCCGAAATTGAAAAGTAAGGCTGGGAAGAAGATGGAACCTCAGAACAAACCGAAGACGAAAAAGGTAAGATCGCTTTGTATATCACTGGTAATATTTGTGGTTAACAAACTGGCGATTGAGTCACGCGGCGCGATGTGTTTACGTACTCTGGTCAAAACGTCTTCGCTCAGTCGAAGCACATGAGTTAAATTTAATAGTCTGTCTATGGCCTTCACCGAGTCAGTAATTTGTTTTTTACGAATCAAAATAGCAGTGAAACGTTAGATAGTGCTGTTTAATTTAAATGTTCCAAACGATTGTGCATAACTCATAAGTTTATTCTAAATTATTTTCCGACATTTCCGGCTCTAACTTCGTGTACCGGTGTGGCGGTCTGAGATTGTACCGTGCTGAGATTGTACTGGACATGCGCACTTACCGTTTGGGCCTGTAATAAATATCTCCTGTGCCAAGATTGCTCATTTGCACACATTGTGCTTTTGAAGAAGATATAATATGTCGGGAGAATTATCCAGGAAAGCTTTCTGGAATAATCTTGTGTTCCTTTGATAAACTTGTTTATTGTTTGTTAAGTCTACAAGTTCTCAACTTCCAGATCGATATTGCATAGCCCAAGACTATTATGAAATCGAGACTATTGACACTGTTGTGAAACTGGCACTTTTCACACACTGCGGTCACGCTCATTGACAATAATTTGAATTTTGAATTTTCCCATATACCAAGATGCTCTATAGTGCTCAATCCTTTCGATAAGGTGCAATCGGAATTTGGCAAAAGGTTTGAAATAAATTTGGTTGAGAGACTTAAGCCAAGATTAAACGCCATGCCAATGTTTCAACAACATAGGATTTCAGATTCGACTAATTTCTAGATTTCTTCCTGGGAAATTATCCACAAACTGAAAATATCATGAATCAATCGTTTCAAGGCAAAGTGTTTGCTTGAACTGGTCATTAACATTCGATTATTAAATTCGAGATACAATCTCAGCACGGTGACAATCTTGGACTGTTCTTGCGCGTGCTGAGATTGTAACCACTTTTCGAGCATGCGCACTAAATGAATATGCGATCTCAGACCGCCACAACTGACACAGAATATTACATCATTGAAATATTTAGTTTAAAAGTAGGGTTAGTATTCCTTTATTTCAGGGTTAGCACTAGAGTTTTTATTTGGGTTATGGGTAGGGTTTTTGTTCTTGTATTAAAAGCTTCTGAATCTTGAGAAAATAACCTTGATATGTCTATGACGTAGTCTGTGTCCACAACCAAATGACGGTTCCTGATCTAGTATGACAGCTAATTTTTTGGTCTTTTATTCAAGACTAGTCAAATTAATGTGAACAAACCGTGTGCTTTTTGGAATATTTTATCGAATAATGCATATCACTATTATTACATTGCATGAAATGTGCACCAAATATTTGTTGAATTGGATACAAAAATAATTCGGCAAAGTAAGTTTAAGATCGGAACTGTCAAATGAAGTGTTTTTCCTGATGTATGTTTACATGAGTTCGGTCAGAGTCAGTCAGTTCTGGTTTACACGAGGTTGGTCTCACAATCAACCTTTACTATTTTCAATCATGACCATCATTAATTTGAGATTTATGTTGATATTCTTTTTGAAACAACTTTTTGAAAGTAGGGTTATTTGGATGGCTTATGGTATTTTTCAAAATGAAACAACAATTTGCAAAACGTGTCTTAAAGCAAGTTTTGCAGGGGGTTAGGGTTAGAAAACTTCTTAGGCGGGGGGTTAGGATCTTTGTTGTTTTGGGGTTGGTTATTATTATCCACCTAGGCAAATTGCTGTTTCGTTTCGCAAAATACCATAAGCCTATCTGGATACAGATTGGGCTTAGATCTGTTTGTGCCTATTGAATTGAGGTATCAGTTTATGGTACATATCAGACACATGTATGCGTTGCGTACCTATTTTTTAAATAAGATCACTACAAGCTTGTAGTGATCTTTTTTAAAATAGGTAACTTGATCGGATATTAATTCAAACCAGTACCATATTGTAGTGATCTGATTTAAAAAAATAGGTAACTTGATCTGATTTTATCTCAAACCAGCACCATAAACTAATACCTCAATTAGAGTCTATAACAATTGTGGATAACTCCTGAAAAGTAAAACAAAATAAGCAGTACAATTATTTTGGGGTCACCACTCGTATTAATGGGTCACCATTCACAAAAACTCTCCAGTCAAGAAATCTATTTTAGTTTGATCTCAAAAATAGGACTGGATTGAGCTTTCTATTGTATCTGATGAGCTGATTTTGAAGCTTGCGTATTCATATAATGTAAATTGACGAGAGATCATTAGAAGCTCCGAGTTTGCAAGCAAATCAAACTGTGACGCTCGCGAAATAGGTTTAGTGTCTGGCCAATATAGTTTCTTTGTTAACATCTTGAACCTAATTTGACGTCTCATATTAGGCTTAGCTCACTGGATAATTGAGCCAACGGCGGCCATTACTAAGGGACCAAAGTCGCAGTAAATCTGTAGATAGGCCATGAATTGTTTTACGTAGTGATTTGAAAAATGTCTTCTGGTCCTCTTTATAGTAAAATTATTTTATTTTGTTGATGGTAAGAGCACATAATCCAACAGAAAACCTCATAGGATCCTCAGTTGGTCCCTTAGTATTGGCGGACTTCCGGCGTCATTTTCTCAACAATAGTTGCTCGATCCAGTCTTCTTTCGAGACCGCTCCCCGCCCGCGAGGGGGTAAAGGAGATAAGACCCTGGGTACGAGGTTGATATAGGGTTTGTTTTTCATGAGGCCATGTAGTACATTATATAAAATATATTGAGACACGTATTAAAAATACAAAAAGTTCTGACTGTCCTGACCGTGCCTCAATAGCTCAGTGGTAGGTTCGATACCCTGTTGGGGGCAGTCAGATAACTTTTTGTACTCTGTAGTGATTTGGCATCATTTGAACCTATTCTTTGATATTCTCTATGCTGAACAAGATTTTTCCTATTTTAACTTGAATGCTTCACTTTATTTAACTTGCAGATTATTTCAATTGATGCAGAAACACTGCCTGCAGAAAACAAACCTGCAGTCAAACCACCAAAGAATGAAAACAAACCAGGTTCCCTAACATTTTTAGATGCCTGTGAACAAATTAAAGTTCAAAGATTACTTGCCAACCACAAGAAAGAAGAAGGGAAGGAGGTTGGCATGCAAACCGAGCAGGAACCCAAAGAAAGCATAAATTAGAATATGTTTATGCTTGCAAAGAAAGATATCCAGGAAAAATGGGTTCAAACAGAGCCAGAGGCATCTCCAACATGCAAATGCCAAGAGTTACTGTCAAAGTTTGAAATACTCCATAAAAAAATAGACTATGTAGCATCATTGATAACAAATTCCCAACCACAACAAATAAATAGCTCACACACAGAAGAGTTATTTAATAATGAAGATATGTTTGTTGTTGATGATGGTCTGACAGAGCCTAATATTATTTACAGCAGTCCAGTTTCAGCCAACATATCAACCAACAAATCAACAAATGTAGCTGATTCACCAGTTGTGGGAATCTACTCAAATCCAGAAAGATCACCCACTATTTTAAAGGAGCTGGAGCAAAGTACCTCAGCAACCATTTCAAGTGCTGTTTTTGAGGAGACATTCAAGACCAGTGCATCAATGTCAAATTATGCCAAAAATCTTGTGTTCAGGCTCTTTGCTCCAGATGAACTAATTGGCAGCAACTGTGCTGGGGTAAAAGGCAAAAGATCTTTGGAAAAAGATCAACGCATGGACATCGTCAAAGATGCCGTATTTAAAAAATACTGCGTTGAAGATAAAAAGAAATCGTGGACTGTATGTAGGAGAGCAATTGACTCTGCAATTAGGCATTCCAAGCCAAAACTTTAATTCAACTATTTTTTCTTTAACCATCCTGCATTATGTGTGAACAGTTGCAGTCTTCTTTGAATATTTTTAAAGTTAAGTTTGGATAGGGACATTTACAGTTGTCAATATTAATATAATAGTATTCAGTAGACTTGTTTTATATGCTTCAACCTTTGTCTGTCTTTAACTTCAACATGTTTATGTGTTATTACCACACTAAGTTAGTTATTGGTTGGTGAAAATATTATAAATATTATATTTAATAAATTTATTGATATTTTACAAAACAATTTTTCCACTGAAATTGCAAATGTTTAATAGTGACCTAGCAACCGATGGCACATACCACACCTTCAAGGTTGAGTTCAGGATAAGATTCCTAATAACAAGCAGTCAATCAGTAGCCTTATTATACTCTAAAAGGTTGTTGTACTGCCAAAATAGTGTGCATAAGAGGTCTAACGTCTCAAGCGAAGGTCGTTCGTCAGTGAGCGAAACATAAAGGCACTTTTTGACTCGGACAAAGGGCCTAATCGCTCAAAGCATTAGACCCTCTACACATTTCAGGTTCGCAAGAGTCAAGATGTTTTCTTTGGTTTGTATTATTTTGATAAAATTGTTTTAATAAAAACTGTTTGGTAGAGAATATTTTGTCAACTAGTTGGGATAGGGATAAGGATAATTAATAAAACAGTGATTTTATTGTGGTAACAAAGTATAATGTGAATGGCTATACTGGAGAGTTCTGCACATAACTGTTAGAAACTTAGCCGAAGAAGGATGATATAATAGTAAATAAATACTAGAAAGAAGCAGTATACATTATAAATCTAATTTTCCATTTTAGTTAACAGACATTGCACCTGAAGAGCAGCCTGTCAAAGTACATAATGCTTCTTTCTAGTATTTATTTACTAAGTTCCATCTTTTATTGATGTAGAAACAAGACATTTGGGCTACTTTAGCATGTGCAGGCTATGGTTATACTTTGGTATATTGAACTATAATGCAACAAGCTAAACAGCTTGAAGAAACATTATTTCTTCCCAAAACCAATATTTTGAACCAGAAACATTTATAATTTTAGTGCATTTATAATTTGTGCATGCTCGCCTCATTTAGGGACCGGTCTTTATAAGCAATAACGTGTTAAGATAACTGGGAACTTTTTGCATGAAACAGAGTTGTTGATGATTTATTAGGCAAAATCTGTGACTGTGCATGGACAATTTAATGATAATAAATACACACTTATAATAAATAGTAAACAACTGTTGAAGCAATTAATGATCACATTGACTTTATATTTTGCATGATATTTGCAACAAAGCAAACATACAAGCAAAAGTAAAACAAATGACAAATGTTACAGTTACCTCGATACATATCACTTAACTTATTTCAATCACTGTAAGCGACACTGTAATTAATAAAACAGCGATTTTATAGTGGTGACAAACTAACTATTGTTTGAAAGAACTCTTGAAACAAAGACTAACCATTTACAACTTTTTCACATCTCACTTCACTCTTGAGATATTAAGATTTGTTTAATATGTAAATGATCATAATGACATCACAATGCATGACTTATTGAACACACTTATATATCCTTGAGATTATGAAATACAGATGCATGTATGGATGTATCCAATGAAATCAAATATTCAAATCATCAAACAATTCCATGTGATAATGGTAAAGATATGCAGAATTTTTCATTATGCATTGTGATGTCACAATTATGATCATTTACATATTAAACAAATCTTAATATCTCAAGAGTGAAATGAGATATGAAAAAGTTGTAAGATTAGTCTTTATAAATTCAAGAGTTCTTTCAAACAAAAGAGTCATTTTACAACTGAATTTTTCATTGCATAGGCACTTTAAGTATACCATGGTGAATGGCTATATTTGTAATGAACGTTGGAACTGAAAAGAAAGTCGGTTACAAACTCGAACGTTTGAAACATAAACATACGTGTTAAAACGCTCACACCTAACAGTTGCTTGCAAATTGGTAGTAGTTGTTACTTGCTGAACTTAGTTTCTTACAAGTTGATATATTTTGTCTGTTTAAGAAGAATACTGCAACAGTAAACAAGCTCAATATTGCTGTTTGTTGTATTGATGTCTATTTTTATTATGTTTAAATTAACACAAATTTAATACACCTTGGAAAACTGTCAAAAACAAATGATCTGGTATCAGGCTGGATAATAGAATATATCTGGCCAGATAGTGAGATTATCCACTATCCGGCAGGATAATCCGGACGGATACTAAATCCGGTGCACCCCTAATATTTAATAAAACAGTGATTTTATTTGGCAACAAACTTAGTATACCATGGTGAATGGCTATACCAGAGAGTTCAGCACAGAACTGTTAGAAACTTAGCCGAGGAAGAATGACATAATAGTAAATAAATACTAGAAAGAAGCAGTATGCATTATAAGTATAATTTCCCATTTTATTTAACAGACATTGCACCTGAAGAGTAGCCTGTCAAAGTACATAATGCTTTTTTCTAGTATTTATTTACTAAGTTCCATCTCTTATTATTTCTCTTCTAAGTTTTTAATAGCTCTTTGCACAACTCTCCAGTGTAGCCATTCACCATGGTTAATATATTTCCCCTACATTGCACAGCATGACAGTCACTCAATAACTTTATAATATATAAATTTAGCTAATACTTGGTAGGTCCACCCTCACTTGCAACCACTGCTGGAACAACTTTATGGACATGCTGAACATATTTCTGACAGGTTGCAGCAGTGAGTTCTTTCCAGTAACCCAGTATACCATTTACAAGTTCCTCCTTATTCCTCGGCTTAACATTCTTTCTGATGTGGTGCTTCAGATTTGCCCAAAGATTCTCAATGGGGTTTAAATCCTAAAAAAAGAAAGAATAGTGGTACCATTTATAATTATAAAGGCCAAATTTCCAAAGAAATTTCCTAGGAAATATGTCCTCCCCTTTGGAAATGTGTCCCCCCTTCCAAAATCACATTTCTTTTTGTCACAGAACAGTATGCATTTACCAGATTATTTACACAACTCCCTTTTGTTGTTCATTATATATCAATTTCCAGTTTAAATAGCGGAGTAAATCAATGTCTACAATTCAAACATTAAAATTATGCACACATAGACAACTTTTCCAATGTACTGCAAAATATATTAATTGCATCCTTAAATGATATTAAAGGTGATATTAAAGGTGCCTAGGAAAAATGGATTTAAGACTTGAACTGAATAGTGAAGCACACAGTTACTATTTATATACCAAAACTCAGACAAACAAACCAAATTTGAATCTGTAAGGATACCTAATCAGCCATTTTCTATTATTGGGAATGCAAGAATAAACAAGAATAAATTGTAAACTCAGACAAACATGATGTCACTCATTTTGCTATTCACGTTGTATGGATATTGCTGATTTTACTTGGAAATGCCGAGAAATTTCTTCAGTTTGAACTTTAAGGGAGAAATTTCCGAAGATACCAGAGGACAAATATTGGGTGGGACATATTTACCAGGACACTGGCAATGGATTCTCCTAGAGCCTTTATTCAGGCTCCCGGTGATTGTTGGGCTTTTTCTAGACATAAATATGTTGGACAAACGCAGAATTTAGGGATGCATGCCGAGCAGCCTGAAAACATAACCTTCAAAATAAAATTATAAATGTTCTTTATTGCTTTTTGGAATTTAAAAAATCACTAACCGGTGATTCAGGAGGTGTTGCCCAGTGATTGACACCATTATCTTTCATCCATTTTTTGGTGGAATTGATCGTGTGCTTTGGATCGTTGTCCTGCCACAGTCTGTGTCCATCCGGATACACTGAACGGATGAAGGGCAAGAGGTTTCTTTCCAAAATAGTTTGATATCCAATACTCTCCATACAACCACTGAATATGCAAACCTGTGTTGCACCTCGTTCTGAAATTCCTGCCCATACATGAACCTTAAATAAAAACATACAAATAAATATTTAGAATGCCTATTTACTTTGAGACTCATTTACAGGCGCATTACAGAAATTGTATAATCTTAAGAAACTGCTTAACCTTAATTAGTATAATGAGAAATTGGCTGTGCTACTTTCTCAGCTTACTAATATAATTTAACTCACCTTCAGCGGATGCTTTGGGCGTCCTTTGCGTTTTGGCTGGCTGCCATCTTTACGAAAACAAACCCTAGCATACTGTTGGATCAAGATCAAGATCAAGATGGCCTGGAAGGACGAGCTCTTGGATTGAAGAAGAAAATAAAGGGTCATTTTACGACTAAAGGTGTAGATTGGGTACATTCTCTCGACGGACACTGTAAATTTATGGGTTACCAACGATCCACCTTTCCACTGGCTGTATACAGCTGGACACAGCCAGTAGGAAGTTGCTTTGGTTACGAGTGTGGACTGATAATTGTAACCCGAAACTAGTTGCTCGTTGGTATTTTGACTATTTGTATGAACGGAGAGTTATAGCATCTATAATACGGATAGACAAGGGTACAGAAACGGGTGACATGGCAACTCTGCATGCATATCTGCGAAGGAATCATGGTGATGGTGTTAACCCTGTGGATACTGTTATTTATGGCAAATCTACATCCAATCAAGTAATTATCAGTCAATTTGCTAGCACATAACTTATTATGCAGTAATGGGTCATTTCAGAAAAGTCCAGACCTCCCCCATGGATAAAATGGAAGTTGACCCCCATGTCCTACTATATTTTACTATTATTAGAAGTACTGTAGATTTACCCCCTCCCTAGACGGCACAAATTTCCTCTGTGGGGGTGGTATGGATCTTTTATGGAACAACCCAATGTACAAGTCAAATCCAAATATGATCACCCCGCTGGGCAGACCCGCAGGATTTGGGCAGACCCGCAGGATTTGGGCAGAGTTTAGTTCCACATAGGCAGGAATTTCACATGAATCCATATCTGCCCTGCTGGGCATTTATTTGACTCAGTTGCACAAAATTGATCAGGGGTTGCACACTACGAAATTTTTAATATCTGTCCACTTGACTTGACAACGCCATGGAAGTTTAAGATATTAAATTTTGGAAGGCTTTTTGCATAGTAATGCAATTGTTCAAACTTTGGAATTATGGGAATCTGAGAAGCCCAGACAGTGGGGCATTTGACTATATTTTTACCCACACCGTGTGAAATTTGACAAAAAAAAATTGAAATGTCAAATTCCCAGGGGTTGGCCTGGGAAAGGGGGGGGGGGGGGTGATCATAGTTGGATTGACTCATACACAAACTGTAAAAACTTGTTTGTACATATGTCTGATTTATAGATAGAAAGATGGTGGAGAGATTTACATGAGCGCCTGGAAAAGTATTATAAGGAACAATTGAGGTGGCTTTTAGATCAGGGTCACTATCAACCTCAAGATGCACTTCACAGGTATGGGTTTACCAATGATGTAATAAATAAAGCTTTTGTTTAGGCTGTGAAGCTTCACTTCATATACTGCGGGGGTATGTAGTTATCATTTTAAATTACAGGCTTTTTTGGCAACACCCCCCAAAAGTATATATTAATATATACAGTATATATTAATCATGATTTCACATTTTATCTTCTTAGAAAAATATTGGCATTCATCTTCATCGCAGTCTTGCAGAGGGAGATACAAACATTCATGGATATGTGGAATACCCACAGGATCAGACCACAAAAAGAGACTTTTCTTCCACATGGAATACCGGACCACATTTATAATTTTCCAGCTCATTACAATCTAGAAGCATGTGGTGTGTATAGTAGTTTATTGTGTAAACAAATTACAGTGTACTATGTATTTATTTTGCTGATTTTGTCAGTCACGTAATGTATTGTTTTTTACCACCCAAGGTTTGGAAGTTACAGAAGATGACCTGGAAGATGCAGCTTCACAGTCTGGTGTACTTAAATGTCCAGAAGATTTTTTAGAAAATGACTGTCGTAATCAGTTCCAGCAATATATTCCTGATGCAAGTGAAATTGCAGTAAATGATTGTGTTAATGCTTATCTTTTTCTTAAAGATAAGCTTTCCGGGATATAATAAATAATAATATAATAATAAATAATATAAATAATAAATAATAATAAAGTTCAAATATTTTGAACTATATTTTGAGCTATAAACATAATATGAACTCAGGGTTTCAGTTTGAATTAGTTAATGGTAAATGATATGCAATTGTTAGACAATGCTGTATCTTAGGCGACTTTATTGTGTACTTGTTAACCCTTTCACTCCTGATTGCCCAGGAGCTCTCCCATTGATGAGTAAAATCGTTCGGCATTAGACATAGTAAAATAATAAAGTACGACGATTGTTGTGTTTAGGAGTGAAAGGGTTAAGAAATCTTAGCACATCATTTTGAAAAGTGATATAAGGTTTTCTTTGGTTTGAGCAAAACACTGTGCAAGTTGCATATTGCACACTGTTAATTTGAACTCTCTATGAACTACCATATTACAATACCATTTAACCATAGTCCTATAACAGAGTGTCTGGAAACACATCTAAAACCTTTTGTTCTTGGTTTTTGCTCACATTTGTGCATATTCATGCTGCTCAGTAAACACATTGTTCTCTTAGCATTATGATGGAAGTGGCCAATTAAATCCTTGGAGCTGAATATTAAAATTTGTAAAACAGATAAATTGTGCACTCTCAGTACAACCTCAACATCGACCAACACACATGACTAGAAAAACTTTTGAAAAGTTTGCAGCGTTTCCAGACACTGTATTATATTGACTATGATTTAACAGAGGGATTTAACAGACTTAACAGTTGTTCATTACAATGTCAAGTGATTAATGCTTGAATACACTTGAATATAAAACATTAACAACAATCTTGGTACTGAAGATGGGTTGCAAAACCACTATTTTTTAATTACATTTATCAGTGTATGTCACTTTAACCCATCCAATAACCCTAAGTTTGCCTCAATGGGCACCATCTTGAGGTTAATAAGGTTAAATAAGAAAAACAAACAAGAACTCAATATAAATGTTTCAAGTTTAACTGTACGTTGTTCTATAACAATGTTCACTCGGAACGAGAAAAGTCATTCAAGTGTAATAACTTGCAAAACTTGTTGCACCTATGCTGGGATTTGAAAGTTGACATTGCCACAACATTCAAATTACCAGCACAAAATAACAGTTCATTATCAATAACTGCTTGGTCTGATGCAATCTCAGGATCATACAAAATAAAAGTGCTGCCTTGAATATCAACCACCATTAACCTTCCTTTGGATAATTCATAAGAGAAATGTACAAATGTTTCTGATTTATTACCAATCACATTGTTTTCTGGAACACATAAAAATCCAGTATTATTAACGTATTTGGTGAATTCGCCATCAATGAACTCTAGTTTCAATTGTGACAACTTCCCCAGTGTTGGTGACACCAAGGTAGACTTTCTTGAAAACAAAACTTTCTCCAAATCATCAGTCGCACTTTCCTTTGCAATCCACTCTGCAAGTTGCCGTGCAAAATAACGAGCTAAACAATGCATTTGCACAACACGTCTGGCATGCTCTTCTGGAGTTTGTTCCAGAGCTTCAACTGTTTCAAGGGTTTTCGGCAGAAACTTTTTAACCACCCATGATTTACCATTGAAAGTATGCGAAGACGTCGAGCAAGAAGCTTTAAAAGCCTGTCTCAACCCACCTTGTCCTAATAGTTTTTTGTCAATGATGAATTCTACATTCTGTGTCACCTTGGACCATGACATACTGGATGTACAAAAGGTTGAAACTTCAATTACTGTTGCTGGCGACTCTTTGACTAACTTACCCAGTTTCAACATGTCAGCTATCGAAAGACTTTTCGGATATTTAGATACATTGTCTTTCTTGTCTAGCCCTACCTCCTCTTTGTCACGTAAATGCTGTCCATGACCGTAGCCGGACGAGTCGGAAATGAAAATTCTCTTGGATTTTTTTTCAGGAGGCACGTGCACACTGTCTGCAAGCTCGTCATCATATTTCATAACACTGGTGCTAGCTTCGATATCAAATGTTTCCCGCTTGATAAATCTGCTGTAAATTAATCGTAAATCTTTTACATGTTTCGTTGACTGACAGGAAGGCCCTTGTTCTCCTGCCAAGACGTCTACTTCGATGTCATCGCCGAGTAAACTACCATAATGTGCTGTACACGCTTGCTTGATGTTTGTTATGGTCACTTAGTCGTAGCCAAATGCAATGAACTCTCTTGCCCCTACACGAGTGTATTTTTGCGCTTTTCCTGATACCGAGGAACTTAAGCGTTGAACAACTAATTCCTCGATAGTGTTTGAGCTGTCTTCTTTCTTTGTTTTGCACCGTTTCCTCGACATTTTTGCTTTGTAATTCGACCATGCCGCGGCCATGTTTAATTACTGCATAGACAATCCAGTGTGGACGAAAATAAAACTATTTTATTTCGTGTTTTATTTTTTTTTATTTTAATTTTTTTGTTGTTATTATTTAAAAACAGAAAGAAAAAAACGTAAACAATAATAAAAAAATGTTTAAAAAGTGAATGGCACTCCTAGTCCACCATACACGTGCGAAGTTTAACTCTTTCGTGTCTGATTTGCAGCATCTAGCAGAAGTCCGAATACCAAGATGCTATTTTGATATGAGAAGCAAGCCTAATAACGTTCAACTTCATGGATTTAGTGACGCCTCGATCCAAGCCTTTGCTGCTGTTGTGTATATAAGATCCACCTACGATAATGACCACGTTGAAGTCAACCTGATAGCATCGAAAACCAAGGTTGCACCAATAAAGAAGCAAAGTATTCCACGTCTGGAACTTCTCGGAGCTCTCATCCTTGCACGACTTGTAGCATCCATTCGAAGATCGATATCGCTCCTTCAAGATGTCCAAACTATATATTGGGTGGATTCAATCACGACCTTATATTGGATAAGAAACAATAAACATTGGAAGCAATACGTCCAACACCGAGTGAACGAAATACGCCAGCTGTCGGAGAAAGAACATTGGAGATTTTGTCCTGGTCTACAAAACCCAGCGAACTTGCCCTCTCGTGGGTTGAATGGAAAGGACCTCTCAAGAAACAAAGTGTGGTGGAATGGCCCGGAATTCTTTACTCGATCTGACGAAGAATGGCCCGTGAATCTAGCAAGTAAAGATATTCCAGATTTAGCAATGGTAGAAATCGTAAAGAATCCTCAGACCATCACTCATTCCTTTGCCAGTCTTGATCAACGGATACCAGTGGTTAATCTGGACGAAATTGTTAACTCCAGTTCTTTCAGCACTTTGACACGCTTACTACGAGTCACAGCTTACGTACTACGATTTGTTCAGAACCTCAAGAGAACAGTGCGAGGAGAGTCGTCGACCAAATCCACAACCAGAGCATTGACGGCAACCGAGATCAGTCAAGCAGAAGTAATGTGGATAAGGACAGTCCAAATGTCGTCATTCGAAAAGGAACTAGATTTTCTTCAGAACAATCGCAAGTGTTCTCCACCATCGTATGTGGTCCAATTCTGGTTAATCATAGACGATCAACATGTATTGCGATGTAAAGGCAGGATCAACAACGCTGAGATCTCAGAATCTTGCAAGAACCCAATTTTGCTGCCATCAAAGCATCACTTTTCCGATCTTGTCATCCAAGATACCCACAAGAAGATTAAGCATTCCGGAATTCGACAAACATTGATGACAGTACGAGAACGATTTTGGGTGTTAAGAGGCCGATCAGCTGTCAAGCGAAATTTGAGGTAATGCATCAACTGTCGAAAGCACGAAGGTCCATCCTTCAAACCTCAACCTACGCCTGATTTGCCCAGCGAAAGGGTGTCCACAGATCCACCATTCACTTATACTGGCTTAGATTTTGCTGGTCCTTTGTATGTTCGCCAATCTAAAGGAAGTGCCTCGACCAATGTGGAAGAAACTGCCAAAACATATGTATGTTTATTCACATGTTCATCAACCCGGGCAGTACACTTGGAACTAACAGAAGGACTGAGTGTTCAATCATTTTTAATGGCATTTCGCAGGTTTACCAGTCGAAGAGGACTACCGAACACGCTCATATCGGACAACGCCAAAACGTTCAGGTCCGCATCCAAAGAAGTACAAGCCCTATCACATTCCGAGGAGGTGTTGCGTCATTTCGCTAATAATCGCGTAACTTGGTCTTTCATCGTGGAAAAGGCCCCGTGGTGGGGTGGGTTCTGGGAAAGGTTAAGTAAAGGAGTAAAACGATGCCTCAAGAAATATGTTGGCCGCTCAACATTAACGTATCAGGAACTGAACACTGTTCTAATCGAAATCGAGGGAATCTTGAATGCTCGGCCAATCACATATGTCTACGATGACGACGAATCTGTATCCCATCCTCTCACACCCTCTCACTTGATCAACGGCAGAAGAATTACATCCATGCCAAACAGTGAACATTTTGAGATTGTTAGTGCCAACAACGTCTTAACGAAAAGAGCCAAACATCAAAGAAAGCTACTCCAACAATTTACCAGTCAGTGGCAAAGGGAATATCTACTCAATCTTCGAGAAAATGCCATTGTCAAGTCTGAAGGAAAGGTAAAGTCAAACAAAGCTAATATATCGGTTGGAGACATAGTTTTGATTAAGTCTGATTCAACGAAAAGAGTTTTCTGGAAACTAGGAAGAGTCGAAGAACTATTGGCCGGAAGGGACGGTCAGATTCGTGCTGCAAGAGTCAAAGTTGCGAGTGGTGGAAGAAAGCCAGTGATCATAAGAAGAGTAATCCAACATTTAATTCCGCTCGAAGTTAAACCATCTGATGTATCCGAAGATTCCACAGACGAACCGACGAATGGCGTAACTGAGGACTTGCAAGTCAATGAAACTACCGACGTGAATGTACGACCACGACGACAAGCCACATTACGAGGAGAGAATATTAGGAGACTGTCGAACATGCATTGAATGTTTATTTTGATCATTTGATGATTGCAATGATCAACCCGGGCAGTGTTATGAACATTTAAATTTTGTTAATTTATAGTCAAATTTATGCGAACCAATAACTTAATAGGCTTACGGACACGCCTACTATATCAGTTGTCAAGTAGAGTCGAATGTTGTAACATGTACCTTATTATGTCTATGTGTTTTCTTGTTGATATTTATCAATTAAATAAAGAAGTTTATTACACACATTAAAATGTAAGGAATTGTACTTTCTGTCAAGAGCTTTGGCTAAACTACATCGATCCTGTAGTCTCTAATATAATTTTAAAGTTCTGAGGCGAAACTGCGAATAATTAATTACGAGACGAGTCAGACGATGGATGTTTGTTTGGCAACGAAGCGAGAATAATAATAGTTTTAAGTTTTAACTTGTAAATTGTCGGGAAAAATTCTGTTTTGAATTATTTCATGTGTTCAATTGTATTTTAGGTCTGTCGTGTATAATTATTTTTACAGGTGTATCGAATAAATCTTTAGCAGCCATAGTTCTGAAAAGGACTGTTTATTTACCGCGATTCGAAATTTTGACATACATGTTCTAACACTACTGCGATCGAAAATTCGAATTTGTACCAAACCATGATAAATAGGGTAGTCTGAAAGAGCTTGTCACAAAATATCTTGTCATACATGTCGGTGTTTATTTAATCACAATTGGCCCGTGTGATCAAAAGTTATGAAGGTTCAAATTCCTGGAGTTTTCAAGAACATAAAAGGGTTATAGACTTCTATACTATAAATACATGTACGCAACAACCCCTCGCCAGCATACTGTTTGAAACTGTTATACAGTAGTTATTCTACTTGAATTAGGTAATAGCCCATTCATTTGCCAAACTGAATAGATTTTGACAAAATCTCTGAGAGCTTTGTGTTATCTGAATTTAATTGTTTCATATAGGACATCAAACTAAATAACTAAATAGCTAAAACTTTTTATTTTTTGGGTTCAGTACCTGCACTGAACAAAATATATAGTGGGGAAGTCTACTGCTATTTCTATCATCAATCACTAAGAAAGAAATTACTTGTCTCACGCTACTGATGATTCATGAAATAATCATTGATCGGTTAATAGAAACGCTAGGATTGGTACATATATTTGACCAACATATATAAAGAACTATTTTCATCTCAATCAATCTGTTGATATATACATTTACGAGCATTATCTATTCCCTTAATTGACAATATGTGCAGGATTTATAAAAAACGCCAAAACATCTAGATATAATGAAACTCAGACTTTAACTGTCGATTTCTCAAAATCCGATTTTCGGACCTACATGAACTGCCCCCCACAGAGAGCCGTAAGTAACGTCTATTAGTGAAGCGAGTTTAACAGTAAAGCGGGTTTATTTGGTATGTTGTACACAATAATTGTATTAAATCGTTATTAAAATGTTCTTACTTGTTAGTTTTGTCGACAATCAGGACAAATTACAAGCAACCAGAACAGAAAGGTAACGAGTCAGTGTTTACATCAATTCGGAAGGCCGTTGACTGTGGTTGCCACGCCCCCTTCGTTAGCGTATTGCGCGCTTGTCACATTTAAATTCAGAAGGCCGTTAGACCGCCCCTTCGTGGGCGTCTCGCAATTTTCGGTAGTAATATAAAGAAAAGTGAGAAGGGATGAAACTCCAATAAGCTTTTCGTCTGGCTTGTCCCCAGTCTCTCGCGTATAAATTACGAGAGCCGGCGCGCGTAAATTTGAGATGAAGGCGCGCGAGGAACGACGGGAAGGGGAGAGAGCGAGAAGCGACTGGGAAATCCTGCATCCAAAATGGAGTTCTCTGTAATGGCCACTAATTTGAGTAATCTCTATATAGAGATCAGCGAATGGGATTTGCAGCTAGAGACAGGAATTGCACCAACGCAATATTGGTTTGACAATATAAAATACTTGTCGATGACGTTTAAATTAAAGATTTATAGGTAAAATACTATAGTTCGATGACAATTTTTAAATTATTCGTGTGAACATAAACGCCAATATAATTGCCAAAATACCAGTACACTTTTGCTTTTTATGAATATTAATATGCTTTGTAGAGGAAATATGTAGGATATAGTAAATTATTCCAGGTCAAACAGTGACAAAATATAGTTTAAATTGCATAACTATGGAGGCGTAACGTTGTCATAAAAAGCTGTAAACAAGGGTGTGTGATGACTGATGAATTATATTATGTTGATATGTGCTATTACTACAATACTACCGACCTACCTGAGTTTGAACGATTTCCACCTTTACAGTGTGAGAAGCTGGTAAAACACTCGGCGGTATATCGTCGTTTAATATAAACACTTGTGCGTTGTTATTTAATACTCGAATACGTTAATCACACGCGGTTTTAACCTACAAAGAGCTATTTATATAGACCAATATGGCATCGGCGTATTTCCCGTCTCTGGCTGCAAGTTTGTCAAGCGACTTCGCGTCTTCGCCATTTCCAAAGCCAATTTGCAATCTTTCGATCAAATTTGCAGAGTTTCGACACACGATTTCGCAGGCTCTAAAATTCTCATTTATCGCCTTCCCATCAACTATTGCTTTTTATCACCTTCCCATCAACCATTGCTGGCACTCTATTGCCAGGCTGCGCCGCCCCCTGCCCACTCCCGATTAAGAGCCTGCGGAAGGCTTTTCGTAGCATGAATGCCCAACTTGACTCGACCACTTAATTTATGCAATGTGTGACGTAGAAATAATAAATGACGCCGTCAACCTTTGGGAGTATACCAAATACTTTTGAAATAAAAATAACGGATATTTCGACCTCACTGGTATTCATTCTCATAGCGAACTGATCCTTTTTACCCAGTGCATTGGCTTATATATTTTGTGCGATTATGAACTGAAAATATTGATTTGTCCAGGGCGCTAAATTGTAGAATAGTAAGAACACCCGCCACCTTTGCTTCGTTTTATTTTAAAACCCCATTTAATTTGATAATAAAAACTACACACAAGATAAAAGTTATATTTTATTTAAAGACATTTTAGAGCATCCTCGTTTGTATTTCTGCCTTTAAATACAGTTTCAAAAGTGGAAGCGAGTATTCTATAATTTGTAGTTAAACAAGCTACCTCACAAGCTACGACAAGTTTTCTAGAAGATCATATGTCAACATCGCGCATAGTGTCCAGGATAGTCATCTGCAAAATTCCCTCTCGTTCGAATGCTTGGAGTAATTCTACCACTGCGTCACGGTTTTAATCGCTCTGCACAAAACCATGACACATTTGTATATGTTGTTCATGTCAGTGTGTCCTCCAACCTCGTACCCCGGTATGGGAGGGGAGTGGAGCGAGGGAAGAGAAGACCCTGGTAATGGCTGGTCACGTGACTCCAAGGATATTGGATTATTTTGTAACCTGGCTTATTCTCGCTTATATCAGTCCGGGGGGCCGGATCGCTATGAAAACATACCACAAACTTCTATAATTGAAAGTATAAACAGTATATGGATAATTTAAAAATATTACAATTTATTGGAAAGACAGTACGGGCTGCACACAGAAGTTGAAAGATGGTGGATTACTTCGGAAAAATGCGTTGATTTACGGACATTTGTTGCTGTCATAAGATAAACATTAGATCTACGACGGCAACCTAGGACGGGGACGTCGTTCAAACAAAATAATCTTCATGCGAAACAATAAGAATGAATAATTTTTATTCCCAAGAGTAATTTCAACGCCGTTCTCGTTCTGTTTGCAACACCACTGAGAGCATTTTCACGTCTTTAGGACGACGGTAACTCGCGGAGAGATGAGAGATGTGACTTATTGAATGATGGAATATTGAAGCGTTTTGGAGATCATAAAACAAGCTTGGAGTGTCAAATACGCTAGTCAATCGACCGTGGTTTCATTCAAATGCTAAAATTTGTATTGCTTTTACTGCCGTCGCCGTCCTAGGTTGCCGTCGTAGATCTTAAACGCCAAAACAGTTCGAATTTACAATTTTAATACATTCAGACTATGACTATTATTTTAAATACTAATCATGTTTATCCTATGACAGCAACACATATCAAGTAAATCAACGTATTTTTCGAAGTAATCCACCATCTTTCAAGGCTTTCAACTTGTCTGCAGTCCGTACTGTCTTTGGAATTGTAATCTTTGTAAATTATCCATATACTGTTTATACATTCAATTATAGAAGTTTGTGGTATGTTTTCACAGCGATCCGGCCCCCCGGATGATATAAGCGAGAATAAGCCAAGTTACAAAATAATCCAATATCCTTGGAGTCACGTGACCAGCCTTTACCAGGGTCTTCTCTTCCCCTCCGCGGGCAATGAGAAGACCCTGGGTACGAGGTTGTGTGTCCTCTACCGTTGCAACGATAACCCGATTGTTCGCGAACAGACGCGAAAGTATCTTCCGAAAGAGTATGGCCGAAATATCTGGAATATGTATATGCTGCATGGGAGAAAATTATGTTGACAAAATATTATTTATGTTGTGTAAAAGATTGACAGATGCAAGCGCGTTTGACTAATTGACTTCCGGTGGTCGAGTTAAGTTGGGGCACAGATGATACGAAAGGTCTCCACTAAAAATGTTACCAATATATAAGTTACCACAGCTTTCATTTACAAAATTTTCAAAACGACTGTGAACATTAACCTTTAATCTATCATGTTGCCGATTTTCAAGCTAAAATTTTGCCTAACAACTATATTAGATGTCAAAACAAATCACTACCGAAATAAAGTTGCTTCCCTTCTCTCTTTCTTATATTATATACGCGCGCGGCGCGCGAGACGCTAACGAAGGGGGCGGGGTAACCAACGGCCTTCCGAATTGATGTAAATACTGACTCGCTGCCTTTCTCGTCTGGTTGCCTGTAATTTCTCCTGATTGTCGACAAAACTAACAAGTAAGAACATCTTAATAACGATTTAATACAATTATTGTGTAAAAATACCAAATAAACCCGCTTTACTGTTAAACTCGCTTCACTAATAGACGTTACGGCTCCCTGTGTGCCTCCTGACATTTCTCTCTACCGTTTTGATGGCAATAAACTATTTTTGGCACATGTCCAGCTGTAGGTATGTAGCATGAACATGTTAGCCCTGTTTTATATCTGCTTTCTAGCAGGAGTTATAGTAAAAATCATGTTTGAAATCTGTTTTTCCCGTTACCGTAGCAACCATAGCGAATAAGAAAAAAATGGCTATCAGGAAAATAACTCGACATCTTAGCTATTATATTGTGCATTTTCACCAAGATACATTACGTAGTATGTGAGATTTTGTGTTGGGGGGGGGGTGGGGGGGGGGGGGGGGGGGGGGGGGGGGGGGGGGGGGGGGGGGGGGGGGGGGGGGGGGGGGGGGGGGGGTGCGTAGGTTGCCTGCAAAATCAAGTTTTCCATATGCCAGTTAATTTTACGGTGTCAGATTACAGTTCGATGTAGAACTGAACAAAAAAACATTTGTCTCAGCATCTACCTGGAGTTCAGCAGTTTCTGAACTGATACAAATATATAGGTTCTGCATATTAGAGTTAAACACCTGCTAAATAGTGATGGTCCAAATTTTGGAATTTGAATGAACCACTGAGGTGAAACTCCCCCTTAAGGTCGGGTGACACGTGCGATTTTTTTCTTGCGCCGGCAACGCAACGGGTCAAATTTCACTGCGTTGCTCGTGCGAGCGAAGTGGTTACACGAGAAATGATAGCTTAGCCACGTCGGAATTATTAGCATGAAAAAACCGCGAACTAGTGTTTTGCTAACATCACACCAACATGGCGTCGAAGAAAGAACTCGTGGTCATAGCAATGCTTTTGTTGGAAGAGGATGACGAAGAGGACATAAAAGAAGAAAAACACATTTGAGCCGACCCTGGCTTCTAGAGAGAAACAACAAAGGTTATTTCAGTCAGCTTCTTCCTGATCTAGCTGCCCACGACACAGCAGGATCTGAAACGCTTTACAATAAAGACACAGTAATGCGTGAATCAATCAAGCCAGCAGAAATACTCGACAATGTTTGTTTGTTTAGGAACAGAAAGAAACGAGCCTGCGCTACAGCACACTGACCATACCAAAGCGAATTTCATTGGCTGGCTTAAAATAATCATTGCGTTTCCTGCTGAAACAATGCCTGGGTAATTTGATATTTTCGGCAATCGTTGCCGAAAGTTCAAATATTTCAACTTTCCGCAACGATTACCGAACGCATTGGCATGGGTTACAATTGCGTTACCGCGCCAGATATGCGACACGTGCAATTTCAGGGTCTACCTGAAGCACTTCAAAATTCGATTTTGAGGTTTTTGTGGAAATGGCTTCTCCAACATCTAAACAATGTAGTTAGAATGTTTTTTGTGCGATATATTTACAATAAACCCATCAGAAATCGTTTTAAACACAGGCATTCATTTTTTGAAATTTCGTTTCCATAACAACGAGAATAAACATCATTGATTTTGCTCTGTTTCCACCGTTATTTTTGTCCCTCCCCTTCCACGATACAAAAATACAATACAGGCTCACTTTCGAAAGCATGTAGCAGCGGTTACGCATTAAGAACATGCGTTTGTTGTGCATATTCTTTGCTGAAAATCACAGGTTTAAATCCTTACATTGTGTGTTGTCAAAAATTACAAAAATAATCGCGTTTTTTTTATCAGTTTCTTTAAAATATGGTTGGAAAGAAACTTAAAACTAGTTACCACAAGAAAAGAAAGGGTCAGCCTTTCTCTGGAGTGCCAGCGTGGTCACTAAACGAAGATGAAACCGTTCGTATAAGAGGCCACGAAGCCGAAGGCGTTGGACAACCATCAACTAGCACAAGCACTGAAGACAGTTCAGGGCAAATATCAACCCCTATTGGAGCATCTTATTAGATATAAGCTTAATCATCGAGTTTTTTCCACTGATAGCTCTGACTTTAGTGGTGATGATGATCAGAATGACGAGTTTATTAATAGCACCAGTTATAGACTTGTTGATATCAATGTTTTGGCTTCCACACTGTCAGAAGTTCATAAATGTCCTGAAGGTTTGTTATAATTTCTATGTTCTTAAAATCATAAGTTTACTGCATTGCAATGGAATTGTATTTTTTTTTTGGCTTGTATTGAATTATTTTACCTTGTATTGAATTATTTTACCTTGTATTGAATTCTTTCTGATCTAATATTGAATTAATGTTACAGTGTTCCTAGTATTTGAATACATCTTTATGTCCCACACTGTTAATTGTGCATACCATGCTCCATTTTAGGTCAACTGGGTCTCACACAAAGTGATAGTGCGAGGGCTTGGCTGATGTCGGATTTATCGATTGAGTGCTCTTCTTGTAATAAGTCAACCAAAATGGAAACATCAACATCAACAGTGAACAAGGGTCGATCATTTGATGTGAATAGAAGAGTGGTGTGCCATTCACTGGAAACTGGTGGTGGCTATGAATCATTGTCATCGTTTTGTGGTATCATGAATATGCCATGTATATATGTCAAAACAGGCCTACTACAAGCAAGTTGACATTATTCTGGAAGCACAAGAAAGTGGAGCTCAGGCAGAGTTGTCGAAAGCTGGGCAAAAATTGCGAAATCTCCTCAATGCTGAGAATGATTCTGATTCCGATTATGATGAAGAGACAAACCAGGACGATAATAACATTGTTGATGTCACTGTTAGTTTTGATGGAACATGGGCTAAATGAGGATATACGTCACTTTTTGGCGCTTTCTTTGTTATGTCTGTTGATACCGGAGAGGTATTGGATTACCATAATTTCTCCAAGTTTTGTCAAAAGTGTTCGAAGAAGAAAAATGAGTGCAAAGATGATTTAGAAGCATTCGAGGCTTGGAAAGTTGATCATATTGTTAATGGTGAATGTGACATAAACTTTGAAGGAAGTTCCCCTGACATGGAAACTGAAGCTGCACAAGTTATCTGGAATAGGTCTATTGAAAAACACAACATGAGGTACAAATTTATGGTATCTGACGGTGATAGCAAAGCCTTCAGTGCTGTAGAGGACACTTATACGACGGTGTTAAGGTTGAAAAAATGGATTGTGTTGGTCATGTCCAAAAAAGAATGGGGAAACACTTATTGAAATTGAAGAGCTCTACCAAACGGAAGTTAAAGGATGGGAAAACCATTGGAGGAAGAGGTAGACTGACTGGGGCAAAAATAAAGCAGCTTCAAAGATACTATGGCCTTGCTATCCAGCAAAATGTTTTGACAAAGCCAAATCCTACTGAAACTGAAGTTCAGGTAGCTGTCTACACAATTAAGAAATATATCATTGCAACACTCAGTCACAATGTTGAAGCAGAAAGTGTAGCAGCTCAACACCGCTACTGCCCCCCCCCCCCCCCCCAAGAGCAAATTATTGGTGTAAATGGCAACAGGATAAGGTGACTGGAACAAAGACATATAAACATGATAATTTGTTGCCACCAGTTTTCCTTGATGTTTTGCGGCCTGTGTTCATGACACTGAATGAAACAAATCTTCTTGGCAGATGTGTGAAGGGTGCAACTCAAAACAGAAATGAGTGCATAAACTCTTTAGTTCGCATGGTTCGTTGTCCAAAACATAAATTTCATGGCAAGAAAATTATAGTTCAGTTTGCAGTTGCATCAGCGGTATGCCACTACCATGGTCCATGGTGGTTCAGCTAGTAGGAAAAACATTATGGAAAGATTGTCTATACCAGGAGAAAAATATACAGAAAAGATCAGCAGTACTAACGACAAAAAAAGAGTTGCTAAGTCAGACCTGCAGGTATCAGAAAAATTTAAACGGCGTCGCGAGGGAATACAACAATTGAGAATACAAAGGGAGGAAGCATTACGAGAGGCAGAAGGAGTGACCTATGAAGCAAGCGGATTTTAGATGGCTATTTACTGTTCAGTGGCAAGTATTGGAACTTGGAATAGCCATAATATTCACTTATATTGCATATTTATATGTTTTACATGCTGTTTTTGAATACCGAAACTTTAAAGTCAATTTCCCGAAACGTTGTATTTTCCACCTTTGAGAAAATATATCTCTGCAATGATTCAACCAATCTGGGCGAAATGTTTGGTGTTGGTAGAGCTCAGCTTGATGAATGAAATGAGAGATAGCATTTGGTGTAGGGTGAATTGTCACCATTTGAGAATGAAAAAACGATCACAATTTTCCTCATAAATTTAACCAATATTTTGGATCGATGTTGTGATAACACTATTTGCAATATCAAAAATTCCATTGCTCATATCAATCTACTTGCTTTGTATTCAATAAATAGCTCATAAGAGTAAAATTTATTTAAATCAATCAAGAGATATCTTTTCTCAAAGGAAGCTAATTTTGGAGAACAACGGTATCTATAAAATATATTATAGAAGTAATTTTGTGGGGTATGGGAAAAAAATATTACTATATTTGAACTCCTTATTTAATAAGCTTTCTAATGATATTTAGTAGAAATTGACAGGTGACTATAGAGTTTCTCGTGCCGTGATTGGTCGAGATGGACGGCCTATTTTGTGATAGTCACCTCGCGCGAGGTGACTATAACATTTTCAGCGATTTAAAAATGGCGGCTTCTCGATTTATCGATATTACGTACGAAAAAGCGAATGAAACTAAAGAAAATGCTATTCAAAAACAAACTAAAGAAATAACTAAATAATATAGAGTTAAACGTTTTCGAGGTAAGATATAACAATTTTTCTAATTTCATAGCTATAAACTCTTGATGGTGGTGTCGACGGCAATCGGCGACACGATCAAAACAACAAGTAATTTTGTGAAAAAAACTTTATTTAACAGAATACTTTGAACAACAAACATTTATATAAGACAACATTTAAAAGCTTATTAGCATGGTTGTCGAAGATATAAACAAATGCTTTTCAATATTTTACGTTTCTGCCCGAAAAAAGACGGCAGACTGTTTTAACAAAAAACAAATCAGTTGTTGTCAGTCCGAGCTGCAGTCTTGACCGTCATCCTCCGTACAACAAACAAATGTCAATCTGTGTAACACTGTATTACTTATTCAATGAGGCTAATAAAACACTAAGTTTTAGTTCCTACTTCAAACAGCTCCGTCAGTGAAGGAAAAATAGCGGTGATACGGTTCAGAAAAAACATTGACAGCCGTGAAACTATATCCAAAAATTGTACGAGACAGAATGCTGATATATACACAGAATTATCCCCGAGTTTTACTCGGAAATCGGCCAAGAAACACCAATTAAACCAAATCTGCTGAAAAAGTCATTGATTACCTGGTAAAAAATGCTGATTGACAAGGCAACTTTGAGCTGGACAAAAGTGAAGCCGGTTTGGTACTAACATTAACAAGCAAAAACAAGTTCCGTCTGCACTTTCAACAGTTGCTCGTTTATGTTAACTCAATCTTTAACTCAGTCTTATACACTCTGTAGTTCTGCTTGATCTGACAGCAAAATCGCTTTTTCTTAAGCACATTCTGGCCTCTACTTGCAAGAGTATAGCACGTTTGTTAGGTTCGTATGTTGTTCGTTTTAATATTCTGTTGAATGTTGATTACGTTAAATCATGTGATCTCACGATGCGCGCGACTTCCGGAAATAACAAATAAAATAATTAAAATATTTCCTATTGCTTTCTTTCAGTCTTCTCTCTCTGATAGTCACCTGTGAATTTCTACTAAAACAATTAGTCACCTCAGTCTCGGTGATTATCGTGATATTTACCTCGCCACTTCGCAGCTCGGTAAATATTCACCGATAATCACCTCGACTTCGGTGACTAATTGTTATATAGTTTTATGTAGTTAGCAGAAATATATGGCGAGCAATAGGCTTGCAAAATGAAACGGCCGGAAATCGCCAATTTCAGGTAGACCCCCACCTGAAGATATAGTGGCAGAATTTATGTTTTAACTTTTAACTCAAAATTACATTTTACGCAATGACTTAGAAATGGTATAAGATATACAAGTTATTGGTCATACAGGCCATATATTTTCCGTTATTTTTAGTGCCCTTGAAAAGACATTTAATTCGATAGACTCTTTAACTCTAGCTCACAATAAGCAAAAGATAGCTAGCACTACTCATGGTACAATAGCACAGTTAAACATAAATTTGATCGACTCAATAAAACATGTAAACATAGATTTGATCGCCTGCATATCAAAATCGATCGTCATCCTTTGGTATAGGTCTACCGCGATCGGCATGTGCGATTATAAGCAGAGCGAGCGTGTTTATTATTGAAATACTTGCCAGCCACATTCCTTATGAATCTTGTCACAAATTTACTATATTCACCAAATTTACGATGATGCCAAGATGGCGCGCACAGGCCTGGTTTCGCAAAGCCTATCGGGATGATGCAACAATTGCTATTTGTCGACCGAAAAAATAAAAATAATAAAATACAGGAATACCACCGAAAGCTAGACTCGGCTATCACCACAGGTGGTAACCTGTGCGAATAGCGCCCACATATGAAGTGATAACGGCTGCTCACCTGAAGTTCTTGTTCATAACACGCGCTTATATAGCAGACAAAATGAAATCTTTGTCTGAAAACCATCTCATCGAGAGGATAGTGTCTGACGAATGTCACATTATTTCAACGTGGGGTTCAACCTTTAGGCCATTTTATTAAGGCTCTTACTTAGTGCCACCTCGTCAAAGACAGTTGAAGCCGAACTTAGAGATGTTTTTAAAACAATCACAGTTTTAAGAAACCGATTTTTCGCGACAATCTCGTATTTGACTGTGGCTGTCGTTGAGGAATTAGAGATCGTAGATCACGACGAATTGAGATCCTTTATTTGCGGGTCACAGTCCGAATTTTCTTTCATCAAAATCCTTTACCAATGATTCGGCTTTCTTAACTTTTAACAAAGTTGCTTTAGAACTATCGCAGACAATTCGCAAGGCCGTTTTCACATACCGCGGAATTTAAAAAACAATATGTTATATGTGGTCTTTCGATCTTGTTGTTCACCACATGCTCGATATCACAACAACACAGCTTTGGGTACCCAACGTAAGTAATCTATTCATTGACAAAACCTACTTTCCCACCCCGGGTCCAGGTGCTGGTCGAAAAGGTTACATCCGGTGGGCACATTTATTCGAGTATTGGCAGGCATCTCTCTCATTTTATTTTTCTCCCGCACGTAGCCCGCCCGCAATTTTTCCCACCGCCCGCAAAGGAAACTAAGGAAAACAAAACTTCGTAACGCGAATATGAGCACGTCCATTGTTATCAAATGTTTTTATTTCGGAAATTAATTTCGCGTGACCGAAGTTATGAATGATCGCACTTGATATTAATACTAGTCATGAGTTGCAACACATCTTATTTTTCATGAAGTCTAAAACTAATTAATGAGTTATGCCTCAGAGTAGTTTCTAGATATAAACTCAATATACAAGAAGTCTTCATGGCTATAATGCGAACTGCGAAGATCTTGCGAGATCTATATAACATAAACATTACTTTTCCTTGGCCGCAGATCTCAACTTGTATAGATCTGGCAATTCATTGCGTCATCAGCCAATCCATAACTCATTTCATGACATCTATGAATAATTTGATATTTAAAAATTTGAATAAAAACTCTACAGCCCGCCATATTGTGCACTTGATCGCCGTGTATTCACTGGTCTGTGTTTGGAAAATACGATCTTAATTCTTTTCAAAGTTGAAGTTGTATTATTTGCTCTGCTGAAGAAATATATTCTTTATTAACTTCCGAGTAAAAGCTGAACTGTATAACTGAAGGTATCTGGTAAGCCAAACTATTATGATTTTAACAAATGTTGATGCGTTGGTTAATGGTGTCATAAGTATCAGACAATATAACATTTTTAAAACACCTTTCTTACAGCATTAGTTATACATACGTGTTCATGGTTGGAAAAATCTCTTGATCAACAGATTCTGTGTTGAGGTGATCAAAAATATTCGTAATTCCAAGGTTCAATGCAACCTAAATTTGCAATTTGTTAAACATCTGTTTGTATTATTAAGGAATAGACATAGGCCCTCAGGCTATACGGTATTGCAATAAACAGTTAATATGCTTCGTCACTGAGGGAAAAAAGTTTTGAATTAATTTGTATACGGATACGGTTGTCTAGGTTAAATCAGAAAATTTCGCAACATGTCACCGCTGTTCATAACAAAGATGTTTCAGGGAAATACTAAGACGCGAATGCAATATATTCTGCTTAAGGCTGTGTTTATATTAGTCGAGAAGCCAGCTTGAACATGAGGATAATTAATATTTCAGCGCCCATAAAATATAATTTGAGTACACTTTGGTCTATTCCCTCGGCCAAACACAACCAGTCCTACTTTTTATTAGAAGGATCTACGGTGAAGGAAAATCACGAGTGCCGGAATTATATACATTTTAAGACCAAACCGGGAATTGTTGCGAAAAATACAACTTCAAGGCCTTCCTGCTGGAATTAAACCCCGTCTAATGTCGCTGAGAAATTGGCCCCGAACTGCAGATTATATTAATTTTCGGAAATTAAACATGATCTTAAATAGTATATTATATATCTATCTTTAATAGTCCATAAATATAAAGTAAATCTAGATGTCGGCCAAGGCGTTATATAAACAAAGTAACGATAAGAAAGAAAGTAAACTGCCAAAATTGAGGATGAGACTCTGACGTATGTTTCGATTGAAGGTCCTTTATCAGAGTAAAATATGAGTTGCAGGGTAATGGACCAAACTAATCTTAATCCTGTCTCAACGTCTAGTGTAAATTAAAAAAAATTAAGGTTGACGAAATAGGGAGCGGTAGGGGCATATAGGCTATCCCAATAATTTTGTTTCTCCTGCGCTCAATATTCCCCTCGCTCGGCGGCGCGAAGCGCCGTCCAGGGCCGAAGGCCCTGGGGCGAGGGTGCTAATCTCGACGAAATTTTTTCCCGCGCTTTTTTATGCAAGGGGAAGTGAAAGTAGCCTTTATGTCGGAATATATATATATTTGTATGTATGGTAAACGATCCTTTATTGTTGCCGTGGTAACAAAGGAAAATTGGGGTTTGAGAGGGATAATTTGGCAGTCCAAGGGGTTAAGTTAGGATTATTTGGGTTAGGAATTGTGATTGGGACGTACGTACTATAAACGGCTTTTTGGTGGTTACATTTGGCGTTTAAATTTAAATTGACGTCAGCGCGACAAACGTACCTTTACGCCGCCCCCCCCCCCGAAAACCGAAAGCGTTTTTTTTTGGGGGGGAGGCTTTGGGTTTTCGGAGCGGGCGGGCGTCGTACTAGAAGTTGCAGAACCTCTGGACTAAAGCATCAAATTATACAGACTTTATCAGCTGATTTCAAGCCGTAATTGTAGACTGCAGTGTTGACGAGCAAGAACAGACACAAATAAAGGTAAACAAATTAATAATTTCTCAAATAATAGCTAATAATAGTACACTGCGAGTCTGTGTTGAGCAATTAATTTGCCTTTTCTGCATAGTTTTTTTGGTAGGGTTAGTAATTTGGCTAGATTTAGGGTTAGGTTTAGGGTTGTGATGATATTAGGTTAGCATTTCGTCGTACGGCATGCAAATTTTGAAACATTTACATATTCAGATCTTTAGAAATATATTGTAACTAGAAATACGAATTCGCAATAATCCCCTCGCCCGCCTTTTCTACCCCCCCCCCCCCCCCCCCCCCCCCCCCCCCCCCCCCCCCCCCCCCCCCCCCCCCCCCCCCCCCCCCCCCCCCTACTGGATTTTCTCCATCCATGGTGCCCAGACCTCGCACGCCGTGGCCGTGTCTTTCTGTTTTGCAAAAATTCACAATTATTTCCAAAAGCCCGTTTCGTCGAAGAAATGTTTGAACGTTATCTCGGCCAATATTTAACCATTTAAACTCTTAAAACAGATTTGGAATTAGCGAGTCAACATACATAACATACGCGTTTACTATATTACGAGAACGTGAGTACCCTTCGTAAAAACGGTTTGTGTACTTAGAAATTTAGTCGATTATAAACTGGTCACTTCATCGTATATTATTTTGAACGTTATCTCGATCAATATTTAACCGTTTTCAATTCTGAAAACAGATTTGAAATTAGCGAGTCAAAATACATCACATATGTGTCTACTGTATTACGAGAACGTGAATGCCCTTCGTAAAAATGGTTTATGTACTTAGAAAGTTAGTCGGCTTTGTCGGCTATGATAATCTCGATCAATATATAACCGTTTTCAATTCTGAAAACAGATTTGGAATTAGCGAGTCAAAATACATAACATATGTGTCTACTATATTACGAGAACGTGAATACCCTTCGTAAAAATGGTTTATGTACTTAGAAATTAGTCCGGGCTTGGTCGGCTATGATAATCTCGATCAATATATAACCGTTTTCAATTCTGAAAACAGATTTGGAATTAGCGAGTCAAAATACATACTCGGACTCGGATTTCTATTTCCTCGAAAAACTATGTCTCTTGTGACGGTTCAATTTAATCTGAGTATCTAGTTACCAGTGCCACATTTCCGATGTCGCGCATGAGGACGGTTGATGCATATATATATATATATATATAAATCTATAAACTGATCCTAGATCTAGGAACGGCTTGGATCTCGCGTGATAAGGGACTAAACGCCGGTCGATATTAGCACCCTCGCCCTCAGGCCTTCGGCCGGCGCTTGGCGCCGGCCGAGGGGATTAGCATCTACGACCAGCTTCGCCACTCTGTGTTTTACTAACTTCTGGAGTGCCATTATAACTCGATAATCACACAAGACAAAGTTTTTAATCCTTTTATAAAATAACACCATTAAATTAACACTAAAAGCCCATGAAAAATGCAGATTTAACTGTTATAAGCGGCGTTGCTATGTGCGTTGCTAGGAAACATGTTAGCGATTTTAGCGATGAAAATATATTCAACGTTGCAGTTAAAACATTCTCTTGTGTTAGTACCTTGATTAGTCTTGTATCCAGGTATTCTTTGACTTCCTTTTGTGATTTAAACTGCGTCAAAAACGACAAAATCTACGCGAGGAACACGTCAGCTTAGCTTATGCTTTAATATTGACTTATAATGACACGGTTTTTTATCTCAATGTCGCTCATTTACTTCCGATTATTTTATAATACTAGATCTATTGCATGGATGTGTCAGCTCAACCAACAACCAGGTGAAGTGCACCCTTGATCAATGTGGTGATAATGTGATATAATTTACTGTAATGCATTGCATCAATGACAATGTTGTGCTTTTAATTTTTGTATGGACATAAAGGCAAATATAATACCATCAAAATATGGTGTCTGCACTAAGGCATTTATTATTATATATTATTAGTATTATTAATAATAATACAATAATATTTATGGTAGCCCCTGCAATGCTAAGACTGGTATTAATGAGTATCTTGTTTCCTAACAATTAAATTACAGTCAAATATAAACACATATTTATATGTACTGTACAATGTTACAAAAACTAATTTTAACTCAAAAGTTGTATAAATCCTGTACATTAACTGAATAACTGATCAGTTCTGTTGCAAGTCCCCACTTAGAAAAGATCAGTTTTCCTACCCTGCATTGAGACCTAACAAGAACATCAATATTTTATAAGTAATCCACATTCCATATCCCTGCCAGCTCCACATCAGTCTAATGCGGGTAGAATTATCAACTTACTTTATATAATCATCCACACCAACAATCGGGGTAGAATCCCTAATACATGTTAAGCCCAATTTGAATACCCGTAGACATTTGAACAAATTTGATTTTTTAAAAGTGGACCCATTGTATGATAAAGATGCACTTCCTTCCTTCAACAGCCTTAGATGTCTCTTTATACTAACTACTGAGTTGATAATTTCATGTGGAATTATCAGTAGGTGAAACAAGTATTTTTTTTCTTAGTGATTGAGGGTAGAAACAGCAGTAGACTTCCCCACTATTATGTTACTGCACCCAAAAATTTAAAAGTTTGGGCTATATAGTTATCCACTCGCCCAGGGCCGAAGGCCCTGGGGCGAGGGTGCTAATCTCGACCGGAATTTTTCCCCGCGCTTTTTTATGCAAGAAGTGAAAGTAGCCTTTATGTCGGAATATATATATATATATATTTGTATGTATGGTAAACGATCCTTTATTGTTGCGTGGTAACAAAGGAAAATAGGGTTTGAGAGCGATAATTTGGCAGTCGAAGGGGTTAAGTTAGGATTATTAGCGTTAGAAATTGTGATTGGAACGTACGTACTATAAACGGCTTTTTGGTGGTTACATTTGGCGTTTAAATTTAAATTGACGCCAGCGCGACAAACCGCCTTTAGGCCACCACCGCCCCCCCCCCCCGATAACCGAAAGCGTTTTTTTTTTTGGGGGGGGGGGGCGGCTTTCGGTTTTCGGGACGAATGCATCAAATTATACAGACTTTATCAGCTGATTTCAAGCCGTATTGTAGACTGCAGTGTTGACGGGCAAGAACAGACACAAATACAGGTAAATAAATTAATAATTTTTCAAATAATGGCTAATAATAGTACACTGCGAGTCTGTGTTGAGCAATTAATTTACCTTTTCTGCATAGTTTTTTTGGTTACGGTCAGTAATTTGGCTAGGTTTAGGGTTAGTTTTAGGGTTTTGATGATATTAGGTTATCATTTCGTCGTACGGCATGCAAATTTTGAAAACATTTACATACTCAGATCTTTAGAAATATATTGTTTTCAAAATATTAAAATTACCAGTTGCTACGACCAGCTTCGCCACTGTGTTTTACTAGCTTCTCGAGTGCCATTATAACTCGATAATCACACAAGACAAATGTTTTATTCCTTTTATAAAATAACACCATTAAATTAACACTAAAGCTCATGAAAAATGCAGATTTAACTGTTATAAGCGGCGTTGCTATGTGCGTTGTTAAGGAAACATGTTAGCGATTTTAGCGATGAAAATGTATGCAACGTTGCAGTTAAAACATTCTCTTGTGTTAGTACCTTGATTAGTCTTGTATCCAGGTATTCTTTTACTTCCTTTTGTGATTTACACTACGTCAAAAACGACAAAATCTACGCGAGGAACACGTCAGCTTAGCTATGCTTTAATATTGACTTATAATGAGTAATGACACGGTTTTTGAGCTCAATCAGACAGCGTGTTGTCGCTCATTTACTTCCGATTATTTTATAATACCAGATATATTGCATGGACGTGTCAGCTCAACCAACAAGCAGGTGAAGTGCACCCTTGGTCAATGTGGTGATAATGTGATATAATTTACTGTAATGCATTGCATCAATGACAATGTTGTGCTTTTAATTTTTTATGGGCATAAAGGCATTTGTACATTTGAGTAGTGTAATCATACATTGTACAGGTTTATAGACCTACACATGTTATGCCTGGCCTGGCCTCCACTTAGTGTTTCTGGGGAAACACTTTTGTCCTTGGAATAGAACTGCATATGCAATGCCGGTTTTATATATATATTTAAGCTACTCTTGTTGAAGTGCTTTCTGAAGGATATATAAAGTAGATTTTATTAACATAGATTTTATTACATTTCTTACAAACAAACAATCAAATGTAAAATTAATATAATATGTGTGATCACTCGAACTAAAAGTATTACCTTCATCAACAAATCTGGCAACACACTAATTGGGCATGCACCACCAGAGCATTTATATGTGCATTTTTTTAAATTGGGGCAATAAAATATGATTCTGGACATATAAATTAAACAGCTTTATTCCCATGGAACTGAACCTGAGAGACTTTTTTTGAATATCATCATCTTGTTATCTGTTATAAATAGGGCTTCACTTTTGTAACTAATGTGTCATTTTGATAAAGGCGCAGGGTCCCGATACAGGCGCAGGGTCCCGATAGATTAAAAACTAAGCAAATGTGTTCCGAGTAAGGTGCGGTATATAATGTTTATAAACCTGAACAGAAGAAGATATATGCCATAGAATCTGTTTATATGCCCTCCCGCAGGAAAATAACAGCGCTGCGATTTAACTGCATGTTGACTTTTTCTTGTCTTCCAGTCAACACGCAGTTAAACAGAAGCTCAAATGCAGATAAAGAGTAGATAACGCATGACTGCAATAACTGCATTTTGTCGGCGCAGACAACGCGAGTAATTTTTGACGTGTGAAGTCAATTTACAGTGCTTGCAGACAAGATGAAGTTGTTGTTTTTGGGCTGCCAAGGCTGCACATGGTCTACCTCTTCAGATAATTAACATTACGTTAAGCCTAAAGGTGAATTCGCAGTAAATGCGCATGCTTATATAAGCATGGTGCATCTTCGTTACATAATTTACAAACTGGAAATAAATTAATTCGCGCCAAATAGCGTATGATTAATCCACGTTAAAACCCGGCTTTCCAGCAAATATATCAACTATTGCAGAAAATATCATAATTAATTCTGTTGTTAAATTCAGCCGCGAATAGATGAATCGAAGCGTTCCGCTTTGTCACGACTCCGAAAATTCGATGTGATGTCGCACACATATTTGATGTAATATAATAATACGGTCAACACAAACCTGTGAAACTGCACATCAAACTTTAAAAATATTACTGAAAATTACTTTTATTACTGAAAATCTAAAAGAAATGACAAACATAAAGTACATTATATTGGGTACACCACTCTTAATTTTAATCATATTTAGGAAAAATTGCTGTTGCGTGCATTAATTACGAATCTAATTAATTATCAACGATGATCATCACCATTTTCCAACCAACTAAGATACTCAGCAAAGAAACGACTGATCATAAAATCTTCAGGTTTCGATTTTCCAACCCCTTTCTATTTTTTCTTGTTTTATATTATAGTCTTCTATTAAATTTCGCCTAAACGTATCAGAAATATTAACAAAATTGCAAACATTAATGAAGAATAACGAATGAGATTATGAAATATTTAAGGAGTAAAATTCATGGAATAAACCGGACATGCGCGGTTTGCCCAATTTCGGTGGCAACCTAAATATCTCAGCGTAGTCAATCGAGATATGGTCTGGAAACTCGGCAAACTTCAAAGCGACTATAATGAGCTACGTTTTGATGTTGAACCGTACCTTACACCGTGCATATCCTTTGTTTTAGGTTTATTAATATGTAAACAACACGGTTGAGCGATTAAACCCAAACGATTCTATTGGATGATTGCTTCATTATACTAAAATACAATAGGTTCAGTGACCGTGCAACGCACAAAATTGCATAAAGACGACCAAAAAGAAATAACAAAGACTTTAGCTGAGTTTCCAGACCATATCTCAATTGACAATGATCTTAGTTAATGTGCGACATACAGGATAAGTGCGACATACAAGTGCGACATACAGGATAAAAAAATAGGCCGGTCTCGATCAGGCTACGGAGACCAGAATGACGTCAGTAACTAATGAGAGTTTGCATTAAATCAAATCAAAAGCGTTATATATCGTAATTATCCAAAGTATAAGAAATTGTTTCTAAAATATAATAGAATACGTTTGCTTGGGTCTCTATAACGTAATCGAAACCCTCGTGAAGTAATAAAAACACTCGAGAAGTTGGGAAAGCACTTGCCTCGGCGGCTCGTGCTTCTCCCTACACTTCTCTCGTGTTTTTATTACGTCACTCGGGTTTTGATAACGTTATAGAGACCCCGGACAAACGTATTCTATTGTTTAAATAGTGTACGATTTACCATACAAGACGACTTCGCTGCTACTTGATATAACTATATCATAAGATAGCAAACTTAGGAATGGAAAAAAGCGCCGGTCATCGGACAATGACCGGCACCAATTTAATTGCCTTTGACCGGCAAGATCGTTTTCTTGCCGGTCAAGCTGTCCGGTGTGAAATTTGGTGCTGTTGAAAATATTTCTCATGTTTCCATTTGTACATTTCACATTATTATGATTATTTGTTTGTTATCGTTACGTAGTCGAGGTTACGTATGTAAACATTATGTAAATCAGGTTGAAGTTCCACTTTGTAACGTTTGTGCAAGGTTTCACGAACTTTGACCTTGTATATTACCATGAAGGCTGCAAGTTCTTACAATGACTTGCATTAAATGTTCTCGAGAGAATACGAAATACAAGTGCATTTCATGCGCTGTCTGTATTTGTCAGGCTTGTTCTTTACAAGAAACAAGTGAGAACGCAGGTTATAGCGAGGAGAAATTGTAGCAGTCTCAGGCCCCGTACACACGGAAACGTTTTCCTGCGTTTTTGTATTGTTTCAAGTAATGAGCTGGTTGTTCTCGATTCCCTTGAGAACAGTAAACAACGTATAGGGAAACGATTCCGTGTGTACGGGGGCTTAGTGAGAACTCCTGCTCGATTTTGGGGGCACCCCAAATAACATGATTCTTACTTTCGAAGTGCTTCTGATCGTGACTGATGATCGCAAACGCTATAGTTAGATTATTTAACGGCAGTGAGACTGGAGAATTAACTTCTGCCGCTTAGGATGCATGCCTACTAATCATACTGGAAAAATGATCAGCATCAATCATGAGATTGTGCCTGTCATAAAACAAAACGCACCGTCACTAAACAACTGTAAACAAGACTATAATTAAATATAATGTATTTCTTATGTACTAGCAAGTGTAACAAGTGTTACTGGTAACAACAATTAACTTATGGAACCATTGCGTATTTACGTGTCTCTATTCTCTAATGTCTCTTTGATCAGATTAAAATTAAATAAATCCTTATAATAAATCTTCAGGTAAGAAACCTGCAAAACTAATATGAGTATTGAGTACTACTTTCAGTATTATCACTATTTACGCACTAAATTACTAATATGTCATTATCTGAATTAGAGTCGTTGGATAAATATTTCTCATTGAAGTCATTGTCAGTGGTCAAGTCTAAGAACTCTTGGTCATCACTATCAGGCTCCAAATCGAGTGATTTGCAAACAATCAAAATGGCCGTCAAAACAGGACATGGTCGCGTCTATTTTCAGAAGAACTCGCGGGTACTCACGTGCGCTCCACTAAATGAAGTTCATGTGGACGCGAAATACGGTCTGAACGAGGGGATTCAATATACAAACAAAAAGTGATAGATTCAAAACAAATAATAATTGATTCTTCCATGAAATTGGAAGTAAATTTTACCGAAAAAATTTCCGGACAAAATGACCAACACAATCAAATTTGTGACTGTCAAAACCTTGTAAATGACAAATTTGTACCGGACAATGTCCGTGACCGGAGGCTAATATCCAGGCTTGCCACTAATAATGTACATGGATTAACGAATCAAAATGCAATGAATTTTGAATGGAAATGCTTTTACACGACAAGCAATGAACTGGATTGAGTGTAAGTCTTGAAGTTACAGTTCTCAATACAAAACTATATATTTTGATTAATATATTATATTTTGATTAATGTCCGGTAAAAAATTCGTACGACCGGTAGAAGTCTACCTGTCAAAATGTCCGGTAATGTCAGAAAAATTATTTCCAGGCCTGTAACTATTTGCTGATTATAATCAATGATGACAAACGAAACACACAACCGAGTTCGAGACTGAAGCTTGTCAGATAGATTACGAACAAGTGAATTAAACAAGAAGTCAAACGCAAATCTATACACATATACACGCACGTTCACAAATACGATTACAGTGTAACCCCGTTAATACGGTCACCAACGCGTCTTATTATTATTATTATTATTATTATTATTATTATTATTATTATTATTATTATTAACATTGAGTCGGTTTCCTTTGATGTACCGCGGGATGTATGCGCCATATACATCCATATGAATACTAATAAGATAAGAAACGAAGAAAAAAACTTGGAAAATCTTTGTCCAAGGTGGACAAAATCGACAAAACGTTGTAGGAAACCTCCTCAATGTAATAATAAGTCAGATAAACACCTCGAACGTCGGAATTTATGCGATATACAGCCCTCGGACGCTACGCGTCCTCGGGGCTGTATGCCGCATAAATCCCTTGTTCTCGGTGCTTATATCTATTACATAAAGCCCTCGTTCTCGGGATCTAACACTTACATAATAATTTGGCCGTATTAACGGGGTGGCCGTATTAATTGGGTAGGGTCAAATTTCATGGCTGTTAAAAATATGGCTGTTATAATGTAAGAGATGAAACAAGTAAACAAAGCAAGAAAGAAATAGTAAGAAAAGTAAACCATGTTGAAAACTCTGCTGCTTATCTGAAACTTTATAACATGACATGTCACAGATACTTTCAATTATAATTAAATTTGAAGGTGTAAGTCTTTTGTCTCAAGATATATTTCCGTTTGTCGCTTGACTCACTTGTCTTGTAGATTTTAAAATGCATGTTTGGTTGGAGTTGCCGTATAAACGGGGTGATTGTTAACGTTGGGATTTTACAATGTGGCCGTTGGCCGTATTAACGGGGCATTTTTATAAGGAAATGCATTGGCGCTTTGCCGGTACAAAAAAAAGTTGCCGTAATAACGAAGTGATCGTATTAAGGAGGTGGCCGTAAGGTGGGGTTCCACTGTACGACTAAATGAATTAACAGATATTCTATTTTATTTATTAGCTTTGCCATGGTGTACATATTACAAACATGACTTACAGACATTATAACAATAGGCAGGGTGACTTCAACAGCTAATTCCAGTTACTACGGCCCCCAAACAAATACAGACGATTCTCCCATTAGTAACCATGTAAAGAGTACACGATGGATGTAAGGATACGCATTATAGTTAGGCCCTATTTACATGCAACCTCGTACCCAAGGTCTTATCTCCGCTCTCTGAAGGTAGGGTTACCATCCTAGTAGGGTGACCATTCCAAGCAAGCCTGGATATTAGCGACCGGTCACGGACTAATTGTCCGATACAAATTTTCCATTTCTAGAGATTTGACAGTTACAATATTAATTCTGTTTGTCATTTTGTCCGATGCTCATCTGTTCCGAAGATTAACTCAACTTTTTGTGAAAGTATAACATTTTTGTGTTGAATGGACTCTGCTTTCGATTTTGTGTTGTGCAATCTCAATGAGAGACATTTGCGTTCGGATTTAATTAAGAGATTAAGTTCGAGAGAGATTAAGTTCGGAGACCTGATTAAGCTACGTTTGGAGACATTGCGCTAAGTTTGGAGACATTAAGCTTTGGAGACATTGCGCTAAGTTATGAGACGTAACGCTGAGTTTTAAGACATTGCGCTGAGTGATGAGACGTAACGCTAAGTCTGGATTTATTGCGCTACGTTATGAGATGTTATGCTAGGTTTAGAGACGTTACACTAAGTTTTGAGATGTTACACTAAGTTGTACCGTGAGAAGTACAATTTTTTTTAATGTCCGTTACAAATTCATTTGTGCTGGTCATTCTGACAGGTGCACTGAAAATAATTATTTCCAGGCTTGATTCCAAGAGGGTCACAATATAGCCCTTGTTTATATGGTGTAGGGACTCTTCTGGAAGGGTTACCCTAGTAGAAGGGTTAGCCTAGCCCATTTGTCTTTCCAGGTTTCGTTTACATGTGTCCTAATGTGACCCTGGAGGCAAAGTGCAAAACCCCGGCCCGCCAAAATCGCCGACAACGAACAGCTCTCCTTCGAACATGTCTCATCCGAGCTAAAGCAGCATTGTAGTGGTTGGCTGCATGAATTGCTACTATTGTTGATGACATTTTTGAAACAACAAAAAGCCAAGCAATAGACTACAGCATTGAAATGCGGCGACCAAAGGATCATGAGACAAAAGAATAAAACTTGCCACTAAAACTCTTCGTTTGTCCGCTATTTTCAATTTTCTTTGCTATGAACTAGAAATATGTATACGCAACAACCCCTCGCTCGATGGTAATACGCAGCATGATCTCATCCCAAATGACTCTTTCCTGTCCGACCGGGTCAAAAGAGGTACTTAAGTAATTGCCGAGAGAAAAAGATCTTAATCAGGCCCTGTGATGTCACAACGGGAACACAATGTCACTTCCTGTTTGAGATCCTGTTCATTTTACTGTTGTCGACAATCTCCTACCCAGAGCCTGCGTTCCTTTTGGCCTGCGCCAAGAAACAGAGGCTCTGGGGAACTCCGATGAAAAAGTTCTCAAAATCGGGTCTTTCGTTCCCAGTCCTCTGGTTCCCAGCTGTTCCCTATCATTTGTTACTGTCATTGATAATCTTTAGCTTGTTCGCTTTTGAAAAAGCGTTGCGATACAAATGGTCTTTCTTTGCTTTTCTCTAAATCGTCAACCGGACGATTTGTCGAGAGTATTTTATATGTCCGCGTCACCGTTGGTACTCGGCAGTGATCGGCTCAGCAGCTCAGGTTATAATTGCTACACAGAACACATTAAAATGTAAGGAATTGTACTTTCTGTCAAGAGCTTTGGCTAAACTACATCGATCCTGTAATCTCTAATATAATTTTAAAGTTCTGAGGCGAAACTGAGAATAATTAATTACGAGACGAGTCAGACGATGGATGTTTGTTTGGCAACGAAGCGAGAATAATAATAGTTTTAAGTTTTAACTTGTAAATTGTCGGAAAAAATTCTGTTTTGAATTATTTCATGTGTTCAATTGTATTTTGGGTCTGTCGTGTATAATTATGTTACAGGTGTATAGAATAAATCTTTAGCAGCCATAGTTCTGAAAAGGACTGTTTATTTACCGCGATTCGAAAATGCATTTACCGCGATTCGAAATTTTGACATACATGTTCTACCACTACAGCGATAGAAAATTCGAATTTGTACCAGACCATCATAAACCAGGTAGTCTGAAAGAGCTTGTCATAAAAGAGCTTGTCATACATGTCGGTGTTTATTTCATCAAAATTAATTTTTGGGTTCAGTACCTGCACTGAACAAAATATATAGTGGGGAAGTATACTGCTATTTCTACCATCAATCACAAAGAAAGAAATTACTTGTCTCACGCTACTGATGATTCATGAAATAATCACTGATCGGTTAATAGAAACCCTAGGATTGGTACCTATATTTGACCAACATATATAAAGAACTATTTTCATTTCAATCAACCTGTTGATACATACATTTACGAGCATTATCTATTCTCTTAATTGACAATATGTGCAGGATTTATAAAAAGCGCCAAAACATATAGATATAATGAAACTTTAACTTTAACTGTCGAGTCTCAAAATCCGATTTTTGGACCTATATGAACTGCCTCCTACAGGGAGCCGTACGTAACGTCTATTAGTGAAGCGTCGAGTTTAACAGTAAAGCGGGTTTATTTGGTATTTTTTATACAATAATTGTATTAAATCGTTATTAAAATGTTCTTACTTGTTAGTTTTGTCGACAATCAGGACAAATTACAGGCAACCAGATCAGAAAGGTAACGAGTCTGTGTTTACATCAATTCGGAAGGCCGTTGACTGTGGTTGCCCCGCCCCCTTCATTAGCGTATCGCGCGCTTGTCACATTTAAATTCAGAAGGCGGTTACACCGCCCCTTCGTGGGCGTCTCGCGATTTTCGGTAGTAATGAGCTCCAATAAGCTTTTCGTCTGGCTCGTCCCCAGTCGCTCGCGTATAAATTACGAGAGCCGGGAAGGGGAGAGAGCGAGAAGCGACTGGGAAATCCTGCATCCAAAATGGAATTCTCTGTAATGGCCACTAATTTGAGTAATCTCTATATAGAGATCAGCGAATGGGATTTGCAGTGCACCAACGCAATATTGGTTTATAAAATACTTGTCGATGACGTTTAAATTAAAGATTTATAGGTAAAATACTATAGTTCGATGACAATTTTTAAATTATTCGCGTGAACATATGCGCCAATATAATTGCCAAAATACCAGTACACTTTTGCTTTATATGAATATTAATATGCTTTGTAGAGGAAATATGTAGGATATAGTAAATTATTCCAGGTCAAACACTGACAAAATATAGTTTAAATTGCATAACTATGGAGGCGTAACGTTGTCATAAAAAGCTGTAAACAAGGGTGGGTGATGACTGATGAATTATATTATGTTGCTATGTGCTATTACTACAATACTACCGACCAGGGGCGCAAATTTGTTGTGAGAGGTGGGGGGATGATCTCGAGCGCCGTATGCGCGAGCCTTTCTAGGGGGGTCCAGGAGCATGCTCAACCTGAAAATTTTGAAATATAGAATTCCGCAAATGGCATTTCCTGCATTCTGAGCGGTGATTTTCATATATGTAACTGCAAATGTACAATGCACATTACTCCACTTCCTCAAATGAGTCAGCAGTTTTCGGCTTCCGCCATTTTAAATATTCGTGATGAAACTTTTATTGGTTACCAGGCCTCCAGCCAAAAGGTTGGAGTCGGTGAAATTATATTTCCGTGGCGTGTGAAAATATTCGTTTAAAATTTAAATCACTGATCAAAATCATCAAATCATGCCGTGTGTGGCTGTTTCTAATAATTTTTAAACCTACACGCTTCGCAGATGATATGTGTTGACAGACTAGCCCAAATTAAGATGTGCCTTTTCTTATGAATTGAGTTTTTTATTATAATTTTTCTTCTTTCATAACTCATGCATGGGGGAATGATAACATTGTCTTCCAAAATATGGGGGTATATAACATTGTTTTCCAAAATTTGGGGAGTATATATACACCTCATCCCCCCTATATTTACGCCCCTGCTACCGACCTACCTGAGTTTGAACGATTTCCACCTTTACAGTGTATATATAGATTATCAAATACAATATATGCCGTTATAACGGCACTCGAGAAGCTGGTGAAACACTCGGCGGCATATCGCCGTTTAATATAAACACTCGTGCGCTGTTATTTAATACTCGAATACGTTAATCACACGCGGTTTTAACCTACAAAGAGCTATTTATATAGACCAATATGGCATCGGCGTATTTCCCGTCTCTGGCTGCAAGTTTGTCAAGCGACTTCGCGTCTTCGCCATTTCCAAAGCCAATTTGCAATCTTTCGATCAAATTTGCAGAGTTTCGACACACGGTTTCGCAGGCTCTAAAATTTTCATTTATCGCTTTCCCATCAACCATTGCTTTTTATCACCTTCCCATCAACCATTGCTGGCACTCTATTACCAGGCTGCGTCGCCACCTGCCCACTCCCGATTAAGAGCCTGCGGAAGGCTGTTCGAGCATGAATGCCCAACTTGACTTGACCACTTAATTTATGCAATGTGTGACGTAGAAATAATAAATGACGCCGTCAACCTTTGGGAGTATACCAAATACTTTTGAAATAAAAATAACGGATATTTCGACCTCACTGGTATTCATTCTCATAGTGAACTGATCCTTTTTACCCAGTGCATTGGCTTATATATTTTGTGGGATTATGAACTGAAAATATTGATTTGTCCAGGGCGCTAAATTGTAGAATAGTAAGAACACCCGCCACCTTTGCTTCGTTTTATTTTAAAACCCCATTTAATTTGATAACAATAAAAACTACACACAATATAAACGTTATATTTTATTTAAAGACATTTTAGAGCATCCTGGTTCGTATTTCTGCCTTTAAATACAGTTTCAAAAGTGAACGGGAGTATTCTATAATTTGTTGTTAAACAAGCTACCTCACAAGCTACGACAAGTTTTCTAGAAGATCATGTGTCAACATCGCGCATAGTGTCCAGGATAGTCATCTGCAAAATTCACTCTCGTTCGAATACTTGGAGTAATCTACCACTGCGTCACGGTTTTAATCGCGCTGCACAAATTAAACCATGACACATTTGCATATTTTGTTCATGTCAGTGTGTCCTCCAACCTCGTACCCCGGTATGGGAGGGGAGTGGAGCGAGGGAAGAGAAGACCCTGGTAATGGCTGGTCACGTGACTCCAAGGATATTGGATTATTTTGTAACTTGGCTTATCTCGCTTATATCAGTCCGGGGGGCCGGATCGCTATGAAAACATACCACAAACTTCTATAATTGAAAGTATAAACAGTATATGGATAATTTAAAAATATTACAATTTATTGGAAAGACAGTACGGGCTGCACACAGAAGTTGAAAGATGGTGGATTACTTCGAAAAATGCGTTGATTTACGGACATTTGTTGCTGTCATAAGATAAACATTAGGGAATTTAAGATCTACGACGGCAACCTAGGACGGGGACATCGTTCAAACAAAAGAATCTTCATGCGAAACAATAAGAATGAATAATTTTTATTCCCAAGAGTAATTTCAACGCCGTTCTCGTTCTGTTTGCAACGCCACTGAGAGCATTTTCACGTCTTTAGGACGACGGTAACTCGCGGAGAGATGAGAGATGTGACTTATTGAATGATGGAATATTGAAGCGTTTTGGAGATCATAAAACAAGCTGTGTCAAATACGCTAGTCAATCGACCGTGGTTTCATTCAAATGCTAAAATTTGTATTGCTTTTACTGCCGTCGCTGTCCTAGGTTGCCGTCGTAGATCTTAAACGCCAAAACAGTTCGAATTTACAATTTTAATACATTCAGACTATGACTATTATTTTAAATACTAATCATGTTTATCTTATGACGACAGCAACACATATCCAGTAAATCAACGTATTTTTCGAAGTAATCCACCATCTTTCAACTTCTGTGTGCAGCCCGTACTGTCTTTCCAATAAATTGTAATATTTTTAAATTATCCATATACTGTTTATACTTTCAATTATAGAAGTTTGTGGTATGTTTTCATAGCGATCCGGCCCCCCGGACTGATATAAGCGAGAATAAGCCAGGTTACAAAATAATCCAATATCCTTGGAGTCACGTGACCAGCCATTACCAGGGTCTTCTCTTCCCCTCCGCGGGCAATGAGAAGACCCTGGGTACGAGGTTGTGTGTCCTCTACCGTTGCAACGATAACCCGATTGTTCGCGAACAGACGCGAAAGTATCTTCCGAAAGAGTATGGCCGAAATATCTGGAATATGTATATGCTGCATGGGAGAAAATTATGTTGACAAAATATTATTTATGTTGTGTAAAAGATTGACAGATGCAAGCGCGTTTGACTAATTGACTTCCGGTGGTCGAGTTAAGTTGGGGCACAGATGATACGAAAGGTCTCCACTAAAAATGTTACCAATATATAAGTTACCACAGCTTTCATTTACAAAATTTTCAAAACGACTGTGAACATTAACCTTTAATCTATCATGTTGCCGATTTTCAAGCTAAAATTTTGCCTAACAACTATATTAGATGTCAAAACAAATCACTACCGAAATAAAGTTGCTTCCCTTCTCTCTTTCTTATATTATATACGCGCGCGGCGCGCGAGACACTAACGAAGGGGGCGGGGTAACCAACGGCCTTCCGAATTGATGTAAATACTGACTCGCTGCCTTTCTGGTCTGGTTGCATGTAATTTCTCCTGATTGTCGATAAAACTAACAAGTAAGAACATATTAATAACGATTTAATACAATTATTGTGTAAAAATACCAAATAAACCCGCTTTACTTTTAAACTCGCTTCACTAATAGACGTTACGGCTCCCTGTGTGCCTCCTGACATTTCTCTCTACCGTTTTGATGGCAATAAACTATTTTTGGCACATGTCCAGCTGTAGGTATGTAGCATGAACATGTTAGCCCTGTTTTATATCTGCTTTCTAGCAGGAGTTATAGTAAAAATCATGTTTGAAATCTGTTTTTCCCGTTACCGTAGCAACTATAGCGAATAACAAAAAAATGGCTAACAGGAAAATAACTCGACATCTTAGCTATTATATTGTGCATTTTCACCAAGATACATTACGTAGTATGTGAGATTTTGTGTGGGGGGGGGGGGGGGGGGGGGGGTGGCGTAGGTTGCCTGCAAAATCAAGTTTTCCATATATATGCCAGTTAATTTTACGGTGTCAGATTACAGTTCGACGTAGAACTGAACAAAAAACATTTGACTCAGCATCTACCTGGAGTTCAGCAGTTTCTGAACTGATAAAAAAAACATATGGGTTCTGCATATTAGAGTAAAACACATGATTATAATTTAAGGAACACAGACCATTTTTCCTCTTTTAAATGTATAACTGATAGGTTTAATAACAGTTTTTTCCCAAGCATGATTCGTATTTTAAATAAATAATGTACATAATTTTATACTTTATAGATATGTATATATTAATATAGTTTTAAACTTTAATTGTTAATGTTTGCCTTTGATTCTTAAGTCTTTGAATATTGTAAATTTTTAATATATATTATATAACTTATGTAAACACATTGTAATTCATTTTATTATGCGATGATGTGTCATTAAACATGAAATTATTATTATAATTATTAAATAGTGATGGTCCAAATTTGGAATTTGAAATTTGGAATTTGAATGAACCACTGAGGTGAAACTCCCCCTTAAGGTCGGGTGACACGTGCGATTTTTTTCTTGCGCCGGCAACGCAACGGGTCAACACGGTGGGCACGGAGGCCTCTTTATATGGCAAGGGTCTGTCATACTTATGATCAGCGGAGTATCAAATAAGTCAAAAAAATTATATTCAAAATGGCGGCTTTGCCAATGTATTGCCAACATATTGATGTTCATAGCCTGCAATGCAGGCTCTTGGGAGGGAGACGCCTTGAATCCCCCAAGAGCCTGCATTGCAGGCTATGATGTTCATTGATCTTGGAACCGAACCTTGATTTGCTCAAACGAACTGTTTGGGATTTGGCCGGTAAGATCGTCGTATTTGTCTTTCAAGCAACCGCTCAAAATTCTCCTGAACGCAAGAATACATGTGGATTGTTTCTAATGGACGTCTAGAAGAAAGCTAGCTTTTGATCGAAAAAATCCGTATTTAACTCAAAAGAAGTCTGACCTTAGTGAAAGTGCGATGGAGTCCCGGTTTAAAAAGACACTTAAAGGGAGATGGGAAGTTATCGTTAGCCCAGAAACGGATTTTTCTTTTATTAATTATTTATTGTATAAAATCATCTGAATTTACTATATTATATATTATGTTCATTTGGATTGCATTAGTTATGTTTTGCAATGAAGACCAGATTTAGACCCCAGAAGGATGTTGCTTATACCCAGGATAAATTTATATCCAGTGGATAAGTCCTATCCAGCAGATATATTTTCATCTGAGATGGCCATATGAGAAAAAATTGCAAATGAATACGTGACATGTTGAAAACAACATATTCACTTCCATATCTACATAATAAATTGGCTTGATACCGATGGGACCTATCAACTGGATATGTTACTGTATCTGCACTTCAGACAACCAGCACCTGGTCTTAAGACTTTAATAAAATATCCTTGTAAATTTGGACTCCTCATTAACTGATTTGGGCCCCTTTCCAAACAGTTTGGTACCTTGGTTGATTAAACTGCCAAAAAGTAAAAACATTAAATACTGGTACAAGATCACATTTTCCAGTTTAAATTTGTTTGATTAAAATAATACAGTTAGTACAACATGTAACAAACTTGATATCATTAACTTTTACACCAGGCTAACCAGGCATCTCCATTCTCCATGTGATCAGGATATTTGATGTGTACTTTTTATATAATATATGAAATATGTAACTGAGGAAATTGTTTGAATAACTTACAAATATTATAAGTAAATACAAAAATGCCATGTCTCGTATACAAATAGAATGAAACATGCCGCGTATGCAACCAGAATCACATCAATATATCCCAGGGTTGAAATGCCTCAGAGTTTCATTTTTTGCAACTGGTCTCAGTTGGGTGACTTCTTACAAATAATTTCCTTTAGTTATTACACCATCACACTTTCCTCACACCAATGTCATGAATCTGACCCAGAATTTGGATTTGCTCTCACTTCTTTTGTCAACTGTAAAACAATTAAAGTAAAATAATCATCATTTATTCCAAAAGTTGGCTATCGACCATAATTTCCCCCATTCATACACTTTCCTCAAACTGCTTATGGTACAAATGGGAGCAGTAATAACAGGTCTGTTGACTGATGCTCTTTTCAAAGCCACAAAAACAGGATTCATAATTTGTTACCCTTACAGGTATTATATACACCTGCTTGTGGTTACAGTTATCTCTTACATCATAACACTCTTTAGGAAGCCAAATCAGATGAACAAATTAATGCCGAAAGATTTGCATTCACCATTGGACATAATTTGTATTTTTCTATACCTCCTTGGAAACATTAATGAAACCTAATCCATATTTCTCAAGCACTTAAAATGCACTAACAGGTATAATACCTTTATGCCCAATAGTGCAGGTAGTAGGTGCAACTGTATTAAATAAACACTGCAGACAGGGTTGTAGCTATGGTGGGCGGCGCTGGGCGGGCCAGCCCACCACTATTGGTCGATATCAGCCCTGTCGCCCAGCACAGAATTCACTAAAGCAAATAGTAAATATATCAATATTTTAGTGCTTTTCATTCGAAAATAAAGTATTTTGTGTCATTTTGTGATTTGCAACGCATATTTAATCACAATTTTCATGTAAACTCCACGATTAGTTCAAAAATAGATGAGTAGTACTCTTTTCGCGGTGTTCTTTGAAATTAACATTAATTCTTAGAAAACCGCTGAGTTAGAGGCTTGGAACTAGTGCCAATTGTTTGTTTCATATTGGCTTACCATATTCATTCAGCCATGTGTGCTTGACTGCACTTTATTATTATATTACCGGTCCGCCCTGTTGCGCTCGCTTCCGCATCGGGCCATCGGCACATCGCCATGAGCCCACCACTAAAATTGGTCTAGCTACAACCCTGACTGCAGATATACATGGAAAAAGTTTGAACAGTGTGCTTGAGGTCAGCAAGATTTTGCACACTAACATGCATGACGCATGAAAATATTGAAACACACTGTCATAACTACAGACACAAATAAGCAAAAATATGAAGACGCAATGTTTGTGTTGGACCATTTTGAGTTTATATTGATGTCACTGATTTCATCTTAGTTGGACACTAGGCTAGTGTGGTTAATTTTTATTAATTTGAGGGATTTTTATTTCAATTCACTTCACTTGAAATCCTATCTAGCCCAAGGTGGGATTTCACCATATCAGACTAGCTCCAGTTTCCCATATGAACACAAAACAATTGTCCATATAGAATAACAAGAACTCAATTATCTCACTTGAGTGGGTCATCCTGGCTCATAACTATGAACAGGCTAGATCAACCTTATCAGTATGATAATCAATGGTCATTTTTATTTGCCAATGGCATCTGGAAATTCAACTGATCATAAATTTTAGAATTTGTTTTGCAATAATATTAATATCATGCTGTACTGTATAGGCGAACTGTATAGGTGTACTGTATGCTGTATGCTCTATGCTGTACTGTATAGGTGAACCTACATTGTTGACTGTACATGTCTCTCAGTACACAAACAAAGTGTATCCATGCTTATAAACAACAGTATGTTCCACATTGTTCAACAAATTCAGTAGACTGTAATCTACAATCTATTGCGAAAAGTATACCAAATCGTTCCCTAGTCCTTACCTTTATTTCAGCATAGTCATTGATCACACATCTTCAATAAACGTTGCCACAACCACACCTCAAGACCCCCTCATAAACAGCGATGGGAAAACCATCTAGCCCTGTCAATAACAAATAGTACGGGTTTAAAAACGAGAACAACAAGTAAATGTTTGACTTAAATGAAAAACAAAAAACATAGGATTGTTACCTGATTATTTTTCCTACTGTACAATTCAAAATTTCCCTCGTACGTACTGCATTGAAAATTCCTTTTGAAGCCAAAGTTTGGTAAACGACGCAGATTCTCGCTTTATACAAGGAATCGAGTTAACGCTTTACAAACAGCAGTCGGTTTTCTTGTAAAATCCGTTGATAGTTGGACGTATTTGATATCATTCGAAAGCGCAGAGATTTTTCATTTGTTTTGTGAAGAAATCGCTTCTTAAAACGCGAAAGGAACGCTGGGATACATTGACAAAATCATGGCATCTTGGCTCAGGTACCCCCCGCAAAGCCATAATTCAGACGCCATTTTGCCGACGCTTTAGATTTCCTAATTTTCCCGCCGGTGTGCCCACCGTGTCAAATTTCACTACGTTGCCCGCGCGAGCGAAGTGGTTACACGAGAAATGATAGCTAAGCCACGCCGGAATTATTAGCATGAAATAACCGCGAACTAGTGTTTTGCTAACATCACACCAACATGGCGTCGAAGAAAGAACTCGTGGTCATAGCAATGCTTTTGTTGGAAGAGGATGACGAAGAGGACATAAAAGAAGAAAACGCATTTGGAGCCGACCCTGGCTTCTAGAGAGAAACAACAAAGGTTATTTCAGTCAGCTTCTTCCTGATCTAGCTGCCCATGACACTGCAGGATCTGAAACGCTTTACAATAAAGACACAGTAATGCGTGAATAAATCAAGCCAGCAGAAATACTTGACAATGTTTGTTTGTTTAGGAACAGAAAGAAACGAACCTGCGCTACAGCACACTGTTCACACCAAAGCGAATTTCATTGGCTGGCTTAAAATAATCATTGCGTTTCCTGCTGAAACAATGCCTGGATAATTTGATATTTTCGGCAATCATTGTACCCTGGGTGCCAGAGGTTCTTCTTCGCTCGTTGGGGGATAACGGGGACACGCGAGGATGCGAGGCGGCAAAAGTGGGCGGGGCGAAACTGGGAGGCGAGCACGAAGAACCTCTGGAACAGTTCGCCGTGTTTTACTGTTTTGATTGACATTCCAAAAGACTTGTCTATCAGTCATTAGCCAATAAAATTTGTGCTAACACATGTCTGATCCGTGATTAATGAAACATTTGAGTGATGGTATTTAGAGAAAAGTATGTCAATTTCAACTAAATAAACAAAAAAGATTTGTTGATAATAAATATTGCCGAGTTTGTGGTGAGGTTTTATTACACAGTGGTTACTTCAATATCTTCAGCGAAAAGTCAGAACAGCCTCGACTTGCAAGCTGCTCGAAAGTAAAGTTACAGAATCAACGGGATCTGACCTTATCTGCAAGAAATGCAGGGAATTAAAATAGCGCGTAGAAACAAGATCTCACAAAATTTGACAACAACAAGATCAGAGAACAACCTGACTGATCTTTCGCGTAGCCAAACGGTCCACTGGCATTTTGGTTGTGCAGCCGTGTACTTCACTCGTGTTGGATTCAACCAGGTGTATATTACGCAGATATACATGTACATTTCAGATCAGTACTTGTGCACAGTACACACTACAATTGCATTGAACATGACAGATCACTGGAAAAAATATATCTTCAGAATCTGTAATTTAGCGGTGTTGAGCAGACAAAACTAATATGCCGCTATCAAAATCAATGAAGCCTAGTCGGCTAAATTATAATAATACGGCCGGATCGCGACAAAGCAATTGATGTGTTTGTCTTAATTGAAAATCAAATCCTTCACCCCCAAAAATAAACTTGATTCACTTGTACTTTAATTGTCTCGCTATTTACACCTTTTTCATTGTCTTCTGGATCACAATAGATTTCATTTTGTTGCACGCAAGGTGGATATAGTCATAAGATTGATATTCCTTGATCCGTTTTTGTGAAACTTGGGTAGTCGTAGCCTGGATTTTTCTCGTGAGTCGTTGCGAGAAAAATCCACACAGAGAGTCTTCCCTTTCACAAACCTTCCAACAACATAATTATCTTCACCCAGTCACTATCTTTCTATAATACATGTACATGTCCCAGCCTTCTCAACCTGTTCTGTTTCGCAATCTTGAGCTCCATAAAGGTCACAAATCACCCCTGGCAGTTAAAAGGGTGTTAGTATCCCTATTAACCTTTTCACTGGCAGAGTTACAGACATCCTTTTCTAAGATATTTTACCCTCTAATTTTACTTGTCAAGAGGAAAGATATTGTGAGTTTATAACTTATGAGGTAATTAAATATTTGAATTCTGTGTGTACCGTAGTATCTTTATCCTCAAATAGACTGCCTTCTGTCTAGCTTCTTGTAAATTTTACTATTTGAAAGTACATATACATGTAATTATAAAACTTACAGCAAATCAAAAACTTATTTGTCTTAGACAAAATATATAATCTGTTTACATAAAGAAAAATAGCTGCAGATAAAGTCATCAGATGAAAACAAGACTCATACAGCTAGTTTGTACTAATAATATATTCCCGAGTTAAAAATAAACTTATATGCACTTTGGTTATTATTGCAAATAGGTTATTTTGGTAAATGGGATTTTGGAGCATCTCAAGTCATTTCCCATGAGAATCTCGCGATTTGTAAAAACAAATGAAAATTTCTCGTCGAAGACTGCCTTCTTGTCTTGGTCTTTGACAGAAGAGAGACACGCACACGAAATTCCTCTCATCTGAAGTTCGTTCATATGAGATTCGATGAGCGCAACAAGTGGGCATATAACCAACACTATTGCGCTCGTCGGGTAATTTACGTAGCCCATGTTATGTAGCTCTCGACACAATGCTGGCAGACTTTGAAATACTAGCGATTTCCCAAAACCTTTTGGCAATATCGCGAAGACGTCTTGGCGCTGGATGAGATGGAACAGCGCATCACTCTCGCGAAATCAAAGGCATATTAGAAAAAATAAACACAAATTATTAAATATGAGTATTAAATCAGGCCGATCGCGAACGTATTCTGAATGATGGTTTTTCTCAAAGCCACGGTGGTCACATGGCTTCATATAACCAATGAAATTCATTGTTTTTCAAAAATAATGCTGTTAACCAATCAACGCTTTAGTCCAGATTCTGGACTAGTTTGGTCAATAAAGCATTTTGATTGGTTCGGCACGATCTAAAAACACGGCGAACTGTTCCAGAGGTTCTTTGCGTTCGCCTCGCATCTTCGCGTGCCCCCGTTATCACCCAACGAGCGAAGAAGAACCTCTGGCACCCAGGGTACAATCATTGCCGAAAGTTCAAACATTTCAACTTTCCGCAACGATTGCCGAACGCATCGGGTTAAAAATGCGTTATCGCGCCATATATCGCCGGCAACGCAATGAAATTTGACCCGTTAAGATATAGTGGAAGAATTTATGTTTTAACTTTTAACTCCAAATTATATTTTACGCAATAGCTTAGAAATGGTATAAGATATACAAGTTATTGGTCATAAAGGCCATATATTTTCCGTTATTTTTAGTTCCCTTGAAAAGACAGTCGTAAAACATTAAATGTGATAGGCTCTTTAACTCTAGCTCACAATAGCACAGTTAAACATAAGTTTGATCGATTCAATAAAACATGTAAACATAGATTTGATCGCCTACATATCAAAATCGCTCGTCATCTTTTGGTATAGGTCTACCGCGTGTTGCAATTCTTTCACCGTGACCGAATGACAACTTGAATCAGTGAAGTTCAAGTTTGTTGTGATCCTTTCCTTAGAACGATTTCTTGTCATCGCCAGGTTCTTCAGCTTTCTCGTGTAACGGATACACAGGGCAACGGCTCTCTTCACTCGAAACCAATCGGAGAACTGTTCTATGCTGTCAATCAATGACGATTCTGGAACCGCACCTACGGTTAACATAGAGATGGCCTTTTTTATTTCTGGATCGTCTTCTGACGGTTGAATAACTCCAATTTCTGAACATTCTGCAGTGCACCATTCGTGTTCATTTTTCCATAGGAAGTCTGGTCCGGTAATCCATTGCGAAGTGGGAAGGTCGCGAACCCTTATGCCACGCGATGCGTCGTCCGCAGGATTAGACTTGGTTTCCACATGCCTCCATTGATGGGGGGATGTCTTGTCGTGAATTTCTTGGACACGATTTGCCACATACACGTGAAATCTTCTGGACTCGTTTGCGATGTAGCGAAGTACTACTTTGCTGTCGGTCCAGAAGAATTCTTCGATTTCTTGGTCCAGGCGCAATTCTTTCTTTACTTGCTCGCCGACTCTTGCGGAGACCACGGCTGCCGTCAGCTCTAGCCTTGGAATGGTGACTGCTTTAAGTGGGGTGACTCTGCCCTTGCCGATCACAAATGCGAGGTGGACATCGCCTTGCTCGTTGATCAGACGTTGATACGAACACTTTCCATATCCTTTGATGCTTGCATCGGAGAAGTGGTGAAGTTCTGTTTTAGCAACGTTACCAAAATCGCTTGGCTTGTAACATCTTGCAATAGAGAACTCTTGTAGCCCAAGCAGATCTGCTCTCCATTTCTCCCATCGTTGCCTCATCTCGCCGGGGTTAGGATCATCCCAACCAATGCTCTCTTTACAAAGCTCTTGTAGGATTTTCTTGCCTGCCAACAGCACAGGGGCAACGAATCCAATGGGGTCAAAAATAGAACTCACAGTCGATAATATTCCTCTCCGCGTACATGGTCGATCTTTCAGCGTGATACGAAAGGTAAAGGAGTCACTTTCGATGCACCACTCGACTCCGAGTGCGCGCTCCACTGGAAGGATGTCGTGATTGAGGTCAAGCTTCTTGATATCCTCGGCTCGGTCTCGTATTGGGATGTTATTAATAACGTCCTTGCTGTTAGAGGTAAACTTATGCAAGTTGAAACCTCCTTTCTTGCACATCTTCTTGACATCTTTAATGAACCTGACTGCTTCTTCGACAGATGATACAGACTTGAGACCGTCGTTGGCAGCTGCGGAACCAATCTCTTCCTCGTTGTCATTAGCGGTTGATTTCAGGGCAAAGTTTGAGCAGTCTGGAAAGGACGTAGCTCCAAACAGGTGTACTGTCATTCTGTACTCTTTCGGTTCAGTTGAAGTGTCTCCATCTTCCCACCACAGAAAACGCAAGAGGTCTCTACATCCTTCGCTGACTTTCACCTGGTGGAACATAGCTTCTACATCACACATAAAGGCCACGGGTTCTTTACGGAATCTACACAGAACACCTGTCAAGTTGTTGGTCATATCCGGGCCTTGCAAAAGGTGTTTGTTCAGCGACTCTCCTTTGAACTCAGCAGAACAGTCAAAGACTACTCGTATCTTATTCAGCTTCTTTGGTTGGTAGACACTATGGTGAGGAATATACCACACTTGTTTGTTTGTCTTGTTCTTCACGGTAGACGTATCATCTTGACTAGGCACTGGTTCGGCATAACCATTTTGGATAACCGCGTTCATGAAGGTGACGTAGTCGCCTTTGTACTTTTCGTCAGATGCGAATCTTTTCTTCAGTTGTCTCAGCCGACGTAGAGCCACTTCTCGATTATTAGGCAACTCGGTGTTTGGTGGATTTATGGGCAGAGGCATCTCGTAATGACCGTCTGTTCGATGCTGTATACCTTCTGTCACTATACTCAGAAATTTCTGATCGTCTTGTGACAAAACTTGATCACTGTCCTTTCTCTCAGAGAAATCTAACTCAAACATCTTCTTTATTTCGACAGGGGTCATGATCTCTTTTGCTTGAGTAGTAACAGTAAACTTGGTGTTAATTCGACCTGGATTCCCAACTTCTTGTGTGACGATTCTGTTACACGCGGATAAATCACCTTGATCGACGTCTTGATGCTGCTCCCCCGATGTGACCGGACCGATGATTCCCCATCCTAACAAAGTTCTGATCCCGTAAGGGTCATCTCCTTTTCCTAGTATGACTTCTCTTGGCTTGATGGCTCGTGGGCAGTTACATCCGATATGAATTCCAACATCTAGTCCTTCTTGATAGGGAGATATCTTGTCCTGAATTCTTCGTAGATGTGACCACTTGCTAGCAGTGTAGGATACCGGTATTTGACTTCTTCTTGAAGGAATGGAGTCTCGTGAATACGTTTTTGGCAATTCTATCTCGACTCTCTTGTCAAATCTCTCTACTACCAATCCATCGATCCTTTGCGTCGGTATTTCTGCACTGCCATGCATCGTTGAAAGCTTGAGCATCAGTTCCGGGCCTTCAATACTAAGTTATTTGAGGATCGAAACCTTAACAAACGTGGTATCACTGGCATTATCAAGGAGGGCATACGTTTGTGTCTTGAGTTCTGGCCGGTTCTTGTGGTGAATCCATATCACTTGAGTGATAATCATGGAGGTTATCACAGGGCTATGGCTGGTATTCACACAATTGCTGATAGCTTTCTCTTCTGGTTTATCTGCAGCGTTGTCTGGTCTCCTGGGCTCCATTGGTGGCTTCATCTTTGAATCATCGTGAAGGGACGTCGGGTTTTGTCTTTTGCATTTCTTGCACTTGAGCCTTGTCTTACACGATTTAGACAGATGCCCCACTTGTAGACAAGCAAAACACAATCCCTTGGCTTTGACGAAGGCCACACGATCTTGGACAGTTCGATTCATATACTGCACGCACTCTTCAAGACTGTGTTTTTCGTGACACAAATGGAAATCGCTCGTTGTGGCTCCGACAGGATTTTCAGGATCGGCTTCGCCTCTTTCTGTTGTACTAAACATCGTATTAGCTCCGGAGGAACGCTTGGGGAAGTTCTTGTAACCAGTTATCTCCCTGTTCGAATCTTTATTTCGCTCTCTCTCTTAAGTACTTCTGGCGAGAAGACAGGATCGGTTGCCAACTCAGCTTCTTCTCGGACAAACTCCACGAGATCGCTGAAAGAGACGGTACTCGTGGATTTTCTTCGCGTTTCGCGCGCATGACGGCACCACATTACGCCAGAGTAGCTTGGAAGTTTGGCACTGACTTGGATGAGCATTTCCGTTGAATTTAGCTCTTCCATACATCTCAAGGATTTCATGCCCTCTCTACAGCGAACGAGAAAGTTTGAAAGGTCTTGAATACCTGCGGCGTCTCCTTCGTTGACTTTGGGCCATTTTCGAAGCTTTGACTTGAACGCTTCAGCAACATGGTACGGGTCACCAAACCTTTGAGCTAAGAGATGTTTATCTCGTTTATATCCGTCGTCACTTTTGATCGTCATCAATCCCTTGACAACGTCATTTGCTCTTCCTGTGGTGTACTTGTCGAGAAAGAACAATCTGTCCTTATCCGAATCGACCTTGTTCTCGATAATGGTTTCGAAAGCTTGTATGAAGGGTGGGTAATCGAGGAAATTACCACTAAACTTTGGTGGTTCTTGTACGGGCAAGGAACTAATCCTTTGCTGATTCGAAATCATGGCGCTGAGTTCTGTTTGTTTTTCTTGTAGACCTATAAGCGTTTTCAAAGTGCCTTCGATTAGGTAGGAGTTTTCGTTGTCGTCTCTTCTTACGGTTTCGACTGGCGGGTGGTCTTGAATACTCAGGTGGGTCAGTCCAAAGGTTGGTAGAGGAACAAACGGAGGTATTTTCGGGTTTAAATGAGATACAGTGTATTCCTAGCTGAGCTACAGCACTTGGCTGTGCTTGCTTATTTTCCGGTTTCACTACAGTACTTCGACTTTCAATGTTGTCTTCTTGAAGTACTCTTCTGATCGCGTCTTCTTCCGCGTTTGCTATGGAAATGTCTTTCGTTAATTGCATCTTTCTTAATTCGAAATCTTGATTTAAGAAATTCATTTCGACTTTCAATTTAGCAGACTTTGTTGCGGCTTCAATTCTTCGAGAACGAGCAGAAGATCGACTACCATTGGAGGTGCGTGTTGCCCTTGAACTTCTAGAATGTCCCGATTTGACAGATTTGGCTCGGCTGGTTGATCTTTCTGCCGCTTGAATTCTTTCAACTAATTTAAGCCTACATTCAATGAATTCTCTGTCTCTCAAATCGAAATACTGATATGAGGCTTCTCTGGCTTCCTCCGCGTCAATAGTTTCATGAAAGTCACGATGAGCGTAATTAAAGGCATCCTTTAATTTATCGATATTGTCTCTTTCAAATTCTAACATTTCTTCTCGCGTGTCGCTTGAGGAAATCAAATTACTAACCCTTTGAACCTGATTTCGAAGCTTGTTACCGCATTCATTTCTCTCGTTTTTGAGAATTTATTAATGATATTTCTTTCCCTTTTCGGTCATTTTCCTATCGCGCATTTCTTTAGCTACCATGACGGCGTCGTCTCGGCATAGGTCTGGCGCGCTTTCACATTCTTTGCGTGTTTGTAGCGCATCATTTTCCTTGGTCGCCGTGTTCTCGTTGCCGACAATATTATCTTCATGCGAACCAATAGTACTCATATTTTTGTCTTTCTTAAATTGTCAATGTGTTTCATTTGCTCATTCAAAGGCGGCGAGTTGATATTTTACTGTAACGGCGGAGATACGACTCTCAAGATCAAAACTATCGAGGAGGTCAAGAGGAGTCGAATCGCCTCCAGTGAAAGGTCTATTTTACTGACTTTAGCACAATCGACGCAAAGTAGAATAGAGTTCCTTTATTCGTTCACATCAATCGTTGTAGCAGTAAACTCGAATAGATTAAGATAGCCGCGCGTTATTCTAAGTTATCTTAAAGCGATAAAGAAGACAATTTGTCTGCTACAAATATTTCGATACTACACGTATGACGGCTTAAGGCGCGCTCATACATTAGGAACTACGAGACAATAACATAATAATTAAATCTACAGTACTTACATATCAGTCCTGTGCTTGCCTTTACAAAGCGGTTACAAATACAAAGTCACTGATAAACTAATTTGGTCCTTTGATTCTTTGACTAGCACTCTTTCAATGTCAACAATAAACTGTTCTCTCTGGTAATGAGGTGTAATCTGATGCATGCGGTTAGATATCATATAACACGGAAATGTCAAGCTAACTATTAATAACATAATTATATAACGACAAGCAAAAATAAACCTACTATCGTAAAGATCGTTAAGCGAACATTACACTATATATAAACAATTTCCAGATGCGTCAGATCTAAAATATTAAGATATTAAAACAAGTCATCAGAAATAACTAGACTTGTAACTTGATACGGTGTTAATAAATCTGTGTTCTATGTGAAATAATATATAAACAATCCATTTAATAAATTGTACTGTGTATCTTGGTTTTCTGCTTATGGTATACAGACACTAGTATACCAAATGATTAAACGAAGCCTTATTAATAGTCATGGCGTTTACTGACAGAGCTTGTCTTCGACACACTTCGCTGTTCTAGTGTATACCCGCCGCGCAGTTAATGATAATTTTGAGCTAACATCAATAGGAAAGTAAAATGATCACCAAAGACAGATCAAATATACTAAAAATATGTAATACGGTTAGATTAATAGAGCGATAGATGGCTTGCTTCTTTGCTCTTCCTTCCCGTGATTTACTAAGTGATATTACAGTCCATGGTCAACAGTAAGTTCGTTTGGAAATATTCTTTAAAGAAACTGCTCACCTTTTGAATAAATTATTTGAAACATTGTCAAAACAGACAAGGTTTGTATACGCTGAATCTTCGAGATTTGTACGCGGAATATTCGAAGAATGAAAATGCTTCGCTAAAATGTCCCCACGAACAAAACGTACATTTCCGATGCGACACGAGTTTGCGCATTGTCCATTTGAGAAAAACCTCAAGCAAGCAATCAAGCAAGATACACGATGAAGATTCACAAAAACCAATCAGGTTCTTATCGTGGTTTTCAACTGCTTCCGGTACAGTATCACCAAATCCAAGAACCAAAAAGTCATCCATAATGATTTCAACACCGTCCAAACCTTCAGCGAACTCGTGAGCCATTCTCTGCCATATCTCAGGGGCGGATCGTATTCCAAAGGGCATTCGTTTCCAATAATAGCGTCCAAACGGAGTGTTGAACGTTGTCAGCTGGCACGAGCTCTCTGTAAGATTTATTTGCCAAAACCCAGATTTCGCATCCAAAACAGAAAAGACTTTGCATTGGACAATGTGGTTGCTACGTCTTCCAACGATGGCAGTGGATAATGACATATTTTGATGGCTTTATTCAAGTCACGCGGGTCAATACACACGCGAACTTTTCCATCTTATTTCGAACGACTACCATCGAGGAAATCCACGGGGTCGGTTTGGTCACTTTCGCTATTATACCATCAGCTTCCATCTTCTCGAGCTCTTCTTTAACTGAATCACGGATGGCGATTGCGATTTTCCTAGGTGCATGTATTACTGGCGTCTGTTCTGGGTCGACGTCGATGTTATATTCTCCAGGGAGACAGCCCAAACCTTCGAATACATATTTATAATCAAGGAGAATTTTTTCCCTTTATAATCGGCTTGCATTTGTCGCTCGTAGAAACTTGTCGAACGTGTTCTTTACGGGCTATATCACTGTCTGTAATCTTCACTAAACCAAGCTGTTCGTTAGACTTAAGGCTCAGGAGAGGTGTTTCACAGTGTTCTACAACAAGAAAGTGTACTCTATAACCGTGACCACCACGGTCCAATTACAGTGAAGTCTCTCCTCTGTGAATAACTTTGGACATATTATGCATAATTAACACCGCATTCGTATTGCGTATAGACCTCGACCTTGTACATCTCACGTTGCTCGTTTATATTCTTCTAAAGGCAAAATGTTGCACGTCGCTCCCGTTTCGATTTGAAATGCAATGTCCTTCTTCTTATTTACCGTGATGGTGACAAACGCTTGCTGGTTGGTTTTACTGCTAGCCAATGAGCTAATGGTAATATATAGATATTCAACCTCTTGGCTGATTTGATTGACTTGCGATGACCGCCATACTTTCTCGAAATGTCCTATTTTATCGCACTTTCGACATCTTTGGCCGCAAGCCGGACAACTTTCTTTACTACGAGGATTACGATGGCCACAGAACATACATAGTTCATCATTCGAGCAGACCTTTGACGAATTCTCGTACTGTCGATTTCCCCCTTCTCTCCGTTTATGTTTAAATGAACGATCAGCAGTTTCTTTCTTCGGTCTCTCATTACGGCCAACTTTTGATCGCCTCACAAAATTCGCGTTCGACTCATCTATCGATATTTTCTTGCTTGGAAATGCCTAATTTCACTGGTTTTCAGAGTACTTTCTATGGACTTGTTCAAATCGAGGTCACGCTTTCCCAGCAGCTTCTCTCGAACGTGGTCGTCTCGAATTCCATGTACGAGTCTATCTCTAACAAGAGACTCTCGCAAGACACCAAAAGCACACGTTTCTGATAGCTTTAATAAGTGGTTATATACGTGTCCAAGGATTCGCCTGACTCTTGGTTACTCTTGAAGAAATCTCATACGTCTCATTTCTCGCCGGAACACAGCCTTCGTCGAATTTCTCCAACACCTTTGCTATCTTAAAGTTTTCTCATTCTGTTTCCCATTGAAACGTGTCATACATATCGAGGGCATCTCTTCCGATAGTGTACATATTTCCGCATCTATTTCATAAAATGACCACTCTCTTTTGAAATATTTCCAATTCTCTCCTCTATGGGCTCGGTCTTCTAAATTGAGCGGTTCTGGCGGTTTGGCTGAGCTTGCAGAAGTCATTCTGATATTCACCTTTGCCTTCTAGGTTCTAAGCACCTGACACCATGTCGCTTTGACGCCGGATACCAACTTATATACACGTTGGCGAAACATGAACACATTAAACTTTTCCATATCATGTATATAATTAGTACATGCTTAAATTACTAATCGTCACAAAAACCATAACAAAAAATAAAATTATAGTAGAAATTTATTATCCAATTCTTGCAACTGTAGCCCATCGTCAAAATCCATGAAAGAAATCACAAAACTACATTAACTATTGATCATCCGAAATCCTATATGGCAGAAAACAGGATTGTAAAGGTTTGGAGGTAAACTAACACAGAGATAAAGCTTCTTCCTTACCTCTTCCGATTTTCGGCCGTCAGAGAAGACATTGCCAAGGCATTGTGTCCAGTAAGACCAGATGCATTTAGCCTGCAATGCAGGCTCTGGAGCGAAGGGAGAGGAAAGGAAAGCCTGCCAGCAAGCCCTAGTAATTTTTATCTGCCGCCTACTGTTAAATTAATCAAACTTGTGAATAAATTAATCAAACTTGTGAATAATTTTCATCGCAAGCAACTTTCTGCCCTTGGGTGCCATTCGAACGGCTATTAAACCATAGAGATCATATATATATAAGACTAGAGGGGGCATTGGGGCCTGATTTCAGATATCCGCGGGGAACCAATTGAAGGCTGCCATCTTGGATAAATTGGGGGGCAAATTAACAAAGCCCGGATGAAAAGTCTTGGTTCCAGACATTTTTAACTCCTTTTTTTAACTCGATATTACAAAAAGGTCTGGAACCAAGACGTTTCATCCGGGCTTTGTTAATTTGCCTCCCAATTTATCCAAGATGGCAGCCTTCAATTGGTTCCCAAATTCAGGCCCCAATGCCCCCTCTAGTCTTATATATGATCTCTATGTATTGAACTGGAACCGTTCGAACGCCTGATTCAAAGCGTTTAAATGTCTGGTCCAAAGAGTTTAAACGCTTTGTTTTCAACGCGTTCGAACAACTAACTGACAGTCTGAAACGCCTTGCAGTTAAACGGTATGTGTGAACGCTTTGCTCATAAAGATTATCTACCCTTATAAAGATTATCTTTTGTCATAAAGATTATCTACCCTCAATTCAAAACAGAGGGCTTGCTTGACACGACAAGCCCGAGACTGGTTTCCGGTACTGTTAAATAAATTTCAAACGCTATTGCATAACAAAAATAATATACTTTATTCTCTTTATATATTCTTTCGAGCTCTTCGTTTTGGTAAATTATTTTGGTCATACATACATTGTTATTCAATGAATCGAGAGAAATTCCTTTTAACGGTGAAACGTGCGACTACAGTTTGACACATTTTATTGATATGTTTACATGAGACTATTGAGAGTAAACAAAGGAGTTCATCGAGGATTTGACACTTGTTTTGAGACAAACCGTTCGAACGCTTGTCTTGCAATAATCCAGCGTTTTAGTTTTAGTAAACCGTCCAAACGCTTGTGGCAAACCGTACGGTATTTTCGCCAGAATGCTCAAACGTTTTGGGAGATACGCACGCCGTTGGAATAGCGTTTCGACCAAAAACATTGTTGATCATTTCTGGAGTTAAAGAACCTCTTCTTTATGGAAAGGAACTAGGATATCGTGTCAAACGCTCGGTTCAGAAGACAAACATACCTCGACGGCGTCGCTGTGGGACATAAATTATTAAATCTGTATGTTAATCAAGATTTCGACCAATAGAAATACGCGGCCGTCAGCGGCCGAGAGTGATGAAAATTACCAGGGCTTGCTGGCAGGCTCTCCTCTCCCCTCCCTTCGCCCCAGTCCTCCTCCCATTTCAAAGCGTCTCCCTCCCCCAAGAGCCTGCATTGTAGGCTAAGATGCATTCTGCACAGCTGCAGTTTTTACCTGAAAATCTTGCGCTATGTACCTTCGTCGAGTAATTATTTTTGGGTGAAAAGAGACAACTTAGCATTTTTCTCTATCATCTAAATCATATACACCTCTAATCCCTATAAACTCCTAGACCTCATAAACCCATAAATCATATAAATCACTAATTCCCATAAATAATATAAACCCCTAAATGATATAAACCGCTAAATCCTATAAACCTCTAATCCAAAATTTTATAAAACCATAAATCCTATACAAGCTCCTAAATCCGATAAACCCCTAAATCCTATAAACCCCTAAATCCTAGCTATAAACTCCTAAATCCTATAAATCCTATAAACAACTGAATGATATAAACCCCTAATTCCTATAAACATCTAAACCTAAATTTTATAAAACCATGAATCCTACAAACTCATAAATCCTATAAACCCCTCAATCCTATAAACTCATAAATCCTATAAACCCTTCAATCCTACAAACTCCTAAATCCTATAAACACCTCAATCCTATAAACCCCTCAATCCTATAAACCCCTCAATCCTATAAACCCCTCAATCCTATAAATCTAAAAATCTAAATCCTTCAAACCCCCAAAACTTATAAACCCCTAAAACTTATAAACCCCTAAGTCCTATAAAAAATTAAATCATATAAACCCCTAAACTTAACCCCATCCACCTATTGGGATTCAAAACCGCTAACCATCACCGTATCGACTCCACTATACTTAGTTAAAAAATTAAAAACTAATTTTTGTCTTGATCCATGTGGAATGTGCAGAGCATGTAAATGTCAGGGAAATGTATTTAATTTGGTCGTCAAGGCAATCAATTTACGTTTCATTATTCGGAATACGTACTATATGTCCAGATAACATTTCTGACCTTCACCAAATGCACATAATGCAAATATATTTATTAACAAAACGAATATCAATCAACAATATTAATAAAACGATACATGGACGATCGTCAAGCTCTTATCCTCAAAAAAAATATTTATGTGTCCCTGACAGGAATCGAACATGTAACCTTCTTATTGCCTGTGAAAGGCTACCATCGAACCACCGCGAGACACAGATGGAGAACGAAAGTTACAATGATGTACTAGTTCGATCGATATATGTACTGCCTATGCGGCAGTCACTGTATATCGTTGATGCTTACACTGTAAAAAATAATGGTCAAACCAACCAACAAAAATTGGTTCTGATACAAACAATTGCAAATGGTCGTATCTAATGGTTAAAACCATCATTTTGAATTTCTGTGACGACCAATTTCCTATAGTATATTTAACCAATATAACCAATTATGATGGGTGAATATGACCATTTATATTTGGTCATTGTAAGTTGTTATTGCTGTTGCACCACTACGTTGTACGATACGTTATTCTGCCGCTATTCTGTATTGTTAATGTTAAAAATAAATTCGAAAATTTTAAGACTGATAAGTTACGTCTTCATTAAACTATCATGCCATTAACTTGATTTACTTAAGGTAGTAGGGTACTGTTTGACGTTCTTTGTGAGCAAAAAAAATGTTTGAGTATTGATTAAGGGAATTGTTTACTGGAGAAAATGTTCTTATTCGGACAAAAGGAAACCATGGGGTATATCGGTGGAAAACACAGACGTCTCAGGATCGTCTTGTGAAAATTACTAATCTAACGTATCTTCCCTGCCAATTCTAAACAATTATTTTAAATATGCTAATTTCGAAGTAAATAATGCATACTTTCTTTTGTTACTTGCAGAGACAACGCAGTGAAGGCAACTAAGGATGGAGTGGAGAGTATTCGTCATATTTCACTTGCTTGTTTTTGACGGAAGTTTGGCAAAAACGAAAGAATATGGTAATTAATCATTTATTTATCAATATATTCCTATAATGTACGGTATCCGTTTTCACTGTTAATATATTATCACCATGACATGTATTTTTAGCATTGATCAATTTTATATTTTCCTCTAATTTTTTCAGCATCGTTCTAAGTCTGCTAAAGAACAAAATTTAAGCCAATTTGGTTAACTATTTCCTACTTTGTTAAAACACGGTGATTTTTGTTCACTGCCTGTCACAAATCATCACCCACATGCATATAAAGTAGAGTCTGTGTGGTGTATAGAAACAACGCTCAAATTGTTTATTCGCGTGTTCCCGTGCGGGAGGATCGGTGGGGGATGGATCTCTGCAGATAATTTGTTCCAGTATGTTCTACTCCATTGATGGCGATAGGGTGAGCAGAGAAGGGAACTCTTTCTCACTGATCATTTTTACATTGTTGAACTTTTTACATTAATTATTTTCAATTCAACATTTAATAAGCTGCATCGAAGCATTTCCTTCGATTATTTTCAATTTACCTGTTATCGCTTAGGCACTCTTTCCTGTCCGGCTGATAAAAATATTTGTTCTGTTAATATCTCTGGAAATAACCATAACCATTACCAGTGGTTTTAATTTTTCCGAACAAGACACATGTTAATATAAATTGGCATTAATTATCCCAAATTAGGTTGAAAAACTTTCAATTTTCAAGAAAATGCAATCTTGCACGCTCGCATAGCATTATGAAAATTCAAAATGTTCAAAATTTAAAATTCAGAATTTGACATCGAATCAAACTTAGCGTTCGTGTGGATCTCATGTGGCTGGCTCTTCTCGATTTTCAATTTTTACTTGTCTTGTACGACCGATTTTGACATGGCTGGACAGGAATGATTGGATGGCTAAATGAAAAAGTTGATAGATAATTGCAAAGGCAATATTGCCGTAATTCATGCAATATATAGTCCAGTGGTATATAGCTACGAATTTACCGTGTTGTTGCTGGAAATTATATAAAGGCCGTCGATGAATAATGGTTTCATTTCGAATAACTCATTTGATTTTTATGAAATGCTGCAATTTATAATATTAAAATAATAAGCTGTCGTACTCATAACATAAGCAAGGCACGATAATATAACAATTGAATAATAAAAAATATATACGTCAAAACGGACCTGTAATTTGTAAAAAGGCAATATTACCGAGAGCTGAAGTGGCGCAATTTCCCAAAGGCCAGCAGATAAAACTCCATATACAGCCACAAAGGGATGCCGTCTCATTGAATATTCAGTGTGACGTACTAGCCGTTGCTCACATTGTAAGGAATAAATTATCGGCATTATAATAGCATTGTAACCAATAAGTTATTGGATTGATCGCAACCCCAAAACAACAAAGACCCTAACCCTCACTCTCCGCCTAACTAGTTTTCTAACTCTGACCCCCCGGCAAACCGAACTTAATTAGCCTGATGAATTGCACGAAAAAGCCAGCGTTCCACTCCGACAGTGCGGTATCGAAGTTTCCAACTTATTTGGGCGACTAAATAAACATTGTCTCAAACTAATATTGTCTCGATGGACACTTAAACATGCTGATCAATTCCGGCACGGAAGCGAATTTACCCATTTACGTCCATTAGGACTATCGGAGGACTATTTAGGACTATAAGAGCACTATTTAGGACTACAGGTGGACTACTTGTGACTATAGGAGATCTATTTAGGACTATAGCAGGAATATTGGTCACTACAGGGGACTATCTCGGAATATTTAGCGGACTATTTAAGACTATCGGAGGACTATTTTATAATTTTTGACGTACTATTTGACGCTATAGGAGAACTATTTAAAACTGCATGAGGGTTATTTAGGCCTACCAGAGGAACATAGGAGGACTATTTGGGACTATATTACGACTATTTAAGAAAACAGGAGGACTATTTAGCACTATAGGACTATAAGAGGACTATTTAGGACTTTCGGAGGACTGTTTAGGACCATAGGAAGATTATTTCGGAGTATAGGAGGACTATTCAGGAATATCGGTATACTATTTAAGACTATAGGAAGACTATTAAGGACCACCAGAGGACTATAGGTGGACCATTTGGGACTATATGAGGACTATTTAGTACTATTTGTGTCCCATTTAGGGCAATCAGAGGACTATATAGGAAAACAATTTAGGACTATAGGAGGACTATTTAAGTCTACACGTGAACTATTTAGGACTATCGGGGGACTCTAATAGGACTATTTGGGACTATAGGATGACTGTGTAGAACTACATGAGGACTATAATTTAGACTGACTATATAGGGGGACTATTTAGGAATATCGGAGTACTATTTAGGACTATGGAAGGACTATTTAGGACAACCCCGGGACTATTTAGGACAACCGGAGGACTATTTGGGACAATAAGAGGACTATTTGTGACTATATGAAGATTATTAGGACAATAGGAGGAATATTTATGACTATCGGAGGACTATTTAGGGCTATAGAACTATTTAGGATCACGATTCACGCTCACGAATGACATATTTTACACCTCAGTCACTTTCCACGCCTTATGTGTATTCCTGAGAACTTTAGGTCAAGCATCTGAAGCGATCGGATTGAACCCTGTTTGTCAACACGTCCACGAGCTAATTTCATCACATCATTCAAATATATCAATTTTATATTCTCGTCGCAACAACAACTTACTTACTCGTTGGCTGCGCTCAATCGCGAGATATTATCTTCTGGTTCGCACTGCCTCCATTTTTGGAACTAGTCCCGCGTAGAGGAACGCTGAACCCGCGGCACCACAGCAGTGTGAAACAAACTAAAATGTTGACGAATATTAGATCGCGTTCTCTGGGAGCAACTAGCGAATTAATATACTTATACCATAACACTACTAACCCTATTACTGACCATAATACTAACCTTAATACTAAGTTTCTACTCAATATTGTGTGTTAATTTTACACAGCGTTTTTTTACAGTGTAAGTTCCAGCATTGACCTCAGAGGCGTAGGGAAACGATTTGCAACGGGCGTAGAGGGTGGCCGAATTCGCGGAAAGTGCAACAGCAGTTTAACACAAAAAAGTTGATAAATATTCAATCACGCGCTCTCACAATCGCAACCTCTGAGGGTTGGTATTAGGGTTGTATTATTGTTAGTATTATTGTTCTTTTACACAAACACACGTCATGTGTAATTGTTTACGCAAAAATCTCGGTAAATTTACACAAGCAAAATGCTTTCACCCAAACACAAAATTGTGTTTAAAATAACACTTTACACATGGCACATTTACACTAAACTTGCCTCTTTTAACATTAACAAAGGTTTCTGGGAGTGGATCCGCAGTTTTTTGAGGGAAAGAACACAACAAGTAAAACTTCCTGGCATCCTTTCATCAAATGCTTCTTGCCCTGCGGGTGTACCCCAAGGGTCTGTTCTCTCACCGTCCCTCTTTAACTTTTTTATAAACGATCTTGAGGATTCCATTCCTCAGGACATCAGGGATCGCATCCGTATTTGTAAGTATGCTGATGATTGCACTCTATATGAATCCATTAGCCTAATAGAAACAAGCCACATGCAACAAGCTCTCGACAGCATGCAACAATGGGCAATAAATAATAAGATGGTAATAAATGGTTCCAAAACCAAAGATATGTGGATCACATTTAAGGATATGCCTGAACCCAACGCCATCACTCTGGAAAATAATCCCATTGAAATAGTCCCTAAATTTAAGCTCCTGGGAGTATACTGCCAGAAAAACCTAAAAAGGAATAGCCACGTCGAAGAAATCACGGGCAAGGCAAACAAGAGACTCTTTCACCTGCGAGAATGTAGGAAGGCAAGACTTCCTGTTGACATTGGCATTACTATGTTCTGTTCTAAAATAAGACCACTCCTTGAATATGCAGCCCCTATTTGGGGTGGCTTACCAAACTACCTTATAGAAGAAATTGAGAAAGTTCAGAACAGAAGTCTAACTATCATAGGAATACCAAGAGACTCTCTTGAAAATCTTAGCACGAGGAGCATCGAAGCGACCAAGCATGAACTGCAAATAATTATTGATGAGGAAAACCACCCATGTTCTAAGTTTATTACTAATAATAATCACAAATATAATCTTAGATCAGGAAGTATATACAAGCCTGCTATGCCATTCTCTGCAACTGAAAGACATAAACAATCCTTTTTACCACGCTCGTTAAGACTTTCATAAATTCTTAAATATTTCTAAATTATAACAAATTCTTACATTGTACATTTATCTGTAAATATATATTTCATATTCTTAGATATCCTGTAACATTTTTATATTCATTTATATTCTGTAAAACCATTGTATTTATCATCTAAAGATGGTTATTAATAAAGTTATTATTATTATTATTATTATTATTCAATGTGTAAAGGTTTACACAAAAATCTCGGTAAATTTACACAAGCAAAATGCTTTCACACAAACACAAAATTGTGTGTAAAATAACACTTTACACACACAATGTGTAAATGTTTTTACACATACAATGTGTAAATGTTACACACAAGATACGGTAAAATTTACGCAAGCAAAATTGATCTACAGTAACACAAATTTGTGTAAAAACGCTACTGTAAAATTATAAAAACAACAGTTCTTTTTAACAGAAAATGTATTTATAAAACAGTTTAAGATTATTATATTATACAAACCAATATTTAGGAAAATAAGATCAAGAACATGAGAATTTAATCATATACTATAACAAATGTGGCTTCTATAATATTTCCTCCACACTGACAATTCTTTGCAACAATTTTCGAAACTAATATTTCTAGACATCCAATTATTTTTTAAGTTGTTCCTTTGTTTAAATGGTTTTGAATACTGATTTACTTTTGAAAAGGTAAACAGCAAAGTCAATATACATTAAAGTGCTTATAAACCCAAAATGGGTTTTTGGTGATTCAGATAGAGCTAGTTAGTTAATAAGTTAGTTAATAAGTTCTGGATTAGTTTTTGCGTTAAACTTTTAGTTTCGGAGATATAACGACTCAAACATGCAAATTGTGCCATTTTTTGGAAAAAGTAGCGCCACTATTAAAATAACACACAGGGACCTGGATCCGAGGAACCCATCTTCAACAACAACTAGGCTTTTGTATAGGAGAAGACAGCTATCTTAAGAGTTTTTATTGAAAAATGCCCAAACGATGTGTCTTTACGATGTTACCTTGTCTATACTCGAATTGTAATATATTTTTATACAATTTGAAACATAACACGTTCCTCGGATCCAGTCTCCCGGCATGAGCTACTTTTTTTCACAAATTGTGACTTTGAGCCCTTATATCTCCGAAACTAAAAGTTTAACGCAAAAACTAATCTAGAACTTATTAACTAACTTTTTATGCTCAATCCGAATCACCAAAAACCCATTTTGGGTTTATAAGCACTTTAAATAATTGCTGCACGTGTATAAATTAAATGTTGTTCTGATTTGCCAGTTTACAAACAAGGTGATAAGGGGCTAATGCATGAGCACAGACTATAGCCGATGAACTAGACTGATTTGTTTAATTATATATAAAACTGTGGCTTTCAAATTTGCATAAATCACAGTGACTTTGCAAGGAAAGCTTAGACAAGAAACAAATCCTAGCATTAATTTAAAACTCCTCTTGATAACCAGCCCATGCTCATGCAAACACCATTGCTAGATACCTTAAAGCAATTACACATTTAAAGAAATGTTATTGATATCATTAACCAGATAAATTATTGTGGTTGGTAATTTCTTGTCATCGTGAACATGCAAGATGCATTTTTGAAAATAAATAAAAAATATTTTTGCATTTGGTGGATAATTAAACATAAAAACATAGCATGCTGCCAAAAAAGAAAGATACGCTTCTACTAAACTACCACTGACGGAACAATGTACTTGATTTTCAGCAGCAATTAAAATTTCATCTGGTGCATCCAAGGATCCTTTAACTATAATAATTGGAGAAGGTGTTTTTTGCGATTTTGCAAAAGCAGTGGCATCAGCTTCTTCCTATATTAAAGAGGAAAAATAAACAACACTTTAACAAATTTGAATAACAAAAAAAAAGAATTATAAATTCAGTATTAAGGTGATTCATCAGTTTTGCATTGCGCACATTTACTGCGCATATCCAATAATCAGTGCTTTTATGGCCATTATGCAACACTTTTCGACCATTGTAGGACAATATAGTGCCAAATATAACAATTGCCGCTTGTGTACTGGTAGGGAAGAGTTATTACTGAACTAAATAATTTTTTCCCGAGACTGTTACACAAGTCTATCTAGGGCTCCCTGTGCAAGTAGGTTTGTAAACTACTTCATAATACCGGTTTAAGGTCATAGTTCTCAAAGAAATGACATATCTTCTAAACAAGGTCGGTGATCCCAACTTGTTTTTTTTGGTTTTAATATAATTATGTCAATAACTTTAAGACTGGAAAGTTTCAGCAAATTTTCATTTCGGAAAGAATTACTGAGGAATTACCTTAACTACATAGAAAGTAAGTACAGTACATACACCTCATGCGAGACTACACATGTCAACTTACCTTAATAAAACAAACAACCTCGTTGTGTTTGTCCTTTGTATTTCTGTTCTCCATTAAATATGGCAGTACACCTAGAGCAACCACCATTTTCTCATCTATAGTAAAGGCAGAAAAAATAAAGCAACATTTAAGAAAGTCGCATATTGCATATTGACAAATCATTCAGCGTTTTTTCAAGATGTCCGCCTAATAGGCTCAGTGAATATCGGTGAATAAAAACCTCGACTTCGTCTCGGTTTTTATTCACCGATATTCACCGAGCCTTCGGCGAATAATTGTTAAATATACCTCATATTCATTTTTACTAATCCACAAAAGAAATTCCCACAAACATATTACAAACGAATAGCATAAAAAGTCTGAGGTGCATTAGATATTAAACACCCTGCTCTTATTTGGATCTTACTAAATTACTTTCATCGAGCAGAACGTTTAAGAGCTAATCCACCTATATTTATACTATTACTTATATAATATCATGGCTACTTCGAAACGCTTTGGTTCACGAGGGACGATTAATCTCTAAATAACCTGATCAACACCTGAATAAAACATTAGGTACGATTAGTAACTAATCTTACCTAATGTTTATGTAATGTTTATGAGGCTTAGTGGGAGAAAATTTAAAAACAAAAGTTATCAATGTCACATGCAAAAAGACTAATATTCTCACCTGGAGTGCACGCCATATCTTCATCTTCATCATCTTCATCTTCATCTTTCCGCTCAAGCTAGTTTAAATAGGTATTCCCTTGCTCCTTTTTCTGCCTAATCTTTCCTGCAAGCTGTATGATTGGCTCATCTGCTTGGCAGAAGTTATGCCGAAACTTCTCCATCACACCTTCGTTTAAGCCCAGAATTCTTTCAAATTCAGAAATAATCTATAGCAGATAATATATTCAAACAAAATACAGTTAAGAATTAAGATGCAAACATTTTATCAGTGTTTTAGTGGAAAAGCTGCACAGTGCAATCCTGATTGGATGATTTTAAACAGAAATGGTTCCAAACGGACATATAGTTGTTACCATATAATGTTGCCATTCAGTTGTTTTGTTTCTCTAAATAAATCAACATTGGATTGTCCAGTCTCAACACTGATAGCATTTACCCTGATTTTGTTGGAAACCTTGACCAAGTAGTAAGAGATAAATCCCAAGAACATAGGTACATCATGTATAGGGATACATCCCGACGTTCGAGGGATTTATCTATCTTATTTCAGAATTTTGGATGTTTTCCAACAATGTTTTATCTATTTTTTCCACCTTGGACAAATATTTTCCTAGTTTTCCTTTATTTCTTATCTAATTAATATTCATAGGACTTTATGCTATATATATAGCCCGTGGCAGGGTCTTAGCCAGCCAGTCGTCTTTTGGACAGTCAGTTTCGATTTAAGACGGCCAGTTGAGGCGTAAAATATCCGTACTATTTGTCGGCTATTCGCACTATTCGTCGATTATTCGCACTTTTTGTCGATTATTTTACGTAAGGTATTTTACTAACCGTATATTATGATAACTTCTAAAATATTACAATTTTAGCCTTTTTCCCCTTGACAGGAGTCACCCAAGTTTCAGATCCTGGCTAAGACCCTGGCCCGCGGTACATCAAAGAAAACCGACTCAATCATGAAATAACTAAGAGATAAAGCCCGAGAAGGAGGGCTTTATGCTATATATAGCCCCGAGGAGGCTTTATATACCATAATGCCCGACGTTCAAGGGCTTTATCTGACTTATTTCACGAGTGAGGGGTTTTCCAACAAAGTTTTGTCAATTTTAAAGACAAATTACCTTGGCAGTAGCGCTATTAAACCACATTGAGCCGATCAAGTGAAAGTGGCGCCTGACCAAAATAATGTCAGACTGTCGGTAATTTGCAAAGAGATTTGCAAATGGTTCCGATAAACAACAAGGTTCAATACTAGATTTGGATATACGAAAATTACCGTGGTTAAATCTTAAAGACAAATTTACCTTGGCAGTACCACTATTAAACCACATGAGCCGATCAAGTGAAAGTAGCGCCTGACCAAAATCATGTTAGACTATTATAAACAACAATGGCGGCCATGCAACAAATATATCGGCAAACTTTCGCTATTTTCCGTAACGTGTTCGGTTGTTACGTAGTGCCACAATCTCACATACATACACACATACATACAAGATTCGATAACTAAGTGTATGATGACTGCGTTATCAGACACAAAAAGTGATAAACACCTCAATAAGTTTGACATAACTTACCTCCTCATAACAAAATAGTGCTGGGTATTCAGATTTTATGTCACTGAGTGGTAACTGGGCATTCATCATTTGGCTTCGTCCAGGAAAAGTTAGCATCATCCGTTTTTTGATTTTCTCCCCATCTGGTGTACGTTTTGACCATTCGTTTTGCATGTATTCCACATGTTTCTTCATGAATATACGAGAGTTACAAAATGCATAGCCACGTGTCCATACTGAATAAAGACCACGGATTCTCAACGATTTTAAGCAACTTACCTAAAAATTTCGACGAATACTCAGCGAACCCATTATCTTCAAGCCACGCTTGAACATCTTCGATAGTTGTAATCATTTTCAAAATCACGGGTTAACGAATAGAATCCGAACCGTCTTACTCGAAGTCAAAGCAGAAATGCCAAAACAACCAAACTACCAAATAATGCGCTTTTCCAAACTCGCAACGTGATTGGCTGTACCAACGCACGCAAGAGTCATGTGACAATTAATGAGATGCGATAAGTTAAATCATTTGCTATTTTTGGGAAATTTGCTATTTTTGGGAGACATGACAGGTCCAATATTCAAGGGGATTAGGCGATAATATTAGCAGTAAAAAACAAAAACTTGAAAAGGAACATAAGTGCACGAGCTAATAATAAAAAAGTCCCTTGCAAACTAAAATATGAGCGGAAGAAAATAGAAGATAACTATGGGAGTCAGTAGGCTTGTATAGTATTAATACTAGAAATTACTATCGGAAGGGAAGTACTGCCTCAAAATCAAAAGGTCATCATGGGATTGGCGTTACTGTTGAACCATATAATTATTTTCCTCATACTTAACCAAACCTAGTGACATATCGCTAAAAATGTCTCATGGGATTTGAGATGACATGGTTGAGGTAGCCTTGCGTGCAAACAGAAGCTTTAATAAATTAGTTGATACCGTTCGTTGTCAGAAACACACATTCAGCTGCATGTTTCGAATGTTTATCATTTGTTAACTTGTGCAAAGCATTATAAAATGTTTAGCTGTCCTTACTGTGCTCACTTCTTAGGGAACAGTTTTAAGAAGTTGCTCAGTCACATCAAATTTATACATAAGGTGCCCTCACACCATAGCGATCACCAGTTGCGTATGGTTGCGAATAAAAAATAGTGGTCATAAGTTCCGAACGCAACTCACACGCAACTAATAGGTTTTATAGGTTTGAAGTACGCAACAAGCACGCAGGTGATCGCAGACACACATAGAGTAAGTTCAGAAATTTTGAACATGTTCAATAATTCTCTGCGAATGCCTGCGATCAATTTATACGCAACAGGGACGCAACAGGTACGCTACGCACGCAACACGATCGCAACAGGTACGCAACTCATAAGTTATGAACGCAGGTGATCGCAGGTCCAAATTTGAGGTATCTGGCCAGGTTTTGGTAGCGTACATGTTGCGAATGTGTTGCGTACCTGTTGCGATCATGTTGCGATCTTGTGGCGTGCCTGTTGCGATCCTGTTGTGTGTGTAGCGTACCCCCAACCTATTGTGCTTATTCCCAGCGTATCCCCAACCTATGCCCTGCGTATCCAACCTATTAGTTGCTTGTAAGTTGCGTGTTAGTTGCGTACTACATGCGTGTTGAGAAATGGTATAAATAGTGGGCCATTTCTGCATCGGTGTGAGTTGTTGGTGGACCTCCGAGGTGACAACATGGAGCTACCTCTTGCAGTTATTGGACATCAGTTTAATCTGGTCAATTTAGCAATCCAACACATACAGAATAGAATAAACAGAAGAGGGAGAAGAAGAAGAAGAAGAGTGTGGGTTAGACCATGGATTAGCAGGCGCCTTGACTTTGGTCTCTACGACCAGCTTCTGGTGGAGCTCCGGAACGAGGACCAAGATGCATTCAAGAACTTCATGAGGATGCCCCCCGAGATGTACGATGAGCTGCTACGGAGAGTTGGTCCTCGCATCACCAAGCAACACACCAAGTACAGGTTGCCCCTGGACCCTGGCCTGAAGCTGGCAGTCACTTTGCGGCACCTGGCCTCGGGTACCAAGTACTCCGACATGCAGTACGGATGGAGTGTACCAGACAACACCATCTCAGTCGTGGTCCGTGAGGTCTGCCAAGTCATCATTGATGAGTACCTGGACGAGGTGATGACCTGCCCCACCACTCCTGAGGGATGGCGTGCCATATCAGACAACTTCATTAAGAGGTGGAACTTTCCCCATACATGTGGGGCCCTAGATGGGAAGCACGTGGCATGCAGGTGTCCCCCCAACAGTGGATCCATGTATTACAACTACAAGGGGTTCTACTCTGTGGTGATCCTGGCCCTCGTAGATGCCGATTACAAATTCATCTGGGCAGACTTGGGTGGTCTAGGTTCTTCATCAGACGCCCAAATCTACAACAACTGCGAGCTGAAGGAATATGTGGAAGGGGATAACATCGGATTTCCAAGACCAGATCCTCTACCCAATGACACCCAGGATATACTCTACTACTTCATTGGAGACGATGCATTCGCCCTCAGAGAGACCATGATGAAACCCTACGGACTCCGTGGTCTGGATGATAACCACAGGATCTTCAATTACCGGCTTTCCCGTGCCAGGAGGGTTGTGGAAAATGCATTTGGCATCCTAGCCAACCGATTCCAGGTTATGCTTGGTACCATGCAGCATCTTCCAGAAAATGTCAAGATCGTAACCAAAACCTGTATTTGCCTGCATAATATCATGAGGATACGCTACCCTGGTCTACAGAATCAGCAGCTCGACCGTGTGGATAACAACGGTGTCATCATCGCTGGAGCCTGGAGAGATGGAAGGGATATGCTGGACACCCAGGTAGTTGTTGCGCCAAACACTGCAACCAAGAAAGGAAAGAAGCAGAGGAACCTCCTCAAGCACTGGGTCAACTCAGAGGCAGGTGCTGTTCCCTGGCAAAACAGCATGATCTAGAGGAACCTGTGTTGTTGTAGTGATTGTTGTTGTAGTGAGATTGATGTATATACTGTATTGTTGTTCCATAATAAATTTGTCACAATTGTTAATCTGTGTTTTTGTCTTTATAGGCTTGACTTAGACCTGATAATGATATGTAATTTATATAAGTAAATGTGAATTTTTTTAAATGAGAATGATATATGAAAGTAAATGTCAAACACACACACAATTTAAACATGTTATAACTTCTTATTTATACCATCAACTTCAACATAACACAACAGAACACAACATAACACAACACAACACTGCCAAAAAACACACAAGTAGAAAACTAAAGCAGTCCTAAAACACTAAGTACTCCTAGAGCAAGCAGTCCTGAATCCTAAAGCAGTCCTAGTTCGGTGTAACTGGTGCCTTTGTTACTGGAGTGTCCATATCACCATCCTCCTGATCCTTAGAAGCTGGACTCGGAGCTTGAGACCCTCCGAGGAGTGAGGACATGTTGGAGAGGTTGCACAGGCTGGCGTCTGTCTGCTGCTGCTCGCGCTGTAGCTGCTGCTGTTGCTGCTGTAGCTGCTGCTGTTGCTGTAGCTGTTGCTGCTGTTGCTGCTGCTGTTGATGCTGTAGCTTCTGCTGTTGCAGCTGTTGCTGCTGCTGTTGCTGATGTAGCTGCTGCTGTGGGAAGACTGGCTGTGCATAATAGCTGCTCATGTAGTCAGTGCTCATGGTGTCCCAGACACTGCCTTGTGGAGGGTTGGATTGCCACTGGTGGGGAGGAGGCTGGTAGTTAGGGTACACACACGCACCAAAGGATGCAGGAGCTTGTGTGGACATCGGCCGACCTGGTATGTGGGTGTTGGTGCTGGCTCCCTGGTGACCGGGTGGGCGATCAGACCTCCACTGCATGTCATCTACCTCCTCCTCATCCTCCGACTCGGCAGCATCTTCCTCCATGAACTGTGTGAGCAGCTTGTTAATCACCAGCCTGGTCTTCTTGAAGCGGGCGTTAGACATGGTGAGGAGGCTGTTGTGGACATACTGTCCAAATACCTCTCTCTCGCTGGTGGGCTGGTCCTTTGGTTTGGCTGCAAGCTCCTTCAGAAGGTCAGTGGAGTCCGTGACCTTCTTCTGGAGGGATTCTACAGCTGCCCTGTAATAATAATAATATAATATAATATAAATGTATTTCAGATAAAGTATACATAGTATAAATATCCATAGAACTAGTAAAATATATAGACAATATGTACAATTAAGGTTTGATATGCATACCTGTCTGCGGCGTCGAGGCTGCGCTTGGTTGCCACCCTGGAGGTGCACGGGATTTCCAGGTCAGGGGTGGTATCACCGGGGGCTCCATCTGCAGCTTCTTCGGCGCACGCAGCCTCGGCAGCCGTGAGGTCTCCTCCGGTGTTCTGGAGAGCTGTCCGGACACTGACGAGGGGCTCACGGCGGTGCCGAATGATGCCCTTCAGGAAGGTGAATTGGGTATTGATCCACGTCTCCCTCTCGGTCAGTGAAGTCAGCTCCCTGGCACCAGCACCGCTCTTTGATTCTTTGTCAAGCTTCACATGGATGTCACGCAAGGACCGGAACCATCGCTGCAAGTGGGCGCCATCTTTGATCTCATCGTGTGAGGGGTCCAGCACCTGGGCCTGATCTTCCCACCTCTTCAGCCTCTTGCCAGTGTCTTTGTAGTCGTTGAGTTTTGGATTCCACACCATTGGGTTCTCCCTCAGCCACTCAACCATCAGAATCTCTCTGGCCTCGCTGATGGTAGCAGATTCTTTGATTTTCCTGGGCTTGCTGGGGTTGGTCACCTTCTTCTTCTTGGATTTGGGTCGAGAACCAGAGCCATGTTCATCAGAAGCAATGACTGCTGCATTATTTTAATGCTGTGATGAATTGGAGGAGTCACGAGTAAATGGTTCTCTAGGAGGAGGAGTTGGAGACCGGACCTAGCTCGGGTAGGGGCCTTGGGGAGGGTTGGGGCGGAATCAACAGACGGCACACCTATTCCTCTTGCTACTTTTCTTCGGCCACGGCCACGGCCACGGGAAGCTGTTACAGTAGATTTGACATCACTTTTGGGGTCACTTTTATCTGATTTCTTGGCAGCTTTCCCCATGTTGACTCTTCGATGACCAAATCAGTACTGAAGAAAATACTGAATCGGCTCCGCTTTTATAGATTTTTATCACGTGACCGATATTCGCAACTACCACGCAACTAGCATGCAGGTCCAACGCAACTTGTACGTTTTGAACGCAACTCAAACGTTTTGCACGCAACTCACACGCAACTCGCACGCAACTCGTACGCAGGTGATCGCAGATATTGGGGGATCATAAGTTCAGTTCGCAACCCACACGCAACCCACACGCAATCCACACGCAACCCACACGCAACCCACACGCAAGTCACACGCAACCCATAGGTTCAATAGGTTAGAAATTGACATAATTGTTGATTTGGGTTGCGTTTGGTGCGTATAACAATATTTTTTACACGCAACTCATAGGTTTCAGCATACGCTATGGTGTGAGGGCACCTATAGTCACGAACCAAACGTTTCGATAACATGCGGAGAATGTGGAAAGCAATTTACGAAATTTGGGTCCTTCAAATCGCACATACAAAGAAAACATGCTGTGGATATTTCTACAGTGCCAGAACATCAGGACGGTGGATTAGAAGACGAAAGCCAATCGGATATCGAGTCGGTTTCTGGAGCCAATGCACAAGAGGATAACGATACTTCACTAGAGGATTTGACTCGGTTTTTAGCTCTATTTATTTTGAAAACAAAAGAAATGAATCAACTTAGCCAACAAGCAATGAATGCTATCACTAAAAATAACCAAAATCTGATTGAGCACAGTTTAGATACATTGAAAAGTAAAGTCGTATCTTGCTTGGTGTAAAATATCATTCAAATAGAATGTGTGACTGGACTAGCTAACATTTTACAAGAAGAAAGTGATTTCTCTAGAGTAAACGTTTCGCTGGCAACCGAGTACCTCCAAGTTAAATACTTTATGGAAAATTTTCATTATGTTGTAAGTATTCAAAAAAAATTGTAACATTTTTTTAGTCATCATTCGTTGTAAAATTATTGTCTTAAAACTATTGAGTCTCCAATTGCTTTTGAAATTATTGCTCAATATACTGTATAGAAGCCAAGAGAAGTGGTGTTAAGTCAGCACGCAGAATACAAGTCGGTGCGCGGGCAGCAAAAATTAAAAATGATTAAAGAAACGTTCCAGTATGTCCCAGTTCTACAGACGCTGAAAGCCCTATTATCTCAACCTGACATCCATGCAGAGGTATTATTACCATACTATCGCGAAATATTATTATTGAATATCGCCCTGTCATTCACATCCTAAATAATATGCACCATTATATTAAAGTTTTGTTCGTCGTACGTGGACATTTCTTAACAGGTTCACAACCCGCATTCAGCAAACGACGAGACCTTGTCCGATTTCTGTGACGGAATTTATTTTAAAGCTCACGATCTGTTTGGTAAAAACCCACATGCCCTTATTCTTCACTGTTACTTTGATGAATTTCAAGTGACAAACCCGCTTGGATCAAAAACAAAGAAGCATAAACTTGGTAAATATCTCAATTAGAGCAATAAAAAAAATAATAATAATTATTAAAAATAATAATAATAAATAATAACGATGATAATAATTTCTTTCAATAATAACAAAAAATATACCAATATTAATAACAATTATAAAAATCATAATACTTAATTATAATTTTATAGAGTAATAAAATTGATGATGAAGATTATAATAATAATAATAATAATAATGAATAATGAATAATTATATAGAAAATAATACATGGATTCTTGGAAATATGAAATTTATTTCAAGTGTTGACCAGGATATCGAACGAGTGAGCACAGTGAACGAGTGAGCACAGTGAACGAGTGAGCACAGTGAACGAGTGAGCACAGTGAACGAGTGAGCACAGTGAACGAGTGAGCACAGTGAACGAGTGAGCACAGTGAACGAGTGAGCACAGTGAACGAGTGAGCACAGTGAACGAGTGTGAACGAGTGAGCACAGTGAACGAGTGAGCACAGTGAACGAGTGAGCACAGTGAACGAGTGAGCACAGTGAACGAGTGAGCACAGTGAACGAGTGAGCACAGTGAACGAGTGAGCACAGTGAACGAGTGAGCACAGTGAACGAGTGAGCACAGTGAACGAGTGAGCACAGTGAACGAGTGAGCACAGTGAACGAGTGAGCACAGTGAACGAGTGAGCACAGTGAACGAGTGAGCACAGTGAACGAGTGAGCACAGTGAACGAGTGAGCACAGTGAACGAGTGTGAACGAGTGAGCACAGTGAACGATGTGAGCACAGTGAACGAGTGAGCACAGTGAACGAGTGAGCACAGTGAACGAGTGAGCACAGTGAACGAGTGAGCACAGTGAACGAGTGAGCACAGTGAACGAGTGAGCACAGTGAACGAGTGAGCACAGTGAACGAGTGAGCACAGTGAACGAGTGAGCACAGTGAACGAGTGAGCACAGTGAACGAGTGAGCACAGTGAACGAGTGAGCACAGTGAACGAGTGAGCACAGTGAACGAGTGAGCACAGTGAACGAGTGAGCACAGTGAACGAGTGAGCACAGTGAACGAGTGAGCACAGTGAACGAGTGAGCACAGTGAACGAGTGAGCACAGTGAACGCGTGAGCACAGTGAACGCGTGAGCACAGTGAACGCGTGAGCACAGTGAACGCGTGAGCACAGTGAACGAGTGAGCACAGTGAACGCGTGAGCACAGTGAACGCGTGAGCACAGTGAACGCGTGAGCACAGTGAACGCGTGAGCACAGTGAACGCGTGAGCACAGTGAACGCGTGAGCACAGTGAACGCGTGAGCACAGTGAACGCGTGAGCACAGTGAACGCGTGAGCACAGTGAACGCGTGAGCACAGTGAACGCGTGAGCACAGTGAACGCGTGAGCACAGTGAACGCGTGAGCACAGTGAACGCGTGAGCACAGTGAACGCGTGAGCACAGTGAACGCGTGAGCACAGTGAACGCGGGAGCACAGTGAACGCGAGAGCACAGTGAACGCGCGAGCACAGTGAACGCGCGAGCACAGTGAACGCGCGAGCACAGTGAACGCGCGAGCACAGTGAACGCGCGAGCACAGTGAACGCGTGAGCACAGTGAACGCGTGAGCACAGTGAACGCGTGAGCACAGTGAACGCGTGAGCACAGTGAACGCGTGAGCACAGTGAACGCGTGAGCACAGTGAACGCGTGAGCACAGTGAACGCGTGAGCACAGTGAACGCGTGAGCACAGTGAACGCGTGAGCACAGTGAACGCGTGAGCACAGTGAACGCGTGAGCACAGTGAACGCGTGAGCACAGTGAACGCGTGAGCACAGTGAACGCGTGAGCACAGTGAACGCGTGAGCACAGTGAACGCGTGAGCACAGTGAACGCGTGAGCACAGTGAACGCGTGAGCACAGTGAACGAGTGAGCACAGTGAACGAGTGAGCACAGTGAAGAGTGAGCACAGTGAAGAGTGAGCACAGTGAACGAGTGAGCACAGTGAACGAGTGAGCACAGTGAACGAGTGAGCACAGTGAACGAGTGAGCGCAGTGAACGAGTGAGCACAGTGAACGAGTGAGCACAGTGAACGAGTGAGCACAGTGAACGAGTAGCACAGTGAACGAGTAGCACAGTGAACGAGTGAGCACAGTGAACGAGTGAGCACAGTGAACGAGTGAGCACAGTGAACGAGTGAGCACAGTGAACGAGTGGGCACAGTGAACGAGTGAGCACAGTGAACGAGTGAGCACAGTGAACGAGTGAGCACAGTGAACGAGTGGGCACAGTGAACGAGTGAGCACAGTGAACGAGTGAGCACAGTGAACGAGTGAGCACAGTGAACGAGTGAGCACAGTGAACGAGTGAGCACAGTGAACGAGTGAGCACAGTGAACGAGTGAGATATCTGGCCTGGTCAATAATAATGATGATAATAATAATCTCTCTCTTTTAATTTATAAACTCTCTTTTAATAGGAGCATTTTATTTTAGTTTGAGAAATATTAAGCCTTGTCACCGCTCAACAACAACAGCTATTTATCTGATTGCCCTCTGCAAAGTTCCAATTCTTAAAAAAAGGAATAAATAGGTTTTTACAGCCATTTATGCAGGATATAAAACTACTTGAAGCAGTATGTATTCAATTACTATTCTCATTCAATCAATCTGGTAGTTCAATCCAGTTGGTCATATTGTATATACTGTACTGACTATTACAAGAACAATTACCTATTTTTCAAAACTATTTTATAGGACTCTGGAGTATCAATAAAAATTGATGGACATGAGCATGTTTTCAGAGGAAGCATTGGTCCCTTTTCAAGTGACAACCTGGGAGCTCACATGCTTGGTGGTTATATTGAAAGCTTTTCTGGTTTAAGGATGTGCAGATGATGTATGGCAACAAAAAATGACAAAAATACAAAGGTACGGTAAATAGTAACATTTAGTTGTATCATAGTTATTATATATTGTATATATATTAATATATTGTATATATAATATATATGTATTTTGTCATACATCATATTGTATCATATCATTACCAGTACAGTACTACTGTATGTTTGTGTGCACTGAATTCAGTTATTATTTTGGGTATTTTACATTTAGTTTCATGAAACTGATTTTCAACGAAGAACGAGGACCAGTTATCAGCAACACTGTGCATTGGTTGCAGATGATCCCTCTTTTGTTTCTGCGTATGGCATAAAGAGGAATTCTATCCTCAATCAATCTCGTTTTTTTCATGTCGTTGAAGGATTAGATTTAGATGTTATGCATGATCAGCTTGAAGGTGTGCTCCCACTGGTGCTAAAATTGTTGATTAAACGGTTTATCCAAGTTGACAAATATTTTACACTTGACTTGTTAAATCAACGCATTCAGACCTTCAACTATGGGCCATCAGATGCAACAAATAAGCCAAGTGCAATAAAACCACAATTGCTAAGTAGCAACGAGTCAGGATCAATCAGCCAGTCAGGTATAGTTTAAATAAATGATTAGCCTGCGAGCAGGGTCTCTGCGGGTTGGGCGTCTTGCGGAGGGCGGATAAATAATTTAAGATAGAATGTACATACAGTATTATGTGACCTTTTTTATTGATAATGCAATATTTTCTCCATCCCTTCATAGTGTTTATAATATTTAAATACTGATGGTGGCAGGTGATATACCAATTGCATTGCATTTGTGCTAAACATTTTGTATACTGAAGCAATTTTTAAAAATGTTTATTTAGCTGCACAGATGTGGTGTCTTTCACGCATGTTTCCACTACTTGTTGGTGACTTGGTGCCCACAGAGAATGAATATTGGGAGAACTTTCTAAGACTTTTGAGAATTGAGGAGCTTGTCTTTGCACCAAAGTCATCTACTCAACTAGCTGCATATCTAGATGTGCTCATTGGTGAATATCTTGAAGAGCACAGCACTCTCTATGAGAAGCCACTGACTCCAAAACAGCACTATATGGTACATTACCCTCAACAAATTGTGAGGTATGCATAATATCTTCAATATTTTTTATATTTAGAGTGTACAGTATATAATGGTACTGTATATTGAATATCTACAATACTGTAATAACTTGCTCTCTTATTAAAGTGGAGATGAAAGTTGTTTTTTTTTTAACTATACTTTTAGTAGAGGACCACTTGTGAGAAACTGGGCAATGCGCTTTGAAGCCAAACATAATTATTTTAAAAGACTTGTTAGCACGATCAACAACTTTAAGAGTATTGAATTATCTCTGGCAAGGCGTCACCAAGCACTACAAGCTTATTTGATGCAAAGTTCTTCTGGAAACTTTTTTAAAATGTCTTTAGAACACGGACCTGGCAAGCTGTATTATCATACCATAATATATAATTGCAATAAATTCACTGAAAATTGTATAGACTTTTATCGATTTACCAATACATGGCAAATGTATATGTACACTGTACAGTGTTTAAATAATGTACCTGCAGCAAGAAACTGTAATTTTGTTTCCTTATTAATCCTACAGGAGAAACAATCAGCATACATGAAACAGATCTAGTTCAAGGTTTTGATTAAAGAATAACAGAAGACAGTGCTGTGATAAGGTATTGTAAAATGATAAATTCAAACTCTAATTCTATAATTGAGAATATTTGGCATTTTGTTGTGCAGTAGTGATGGAAAATTGTAAATGGTGGATTTATTTTTTATATTTCAACACCGAATCAACTAATTAAGACAAATTGCAAATAATGCATGTTTGCCATTTAAACTTTGATTATTACCGTACATGAATAATGATATATTGAAGTAAAGTGTAAAGAGAAATAATGTTATAGAATTATTGTCAGTACTGCAGTAATAATAATAATAATATTTAATCAGGATACCCACGTCACCGAAGTGTTTTTCAGTGGGGTCCTGTAGTACTTCACAAGATTACATTACATTAAAATAAATAAGCATAGGAAAAGAGTTTGCACATAACCGATTACACTACATTACATTTAGTAATGTTACATGACTCAATGCAATGTAATGTAATGTAATGTAATGACATTACACTACACTAAGTCACGCAACATTACATTACATCACATTACATTACTATTATAAACTCACGGTATTACAAATATTCTCAACCCCCTAACCTTCTTCCATTACGTTTTTGGATGTAACACTTTACAGAACGGTGGATAAAGTTTTCCTCTGCGGGATTTAGAAAAGCACTAAGCACCTTCTTCGCCGTTGAAAGATTTTTTTGTACAAGTCTGCAGCTGTCGACTGGTATTTTTAGTCGTTAGTTTTCAAGCTCGCGCACACAAGACGGTTGGTTCTTCACACGCGAGCAAACATAACACGCCAGATACGCTGACGCCGCCGCACGTGCTCCAACGATCGTTAACACCAATTCACGCGCGTGCAGCAATTAATTTTAAATTGGAATAATTTCAACAATATAGCCGTGCTCCTCGAAAACAAGTGACAATGGCCCCTGTCCTCACATGCTTCATCTTCGCTTTATTTTGGTTTGCTTGCGCCATCATCGCAGTTCGTCGGGAGATTTCAAGCTCTCGAAAGTTATGGCTTTTCCTCTACATCTACATTGTTTTTCATGGATTATATCTCTGGGAGAACTATAAAACAATAAATATATCCAACAACAAACTGCTATACGTGAACAAACAACTAATTGCCATAAATTATTTCGTTAACGGCCACGCTCGTCAACTTCGACGTCGTCGAAGTGGATTAATGGTCAAACAACGGCCATTACCAAATTCAGTAAAACTCATACTTGGCTGTCGATTTATCATTTATGCCTCCTTCGCAATCATCCTTATTCGTTTATCAGGAGATGTGGAGACCGATTATTGAGGAATAAAATAAATTAAATTAAATTAAAATTTAAAAAAAAATTAAAAAAAAAATTAAAAAAAAAATTAAAATTAAAAATTAAAATTAAATTAAATTAAAATTAAATTAAAAATTTAAATTAAATTAAATTATTCTTATTAAATCCAGGACCAACTGTTGGTATCCATCCGGCAAGAAGATACAAACGGATAAATAAACGGTCATTATTAACGCCAACCTCTTTCGCCATAGATGACAGCCCAGTAGTTACCGAACTACCCCCTGCAGGTCAGTCTAGTTCTAACCTGCAGGGGGCAGGCGACCCTAGAACAACCAACTCTAAAGCTTCAGTTACAGAAGGCTTAACCGTTCTATATCTTAATGCAATAAGTTTGAAAGCATTTGTTCCGCACGACGGAAACCCTTCCAGCAAAGTATGCAAAGCAACTATTCTACAACAGTTGGTTTACCGCCATTCCTATGATGTCATCTGTATTAGCGAAACTTGGCTTAATGACTCCATCTTGTCAACAGAAATTCTAACTGGCTATTTCATCTATCGCAAAGACAGGACAGGAAAGACTGGCGGAGGCGTACTTATTGCGGTCAAGTCTGACATCCATACCAGACGCCGATCAGACCTCGAGAGAGACAAAATGCATCGAACTGGTAGTCGTCGAACTTACTAAGGATAATAGTAAACCAATTATCCTCTATTCGCTCTATCACCCAGAGTCTGGTCCTGTGGACTTTCAACACCTCAACTCGTCGCTTCAAGAAACTCCTGAATCGGCCTGCAATATCGTTGTTGGCGATTTTAATCTCCCGGACATTGCCTGGTCGTCTGATGAATGTACTCCAACTAATGTCGGTGGATCATCGGAGGTCGAAGCATTTTGTGATCTGATGGACGATAACTTCCTTCAACAGCTCATTAAAGGGCCAACTCATATTGCGGGTAATAAACTTGACCTGCTGTTGTGCAACTGTTCTGAAGTGATTGACTACGTCTCTACGTCCTCTCCTGTGCAAAGCGAATTTCCATCGGATCATTTCCTGGTTGACTTTGTTATCCGGCTGAAGTTTAAACGAGCTAAGCGGGTGCAGCGCAAGGCGTATGATTATAAGCGCGCGAACTTTTATGAACTCAGAAGTGATCTGCAGCGGATGCCATTCGACATCACCCTCTCCGATGATGTTGATATTTGTTGGTCTCAGTGGAAGGATCTGTTTGTGACTGCCGTTGAGAACTGTGTCCCAGTAAAATCCATCAAAGACACTAATTCCCCGCCTTGGATTGACGGAGAGGTCAGGCATCTTATCCGAAAAAAGTATAGAGCTCTGCGTAAATACCGTCAATATAAATCGGAAGAACGAAAACTAAAACTTCGCTCCCTCAGTCAAGAGGTTAAATCATTAGTCCAACGTAAACATCGCGATTATCTGGTCAGTATTTAAGGCTCATTCAAGACAAACCCTAAATTATTTTGGAGTTACCATAAGGCGATTTTACATCATCGCGCGGGCTTGAATTCAGATATTGTTTACAACGGGCAGACAGCAAAGACCGCCGCCGAAAAAGCTGAGCTATTTAATTCATACTTTTGTTCGGTTTTCACCACTCCAACTGTAAACATCCAACGCAAATGCCATCGTTCTCCCTTGAGCGCTGATATGGAAATTTCCGAACTTAACCTATCAGTCGAAGAAGTGGCCAATTGTTTATCTAACTTAGATCCGTCAAAAGCCTGTGGTCCCGACGGGATTCCAGCCCGCGTCTTAAAAGAGTGTAGCGTGCAGATTGCGCCAAGTCTCTGTGCATTATTCAACCATTCTCTGCTCACTGGGCGCTTTCCCTCTGAATGGAAGACTGCTGATGTCACTCCCGTCCATAAGAAAGATCTAAAAGAGTCCGCAGAAAACTATAGATCTATCTCCTTATTGTCTGTTGTTAGTAAAGTCATGGAACGCTGCGTCTGCAATAGATTCTATGCTCATGTCTCGGACGTGATTATCAAGTTACAACACGGTTTCATGCGAGATCGCTCTTGCGTTACCCAGTTACTGTCTGTTCTTCACTCAATTGGCGAAACTCTTGATAAGAATATTCAGTCGGACGTTCTATACCTTGACTTTGCCAAGGCTTTCGATTCCGTCGACCATGCCATACTTATCGAAAAGCTTAAATGGTATGGAGTAACAGGCAATCTACTTGAATGGTTCACCGACTACCTAAGGGATATATCACAGAGGGTTGTTATAGAAGGCGTCGCCTCTCAGCGCTCATCAGTCACTTCCGGTGTACCTCAAGGCAGTCGATTTATTCATAAACGACTTGCCTGACGTCATCCAAAAAGAAACAGGCGCTGCCCTATATGCAGATGATACAAAATTATACCGTACCATTAACTCATTCAGCCACTGCGAGAGCCTTCAGCATAACCTGACGAGCCTGGTCACCTGGAGCGGCGATTCTAACATTAAGTTCAACGCTTCAAAGTGCAAGATACTTACAGTAACTCGAAAGAAAACGCCAGTGACCTATGACTATCACCTTGGGGACGTGAAGTTACTACGCGTGCGGAAAGAAAGGGACCTTGGTGTTCTCATTTCTGATAAACTCTCCTGGGATTCCCATGTTACGTCTGTCGTAGCAAAAGCAAATAAGCTACTCGGTTTATTGAAAAGAACCTGTCCCCTGATTACAGATATCACAGTTCGACGGACATTATACCTAGCACTCGTTAAATCTCAGATGTGCTATGCTACCGAGGTGTGGTCGCCAGCAACAGTTAAGCTAAAATCCATGGTAGAGAGAGTGCAACGGCGCGCTACGCGGTGGATCCTAAGGTCGAAACCAGGCGAGACGTCGTACAGGATAGGCTGCTGGCCCTTAACCTGCTGCCTTTGGTGTATGATAGAGAAATAAAAGACCTGACTTTCTTCTTCAAAGCAATATTTGGCCCTACTGATTTTAATATTGAATGTTTTGTTTCGTTTGTGCAGCATGGGCGCACACGTAATCTTAACCCAACTTTAACTTTAAAACCCACCATTTGTAAAACCAGTACTTTCCAAGCTTCGTATTTTAACAGAATTGTTAAACCCTGGAACTTTATTTGCAAGTTAGCCCCATTACATACTTTTCATAGTGCTCCTTCTTTTAAGGGTTTTCTTTGTAACCTATATTTTTCTTTACTTAATAATACTTTTGATATAGAATTGTCCTGCACATGGTCGCTTGTGCGCGACTGCCCCTGTCATCGGGCTTAAACTTTTATGTATATATATATATATGTATTATTGCCCCTTTCATGTGTTTTTATACAATACAATACAATAAATTTTTATTTAAACTCGATAAAAGTTAAAGCTTGTCGCTTGTGGGGTCGTGTGTTTATGCTAATTAGAATAATTGGTATTACAAATTATGGTTAATAAATTTTAAAAATAATATAAAAATTAATAAAAGTTAATAAAAATAATAGCGGTCTTCATATTTTGGTACTGATTGTACTGATTCAGCACCATAGTTGATACTGTTGGGACTGTGTCCCGTTCGCGCAAAGCCTGTTTGGCTCGTCTTTTATTTTTCTTGTATCTATGTATTTTTATTAGTTTGTCACATAGACGTGTCCAATAAAGCTGTTAAACGTATATGTACCGTTAATACCGTTATTACACTTTGAAACTAATTAAATTGGTGTTTTTTAGGAATTATACATATATAGCCCATATAATATTAATAATTTTTATTTCTGATTTTCACTTGGTTTTATATATTTAGAACCACCTGGGTGAAAGTCTTTGGTACAAAATACTCAAAAGGTTCTGCTATAATAACAGGATTATACCATGGCAATCCTGTTTTAGGTGAAGTGGTGAATGTATATATCATCAATGGAAATATTGTAGTGTTTTGCTTCACAACACTTCAAGTAATAGATTATGTCACACACTTGAATGCATATAAAGCAATTAACACTGGTGAAATAGGTTACATTATTCAAGAAAAACTTGTTGATTACCATCCTCTTGGGATTCATAATGGTTTTGGTCAGAATTTGAGAAGCTTATTTGTCATTTTGCGACACAGAGTGGACTGCATGGAGGAATAGTGATTTTTGATTATTAAGTTAAATAAATCAGATTATTTTCCTTGTTGGTCACATTTTGCCATATATTATAGTACTTTTATGAACATCAGAGCATGTATGTTATTGTATTAGATGCTGGACACTGAAGGCTGGTTATATATATATATATATATATATATATACTATATTGTAATAAATCAAAGACAAGACATGCTTTTCTGTAACTCTGAGTTAAACGCTGATGCGATCTTCAGACAGACTTTATTACAATGTAAATATACCGTAAGTGAGTCTTATTTATAGTGACAGGGATAATGTATGCGGGTCATGACAGCATGATTTACGCGAATTCCGGTGTGTGGTTCTATTGTTTTATCTATATTAGGTGGTCTTTAAGTTCATCAGGTAGTACTTATTTTCGTGCCGTCATTAGGATATCAGTTCTGATCTCTTGTTTAGGGTGTTGGACGTGTCGGATTTGATTATATAAAAATTTTCAGTTAGGCAGAGGTTGCACTTTTTGGACTTGTTGCTGTAGGCGGTTGCTGATGCGAGGATTGACCATGTGATTTTGTAGCCTTTTTTTGCGCCTTTGAGGTTCCAGATGTGTTTTGAAATTCGCGTAAAACATCCTGTCATGACCCGCATACATTATCCATGTCACTATAAATAAGACTCACCTACGGTATATTTACATTGTAATAAATATATAATATATATATATGTAATATATATATATATATATATACTATATATATATGTATATATATATGTAGTTAGTTATATATATATATATATATATATATATATATATATATATATATATATATATATATATATATATATATATATATATATATATATATATATATATATATATATATATATATATATATATATATATATATATATATATATATATATATATATATATATATATATATATATATATATATATATATATATATATATAATATATATATACTCTGATGAAGGGCTCCGCTCGAAACATCAGTATCTCGTCACTAAATTATTGGCAGTTTACCACCTTTTCACTTATATATATATATATATATATATATATATATATATATATATATATATATATATATATATATATATATATATATATATATATATATATATATATATATATATATATATATATATATATATATATATATATATATATATATATATATATATATATATATATATATATATATATATATATATATATATATATATATATATATATACATGTATACAGGTAGCTGTGCCCCGAAATGTTATCTAATAAAGATTTTTAAAAACTTAGTTCTCTTGTGCTTCTTATCTAATAAAATAGGAACATTATTTTAAAACATCTTTATCATTTCATTAATGTTTTGGGGTGCAGCCCCTTCTTCTTAGATGTTTTAAATGTTCCTATCTTGTTAGACTTACCGGTATTAACATTCTAGAACTTTGACAAAGGTACATGTGCTGTTTAGAAGATATGTGTTGTTCGAGTGTTGGATATATACATTTTAAGACCAGTTGCGAAAAATGCAACTTCAAGGTCTTCCGAGTTCCGGCTGGAATTGAACCCGCGACCCTGCGATTGCTAGTGCAGTGCTCTGACCACTGAGCTACGGAAGCCGTTGCCAAGAGCCTAGTCACGAGTTCTGTATATATAGTGTTGGTAATGCCGGGATAAGATTCTGGGTATATTATAGGTAATATTTGGCATTTCACTCGATTAAACTACATGTTCTGAAGATATATGGTGAAGGAAAATTTCGAGTGTTGGATATATACATTTTAAGACCAATAATGTTTATACGTTAATTTAACTGCAAGTTGCAACTGGTAGATAAAATGTAAATATAATTATGTAAATATAATTAGCAACTGGTCATGCATTCATGCTAATTCATAAGCATCTGCATATTTTGAAAACAATATATTTCTAAAGATCTGAATTATGCAAATCGTTTCAAAATTTTCACAGCATGACCATTTGTGATGGCCACCTCTTAAAATAGTTAAAATCACTCACTGTTTGTAATTTGTTGACTTGATTTTGCAGTGTGCGCTATACTACACTTTTATATTTGGTATAAACTCATACAAGACTTGTCATCACAGAGCTTGCTCTTAAGCGGGAGCTTCATCTTTTTCGTTCCGAGTTAAATATATAGCTCATACAGGCGTGAAGTGGAGTGTTTAAACCAGCCATTTTGAAAATATAATCGATGTTCTTGGTGTAAGATACAATATTATGTTTCGCTTTTGATCAGTATTAACTATTTACACAAAAACTTGAGTTAGAAACATGATTACTTGAGTTGAATGGTTTTACTCAAACTATGTGTAATTTGTATTGCTCATTTGCAACAAGTTTGAGTAAAGTTACGCACGTTGCAAATTTACACACTGGCCCGGCAGTGTTTATTTTACATGCTTGCGTGTGTAAATACAATTTACAGTGAAACTCTGTGTAAATAAACACAAGCTTTTGTGTAAATATTTACACTAAATTTTGAGTAAATTTTACTTTTACCTAATAATTTGTGTAAATTTTACACAAAAAAATGATGTAGGAAATTTACCGCAATTTTTGTGTTAACCTAACGCAAATTATTGAGTAAAAGTACGACTTTACACAAGAAAGTGTGTTAATTTAACACATGCATTTTGGCAGTGTAGTTGAAAAATAGACCGCGACTTCTGTAGTTTTATCACGATATTAAACATTTTGAAATATAAATTACATGAAATGTATTAAATACTGACATTTCTCATATAAACAATTGATGTTAATGAAGACAAGAAAATTACACATTATATAAAAGGTGCGCCGAATACTCAATTTCTGGAATCAATTTTCATTATATGGAATGTCTTTGTTGATTATTTCAGGTGATGATATAATCAAACTATGTTCAGTAACTTATGAATATAAGGATCGTTTTGGTTTTATTACTTTGTGGTCGGGCAAGACAGTGGATTGTTCAAGAAGAAATCTACCTGTGACGCCTCACTTCCGTTCAGGATATAATGATTCATCAATAATCGGGTAAGACATATGTACTAATAATAATAACTGCTTTATTTGCCGTCTTTAGCATAAGAATTACAACAGCATTACATGTGATAATAATGTAACTAAAAAGGTAATCTTAAAAGGTGTTAATAAGTATATACATGCGTCTATTAACTACAATTCAATTTGGCTCCTAACAGTAAAAAGAGGGTTTATATATGTTTATACGTATAGCACTGGTACGCTAAAGGATGTTTAAAAATATATTAAAAGGTATATACAATCTAAAGGATGTTTTAAAAATATATTAAAAGGTATATACAATCTAAAGGATGTTTAAAACATATTAAAAGGTACAATATACTAGCGACAGTTCAATTTGGCTCGCCTGACAGTAAACGATTGTTTATGTCTGTTTGTACGTGAAGCTTGTACTCTAAAGGATGTACTTGACCTTAATTCATGTGAGTGATCTATTAGTGCCTCAAAAAAGCGCCTGCACCACTGCTCACTGAATTTCATAAAACGTTTAAATTCTTTACTCGTTTAAATATCTCGTCTGAGTGCTAATGGGTCAACAGTGTTCCTGGGTAACTGTCCGTGAGGCAATCGATTAGTTCCGGTTTCGTCACCTTATCCGTCGCACCCGTTTGACGTGGCGTGTGTGCAACTGTGGTATTTGATTACAGTTCTAGTAGTTTAAATATTTACGTGATTTATGAGCGGCTATTACTCAACGTGACTCAATGACCTTGTGATTTACTCGAAATAAACTCTACATCATAGTTGACGTAAATGTAACCGAATTATAGAAAGATTTCATGTAGCTAATTTAGCCTTTAGAACCAATATAAGTAGAGCATGAATTGTAACAGTTAGTTAGTTCAGTTGTGATTGCAGAAGCGAACAATAAACCCCAAAGAAACACGCACTTCTTCACGAGTTGTCTCTCACTCTCGTACCTCGGTCCGTTACAGTATGTTAACTCCAAAAGGTTTGAACTCCTAGACTCTCTCGAATGTCTTCCCTCCAATGCTTATTCTTTCAGGTTCCGGGCAGGTATTATTTAAACTTATCCACATGTCCTTAGTTTTTTACCATTTATTTCCATTTTAATGTGCTCAGCCCATCCATCCTTATGCGCCATGACATCCTGCATATGGCTTGTGGAGTCAGCATATATAAGTACATATTGTGAGCCGTCATCTGCGTATTTACATGTGAACATTAAAAAGATTCGGAAAAATAACGCCACCCTGGGGGACCCATACCCGTAAAGACTAACCATATCCGTGGCGTTGTACCAATCCTGGGTTACGGTCACAAGTGCTGTTACTGTAGACCTGTTCTCCGTGAAAGCATGTTGAGAGGCCTTGATTTTCATATCGTTCCGGTTGAGCATAAGCTGTATCTTATCCAACATTTTAGCAATTTGAGGTTGTACCGAGATCTGTCTACGGTCATTATTAATATTTGTTGGATTGTTGACTTTAAAGTGGCACTACGATGAAAATTCACCCCCGTCTTTTAGATTTTCTTTAACTGATAGAATAGTATCTCATGGTCGAAAGTGATCATCGATGTAAAAAAAACTAAAATATATTTTGATATTTTGAAGTAAGTATTTTGAGCTCTGAAATCACTATTATTTATGCCACCATTACTAAAAACGTGTTCAAGTGAGCCCGCAATTACAAAAGGTAATATTGTTTGTGACGTCAGATTCTCAATGCTACGCCTGAATTTCAGTCGATGTTACTTGTTTTCTTGTTTTCTTCGAGAAGTAGATGAATGTTCAGCCTTTCAGACGAAGTATTTGAAAAAACGACCTGGATTATACTTGAAGAATTAGCCATGTAGAGTCTTCGCATTGAGAATCTGACGTCACTTCGTTACGCAGGTCAGGAACATGATCGATTAATGGCGGATGTAACAACTCCAGATTCGGAGTCAAATAAATAATACTTGCCATCGTCTAATTGCAAAACGGTTTCGACCGAGTAATATTTAGAAGATCTGCTTTATAAATACGTAAAAATATCGATAGGTAAAAATGTCATCGTAGTGGCACTTTAAGCACTTGGCTAATTAACGCGTGTTTGTACCCAGTAGGGTACTTACACTGTACACTACTGGCACAGATAATATCGTGTACTATTGGCGCCAATTATTCGTGGAATCTTTTTAAAAACCAGGCAGTTTTTAATCCGTCTACACCGGTAGCTTTCCTTGGACTGAGATGTTTATGTATACTTTTTACTTGGCCAATATTCGGAATAGATCTGTCCGGATGACCCTCCTGCAGGTCGTCGACCAATAAGACAGTAGGTTCCTGATTTTCCCATGGTGCAGTAAAAGCTTCCAAAAGCTGATTCGCCATTGTCTGTAGTTCAACATTGGTTGGAACATTAAGAGCCGCAGACTGTCGGGTTTAAGCACCGCAAAGAGAATAGATACTTTGAAATATTTGCTTGGATTTGAATAGCGTGTTTCGCTGACCTTTTTTCATAAAATATGCGTTTTGCGTTTGAAATTGAGTCAGCAACCTTTATGCGCAAATGTTGGTATTTAGTCATATTACCCTTGACAAAGGCTTTTTGTCTAGCTCGAATTTGGATTTTGATGGCCGGCGTAATCCACTCTTTATCTGCAGGGTGCATTCGCACCTGTCTGGATGGAGTACAATTGTCAAGGGCATCGGTTACTATTCAATTGAAAGCTTCAACCTTAGCATCTACATCTACCTCTTCTAAAACCGCATTCCAATTTTCCACGTTGATTCTGATCCCAAGTGCACTAATATTTTCTTGTATCCTGATATATAACAGGAGGTCGCTGTTGTAAATGAGTGAGGGTATTAATACACTGATGGTCAGAACGGCCCGTGCTGAGAGATGTTGTTCATCATTGTATAAGTGATGCATGTTAGTGAGAATTTGATCCAATATATTCTGTCCGCGGGTTGGAGCTTTCACAATCCCACGAAGGTCAAACCTTTGACAGAGTTGACGTGGGTTTAGATGATTAAAGTTACCAGTTATCACGATGTCAGCCGACGGCTTCTCCTTCAGCAAATTATCTAAATTGTCCGCAATATAATCATTCAATTATTTTCCTTCTGAAGCGGATTTTCCAGGAGGAAATTACAGTCCGACTGTTATTAGACGGCAGCTGAACGGTCTTGGTGTCCTAGGAGGGGTATGGAGAAGCAATAATACCTCCTTATCATTAACTTCAACATTCACAAGGCGGTGAGTAGAAGGTCGTTATGCACATATACCAATACACCACCACCAGGCATAAGTCTATCTTTTCGAAATATATAAAAGGATTGACCAATATTAATAGCAGTAGATGGAATACTGTCATTAAGCCATGATTCCGTTACAACAACTACAGGCTGATATGTTGTTTGTTTCTACAATCGTCTGAAGTTCATCCACTTTATCTATCACGTGGCAAGCATTGGCTAGTTACCAAAAAGACGGTAACAAATATTTTACCTTTGTCCCATTAGAAATATTAATGTTAATACAATTTGCCGCACAGTGTCCATCAGATTTACGGTGAGTTTTCTGTATACGCTGCACATAGATGTCGCCGTGAGTAGCCTTTGAATCACACCACCTTGGTCGAGTTAGAATTGGGATAGGATTTATCAGACCACTCGATGTATCATCAGAAGCATTAGTAGAAATAGTTGTAGTACCGCACCATATATACATTTCAAGACCCGAAGAAATGAGATTATTGTCACTTGATAAACATGCTTGAGATATTTTTTCCCAATCTAAGATTCGGGTTCCAACCAGGTGTGGAGGTGTATGTTTCCTTCGTCTTATTCGAAAAAATATTCATCTAAATTAGTCATTGAATTTTGAATTTTCCTTACTTGGTTACCTGGTATATTTATTTGGTTGAAATCGCCTGAAAGCTCTGTTAGTTTGTTAAAAGCTTAATAGGAGAAAGGAAGGGGCCTTAGGTTCCCTTGACTCATTATGGTTGTATAATCTTACATAGGTTTTATTTGGATATAAAGTCTCTAATTTCTTATTTTATTTTTATCTAATTTCAAAGTTATTATTTGAATTTTCCTCAAAATTGTTCTGCTAAACTAACTGTGACGAACGTTTTGCGTGTCGCTTGACGGCTGCTTTATTAATTGGCTTTTTTTATTGTGAGGACTTGTAGATTTTATCATGCCTTGCACGATATGCTTTAACATGTGCATTTAAATTCGGGGCATTTTTCCTTTTGCACCTTCGCAAACAACATTCAAATTAGGAACTTGATTTGCATACTTGACTTTGTTATTATGCAAATGTTCCTCTACTATGAAAAAGTAGTTCGTCCTGAAAAGGTGTGCTTGTATTCTCCTCATGATCAGCTTTCTCTTCAGTCTTATTTTTATTACTTGGCAATTTTTGGCAAATAAGATCAGTAACGGTCGTACCTGATATTTTTACTTCACCAGCGTTCGACAGAGTCTCTGTCCTGATCAACCACGTGTGACGACCGATTGATATGTTGTTTGATGGCTGCGACTTCCTCTTGAATTTTACACATTTGCTATCGGAAAATATATATGGATTTAGCGTTATATTGTATATCCTTATTTAGCTTGGCTTCAGCACTAACAAGATCCATCTTCATGCTCACTAAATCAGTCTCAAAATCCTTACAATTACATGTGCAAGACGCTTTCTCCGCACCGTGACCAGTGATCGAAGTAACCTTGTTCATTATTATGTTGTCCTATTTTTATCGGGGCAGATAATTGAGCAAAACAGGCGCTTGATTTCGGCTTTACTCCACTAAAGTTGAGATATTTCTTGTTTTTGAGCCACGAAAACGATCTTATTCCATCACTGTAGACTTTCTTCTCTCCACCAGGAGAAGTCCATTCGCCATTGATCTTAACATTGTCGCTCACAAAGCTCTTCAAAGATGAAAGATCACCTGTCCAACACAGCTTTAAGTTCTTGTCTACTGATGGAATGTAATTATTGTTACTGACTTCAAGCACAGGTTTATCTTTAGTTGCGATAGGTAAAGTTTTTAACAACTTTTCAGCATTAAATTCGGAACCGATATTTTGAGCAGTGTGATTTGTAAATGGTCGAGCGAGATCAAGGTATTGGTCTTAAGGTATTGGTCTTACTCTGATGAAGGTCTCCGTTCGAAACGTCAGTATCTCGTCACTAAATTATTAGCGGTTTACCACCTTTTCACTTTGCTATATATATATATATATATATATATATATATATATATATATATATATATATAATATATATATATATATATATATATATATATATATATATATATATATATATATATATAACTACAGACGGTACCGTTTCGGCTTTTTGGGCCTCATCAGTGTAGTGCTGATGAGCAGGATGAAGGTAACTGCTATTTACAATCACCCTTGATGCCACACACATGTGGGACATCAAAAACCATGCCATAGTGCTCAAACTGCAAGCAGTGAGCGTGCGCACAATGCATAAGCGACAATGGTTTTCATCCTGTTATATATATATATATATATCTATATATCTATATATATTTATATATATATATATATATATATATATATATATATATATATATATATATATATATATATATATATATATATATATATATATATATATATATAATATATATATATATATTTATATATATATATATATATATATATATATATATATATATATATATATATATGAATTGAAGAGAATGACAAAGAGCAAGAAAACTTCTCACCAGTCCAGATAAATTTTTTAAATATTTCGAACATTCGTTCTTCTTCAGTTAAAATATAAAAATAATATATGGCACAAAGTGCCCTATGAACTTCTATTAGCCAGAGAAGAACTCTATTGAAGAACTTCTATTAGCCAGAGAGGCTTATTGGACAGCACAATTGCGTACTTTACAGCCATTAGGATTAAACAAAAGATGCGAATACCGTTCAAAGAAACGCATTAAATACATGTCATGTTAATTATTACTAGGATCATTTTTAAGTAAATTGATGTAAATTTTTATTGTATATTATGTATATATAGGGCACTTTCTGCCATATATTATTTTTATATTTTAACTGAAGAAGAACGAATGTTCGAAATATTTTAAAAATTTATCTGGACTGGTGAGAAGTTTTCTTGCTCTTTGTCATTCTCTTCAATTCATATATAATATCATCCAATAGCATAACCTGTATCCATGTTTGTGGATCCTTCTGCTAGGAGCATCATTGTTTTGGTCTGCCTGTTGTTTTTTAAATTCAACATATATATATATATATATTATATATATATATATATATATATATATATATATATATATATATATATATATATATATATATATATATATATATATATATATATATATATATATATATAACTACCAATCTCGTCTACAAAGCTACAGTTACCTCCACAGGTCACGACACCAAAGAATATATTGGAATGACGGAGCATGAATTCAAAACCCGCTTCAACAATCATCAGTGTTCGTTTAAACACAAGAAGCATTCAACCAAGACCGCCCTGTCAAGGTACATCTGGGAATTAAAAGAGTCGAACACTGATTATGCTCTTAAGTGGTCTGTTTTAAAACGAGCAAATTCATATAACAACGGATCCAATTATTGCAATTTATGCCTTACCAAAAAGCTTTGTATTCTAAATGCGGACAAACGGACATTCGGTTAAACAAAAGATCTGAGCTCATCTCCAAGTGCCGACACCGAAACCAATTTTATGTAAATAACATTAAGATTTTACCTACTTAAGTGCTTTGTAAACTATTATCATTTTTGTCTGAAGATCGCCTCTCATGCAGAGCGTGAAACTTAAGTAAGTGTTCTTAACCTTTTTATCTTTTTTAATAATATATCTTTGCTCTGCATTTGTTTATGTATTGAGCTTTCTTTTGACCAAGTTATTATCATCCTTGTCTATATATATTTAGTATAAATTGACAGGTGACTATAGAGTTTCTCGTGCCGTGATTGGTCGAGATGGATGGCCTATTTTGTGATATAGTAGTCACCTCGCGCGAGGTGACTATAACATTTTCAGCGATTTAAAAATGGCGTCTTCTCGTACGAAAAAGTGAATAAAATTAAAGAAAATGTTATTCAAAAACAAACTAAAGAAGCAACTAAATATAGAATTAAACTATTTCGAAGTAATATATAAGAATTTCTCAAATTTCATAGCTAAATTCTTAGTGGTGGTGTCAACGGCAATCGGCCACACGATCAAAACAACAAGTAATTTTGTGAAAAAAATCTTTATTTAACAGAATAGTTTGAACAACAAACAGACAACGTTTTAAGACAACGTTTAAAATCTTATTAGCATGATTGTTGAAGAGATGAACAAATGCTTTTTAATATTTTACGACTCTACCCGAAAAAAGACGGCAGTTTTTACAAAAAACAAATTTGTTGTCAATCCGAGCTGCAGTCTCGACCGTAATCCTCCGTACAACATACAAATATCAATCTGTGACAGTATTACTTATTCAGTGAGGCTAATAAAATACTAAGTTCCTACCTCGAGCTGCTCTTCAGTGAAGGAAAATAGCGGTGATACGGTTCAGAAAAAAAAACATTGTCTGCAGCCGTGAAACAATCCAACAATTGCACGAGACAGAATGCTGATATACAGAATTATCGCCGAGTTTTACTTGAAACAGCATGGTTCTGTATCTCCATCTACTTTGGAAAACGGGAAGAGAATTAAACCAAAGTCTGCTAAAGAAGTCATTGCTTCACCTGGTAAAAACTGCAGATTGACTGGGTACTTTGAACTGGACAAAAGTGAAGCCGGCTTTGTACTATTAAAACATTACAAGCAAAAACCAGTTTTGTGTGATCTTTCAACAGTTGTTCTTTATATTAACCCAGTCTTTAACTCAGTCTTCCACTCTATAGCTCTGCTTGATCTGACAGCAAAATCGCTTTTTGTTAAGCACATTCTGGCCTTCACTTGCAAGAGCATGTTCGTATATTGTTCGTTTTTCAAAATTCTGTTGAATGTTGATTACGTAAAATCATGTGATCTCACGATGCGCGACTTGGAAGTAACAAATAAAATAATTAAAAGTCTTAAAACATTTTCTGTTGCTTTCTTTCAGTTGTTTCTCTCTGTTAGTCACCTGTGAATTTCTACTAAAACAATTAGCCACCTCAGTCTTGGTGATTATATTCACCGATAATCACCTCGAGAAGTCATATATATATTATTATTATTATTCATGTGTAAGGGATTGGCACTAGCTCTTAACCAATCAGATTGCAGTAAGTATTTGAATTGACCAATCATAGAAGAGTTGATGCTCTGGGTTTCAGGGGGGTGTCCTAAAAAAGGGCGTTAGCTGGTTGGTTATCCTAATATTATCCGTAATCAGGAGGTAAGTCAATTCAAATATATACTTTGCAATCTGATAGGTTGTTGAGCCAATGCCAATCCCTTACACATGAAGATGGTAGTTGTTGTCTTTTGTTGATGGGAAGGAAACATGTCCGCCACTCTCTTGTTGGTTTTTGAAAGAATTTTTAAGATGGTAAAAAAGAATAATTTTGGTAAAGAAAAGAAATAGTGATGTGCGAAATATTTTTAAAAACAATAATAGATGGTGGAAATTGTATTTTATAAAAAAAAAATGAATTATGATTTGGAAAAAGTATTTTGAAAAAAAAAAGAAAGAGATGATGGTTGAAAAATATTTTGAAAATAGAAATGTTGAATTGTATTTTATAAAAAAAAATGAATTGGAAAAAAGTATTTTTTAAAAAAAAAGGAAAATGAGAGAGCGACGGAACTGTTATCCTGACAAAAATCCGGAAGAAAATAGGGTATTATTTTTTTGTAAAGGTTTTTGGAGAAAAAGGCGTTTCCGGAAGTAAGATACGTTTAAGATTATTTGGTGTTTATGTTTTTTTTAAAAATGATATATTTTTTTATTTACAGGGAGAGAATTGTCCTAGTGTGTGGAATTGGGAAGAATAAACCATTCTACCCAATTTTATTACTAGAGGGCTGTTATGTTTTTATTAAAAATATATATATAAAAAATGTACACTTTAATATAGAGTAATATCCAGTAACGTAATGTACAAGCACTGTCGATATATTGTTGTGTGCTTTTGTATATATTTTTGTCTTAAAAAATTAGAAAATTTAAAAAAGCAAAATAAAATAAAATTACTCCTGTGAAACTATGTGTTACTTTAGCTACCTCTTTCACCACATGCTAACATCCAAAAAGCCCTGACGTACAACAAGCAATCGATCGATCTGGCGGTGAGCTAAATGTCTCTATGGACTAGTCCCACCTGACATCAACCTCTTTTTTAGGGAGGAAGACCAGACAATAAAGTCTAAACCAGTCGCGATTTACATGAGTACTGCGGGTTGAATGCGCACCAATGCTGGTGAGTAATAAATACTACAGCTCATTGGAGGGTTCAAGCGCTTATCACTTTTTTGAGAGTACGACTTTCAAGTGAGCACACACAGTAGGAGCAAATAAAAAAAAAGTATTTATTATTAAAAAATATAAAAAAGTAAAAATGATTTTTAAAAAATAAATGTAAAGTTACTGGCAAAAAGTATTTTATAAAAAAAAATTAAGACAGAGAGAGCAAGAGATAGAGATGTGTCCTGAGTGAACACCAGAACCGAAGTGAGGTTGGTGTGGTTATTTCGGAAGTAAAATATAATTTTTGTTTTTAATTTTATAAAATAAAATAATAAAACCGGAAATCAATTGGAGGGTGAGATATGTATATATATAAGAAGCGATCGACAAGGGTTTTAAAGAGTAGAATGTTTAAAGTCGTGTAAATATTCAACGGTAAGAGTATGAATTTGTATTATTTTTAGTATTTATTAAGCTTTTTATGTGTTTATTTGTGAGTATTTTTCAAGTTTTTTCTGAAGAATTATGAATATTATTGTAATGATTAGTATTTTTATTTGATTTTTTAGATGGAAAATCAACCTAAAAGAAAAATTGTTTTTAAATTTACACATAGACAACGACCAATTTTGGAAAGACAATTGCAAAAAAGAAAAGTGGAAGAAAAAAACATTTCTTTTTTATGTATTTGAAAAGTTGTCACGTATTTTCAATGCTTTAGAAATCCACAGATTGGATTTATCTATTGGATGTTTGGTCTTTTGAATTACTATTGTGGCGAAATTATTGGTTGTTTACAGATTGAAACGGATGTGCTTGCAAAATTTTACACGGGATTTTATTTTTTACGGTTAAACGATCCAGAAGTTTAAGACATGAAACTTTATAAATGTTGGACCGTTCAAGGAGGAAAATCAAAATACATTGTTCCATATATTGACAGTCGTGAAAAATATATTTTACATAGATTATCAGACCCTCACGAGTTAATATTATCAAAGAACCCCTATTTATTATCTTCATTATTTAGTTTAGATAATATCTACTTAGATAGTTTATATATTACTGTAACAAGACCCCAATATTTTCATGAGGATAATTATCATTTTATGTCCCCTATTGTTTCACCTTAACAGGAAGAGAATCGTTTACCGATTCCCTTTGGGCTGGGAAGAAAATTAATATTTCAGATGCTTTATAAAATAGGTAGAGACGATGTGTTCCCCATTTTAATTGATCTTGCACTTTATTTATTAACTGTAGCACCATTTTTTTTATTAGCGTGTCTAGCTCATAATTCTCAATCTTTTAGATATAATATATTTTGCATAGCAGCATGTTTTATTTTTTATTGTCCAAAACATAACCCCCAGGGTAGAATTGAAAATAATAATTTAACAGATATTGATCTTAATCGCGTTATATATAATTTTGATGCTGCTCATACTGCTTATACTTATAATCAGCGTTGTAAGTATAAAAATTGTAAGCAAAAATCCACTTTTTTACGTCTAACCCCGTAAATGATTATATTTTTAATAGCCAAATTTTGAGATGTGAAAATTTTTTCGATATACTATCTTCTAAAACGCAAATAATTCATTCATTCCCTGTAACTATAGATGATACATTTGGAATGTATTATGACAAATATGGGTTAGAATTATTAGATTATAATTTATTAACACCGTATTTTATATTATATTTTGATCAAAGCAATATACAACGATATCTAGAAGCTTATCTGATGACCTATTTACAAACATATAATTATATTTTTGATTTTAGAAATTTTAATAATAAATTACACGATGTTGTGAAATTATAGTAAATAACATTGTAATAAAAGTGTAAAAATAAAAAAATAAGGAAATTTTTCTAATAAAAGTTTTTTTTTGAAATTTTAAAATCTGTAATTGTTAATCTTGTCCAATGTTGAATTAGTTCAATTTCTTTTTCCCCAACATGTTTTCCATTAAAAAAAATATGAATTAACGAATAGAAAGCGATGATATGTCCTATTTCATGACGTTCCATTTGCTTATAAATCAATACCATTTGTTGGCTGTTGATTTGTAAAATAATGTTTTTCAACATATTCTCTTGATTTGTAATACATTTTTGTATTAATGGTTTCAATTTTTTGTATTTAATATTGTTTCTTGCAAGTTCTTCGAGAATGATATCCATTTTTTTTGGAAGTAAAAAACAAATTTCACACACACATATTTATATACAACCGTTTATTTCTTTTTAAAATTATTATTTTTAAAAATACTCTCATTACGTACTTTTTCTATTTTCTTAAATGTTTTCCGATATATTCTTTCTAATAATCTAATTCCTATTCTATTACTTTTATATATATTAAATTTTTTAATTATTCTTTCTTTTTCTCTAAATATATATTTTAATTGTCGATATGAATCTAAATCTCTAACTATAATATCACTATTTTCATCACTATTAATATTTATATAATATACTGTTTCATCACCTGTTAATTTGTGTTTTTTTATATATATTAATTGTTTTTTATATTGTTTGATCTTGTCTTGTTCTTCTACATCTTCAACACCTATTAGCTGTTGTATAGGAGGAGGCGACGGAGGCTGGGGAGGAAATGATGTCGATGGGGGGTCGGGAATAGACGAGATAATTTGCTGCATAAATATTTTGTCAGGAATTAAATTTTCAAAGTCAAACGTATTTGATAAATCAAATAACGTTGACGGTTCTTGTATTGGTACTTGTAATACGATTTCTTTTTCTTGTAATGCGTGGGCGTTTTCTTCAGGAATATTTGGCGACAGTACTTGTAAGACATCGACGGCTTCGACGGGAAACGATTCGGGAATATGCTTTTGGATAGGTAGATCAGGTATCGGTATTTCCTCTACTGGTGTGAGCGGGTTATAGGTTGATGGTGGCGGAGAAGACGGGATAGGTTGTGTTAGATCAGGTAGCGGTATTTCATCTACTAGCGTGAGCGGGTTATAGCGTGATGATGGTGGAGAAGACTCGATGATTGCACAAACATCGTCGATTAATTGTACACCCACCTCTTCATTTTCAGACTCTGACTCCGACGATATATCTGATAGGTATATACCCAACTTCTTTTGAAATATTTCGTTGCGTAATTTCGCCATTTGACTATAACTTTTCCCCTTGCCATATCTTGGGCGTTCTATCTTTTCTTCTTTGTACGGGATATGTTGTGGTTTGCATTGTCTGATCCTAGCCATTTGTTTTTGTAAAATGTTTGGAAAATGGGTTTTCTGATATATATTTTATAAAATAGTAAAGTGATTTCATTTGTTCATTTTAAGCGTGTTTCATTGGTTTAAATGTTTAAGGTCTTTCAAGGTTTTGAGAGAGCGACATATTATATTTTTAGAAATGGTATCCCAATTCGTTCAAGGTCAGGATCGTCTTTCGTTTCAAGGTCATTAATGGAATGTGAAGTATTTTGTTATTCACAGTCGGTCAAGGTTAATTTTTTGATTTTATTTTTAGTAATAGACTAAAAACGTCGATGTATATTATAAAGTTAAAAGATGTTGTGATTCGCTTTCGTTTTATATTATAAAAATAAAATCTGAACACTATTTTTCGTTAGACCGATGTTGAGGAATGTTGACCACCCACTAATTCGACTAGTCTGCGATTTTTATTATTTTAAATAAAAAAACTGTGAAGATCTTAAAGAAAGGATGTTCAAACGTATGTAACGAAAAGCAAAACGTTCAATTCGATCCATATGTGTCTGTGTGAGAATGTCGGTTTTTAATAAAGTAAAATTTTGGCGAGCGTTGGAAATATGAAACTCACAGTAACGTCAATATAGCGCGCGACAGAATTATTAGCTGTTTTGCAAATTCATGTTGTTAACTGTATAGACGCAAGGTAAAAACGACTTTGTAATAATATAAAAATCAAAGTTGCTATGAATCTATTTCATCTTTCATTATTTAAATAAATGTTAACGCAATTTTCGACAGACAGATGTTATGTGTTGACACGTCTACCCATACTAACACCTGCGATACTATAACCCGTTGAGTGTATGTATTTTTAAAAATCGAGGGGAGATCTTTAAAGAAAAAGCATGTGTGTTCAATTTCAAAATCGGGGTAGATCTTATAGAAAGCAACAGTTCAACATTCACATGTATGACTGATTTATTTGGTTTGATTATACAATTTCAGTTTGAGTGCAGTATGTGAAATATGAAACCCGTTGCTAGGGTCAATATCATATCATAAAATAATTATTTGTCTGTGTGAATTCGTGTTGGTTATATACATTTTTCTATAAAAATAGGGTTACTAAACGTTAAACATCAGTATTTGAAGATGTATTGTCCTGCGCGAAAGACTTGGACTTTTGGTTGTCGTTCTAAACAACGCGCTGATCAAATACTTATCGCGGCGCGAACAATCGGTACACCATTGTGTGTGTTTAACATGGAAGAACTTTCGTTTTTTGAATGCAGTATCCCTACTGAAAATAGTCGAGGATATCTTCAAGGGATGGTTATTTTTAAAGACGCTTGTTATGAAGATAAAGTGTGCATGGAATGGTTTTTAACACCCGTAGAAATTTGTCGGTCTTTTAATGCAGATATATCACTACGCGGGCCGATGTTATGACCCTTCAACATTCATTCAATATGGACGTCGACGCGCTTTAACAGGGAAATGTTGGAGTGAGGATAGATGCCGTAAATTAGCCGATAATAAAACATTTCATTGTCGAAAAATACGCAAACAACAATTGGTTGAAAAAGACAAAAAATAGTATTTAAAATGATTAGTAGATTTCTGTACAAAAGGTTTTTTATTAAATTGTCTATTATTATTGTTTTAATGTTTCTATTATTGTTTTGATGTTTCTTTCTTTTTCGCCTCCACCACATCTTCTAAACATTGGTGCATGAGCACCCCCCAAGCATCCACTTCTTCGGTCAGTTTTATTTTTTTTGCTCGAGTCATCACCATCGGGCTTTTCTCCTTCTCTGGCTTCGGTCTTTCTTGCATCAAAAAAACACAAAAATTCCCACCTTCATAATAGGCCTTGACGTCTTTTAGATTCAACTCCATTTTCTTTCTTATTTTTCTTTTAATTTTTATTGATAACTTTCCTCTATGAGGGTATGAGTGCTTTTAGGGCGCAGAACGTTGGGTGGGTTTTTTATATTTGTTTATAGGGGGGGTACAATTATTTAACCAATCAGCTTTCACTACCCCTAAAATCTAACCAATCACATGTTTTGAAATTTTTTGATTGGCAGTTGTTGAAGACCAATCAAAAAAATTTGAATAAAATACTGTAGGTTTATTGGTAGCCAATCAAACAATTTTAAATAAAATACTGTAGGTTTATTAGTAGAAAAATAGTATAAATAAACGAATAAAAAAAACCACAAATTTAGTTATGACTTTATCCTAAGAGTTAACACGTCTGGATTGTCCCTATCATTCTATTAAAGATTATTCTTTTTTAAAAGAATCACCGACACATTATTTGAAAAAAATTACACATTTGATTGACTGTAAGCTTTTATTTTAAATCGTCGATGGATTTATCGGGAGGTTTCTGTTATTTGTTTAGAAAATGGATATTTTGATTCGTTTCAATGTTACGATTCATCAGCACCTGCCTTTAAAGATTTGGATTATTCAGAACGAAAAACAATTATTTATCAGAAACGTTTACATGGATTATATTATTTGAATTAAAAACAAGAAAACCATTTGGATCAAAAAGAAATGGTTGATCGTCTGAAATCGATTTATGGTTTACATGCGTATGTTTTTGGATATAAAGGTGGAACTCTAGAGTCAAGTTTATGTGCAAAACTTAAGATTTCTTATGTCAATTTGGAACATTTTAATATTGAAAAATATTCTACATTAATTGAAATGTATAATATTAAAGAAAAGTGTTGTAAATTGCATGATTCAGACAATGCACATTGTTCGTTGTATGAAATAATTTTGTTTAGTGCTCGAATTATGGAAAAAATAGATAGAGTTGGGAAACAATTATATTTTTATCACGTTATGAAAGATTGAAAGATTGAACATTAATTTAGTGTTTAAGAATGGACGCGTTGAATAATGACCTCCACGATCCTGCAAGCTATACTGATGGGTATTTTACATGCAGATATCTATGGGATTTTCTTGATAGTTTTACTTCTTATGAAGATGGACTTGAAGCGTACAATATATTTTTGAATATTACAGATGTATTTGATTCTATTACTTACAAGCTATTAAACTATATTTTTATCTGAAAGAAGAAGAAAGTGGAAAGTGTTGTTTTGCAATTCAATTGTTTCAAGATAAAGAAAAAGAACTTGTTCCTGATTGTATATTCAAACATTTTCAATGTTTATTTTCAACGTATATGAACCATGATTTACTAAATTTCAGTTTTCCTTATTCTAAAGAAACAATTAACATTTGGTTAAAAAAACTATTTTCCTGAAAAATGTCATTGTTATGATAGCGTTTCTTCTTATTTTATTTTTTGTCTATTTAATGATTATCTATATTGGAGACAAAGACCAATATATATTGTAGAAAACGCACGTTCAATACGTAGTTTTTATTTGACAACAATGAGAAATGTTCCTAATGATGAAAAATTCACTCTTAAACGTATTGAATTGCTTGATAAAATGTAAAATAAAAATGGAATAACAAATATTTTTGTTGACAAAGTTTTGATGAAGAATATTTTAATTTTTTTATTTATAATATTAATACATTCTTATTTTCTCTAAAAATCCTCCATATCTACGGGGTACGCCATAGTGAGGTCGTGGCTGCTCTATCCCTCCTTTTTGAGATTTATTTTTTAATGTTTTTAAGATTCCAACACCTTTATTAATTTCGTTAATGATATTTTTACCTAATGAGTTAGTTATTTTTATACCACCACGTTGTTTTTTATTACCCTTAAAACCACCACCTCTTTGCTTTTTTTTTCCTTTAAATCCTTTACCTAATAATTTTACATATCTTCTACATTTTTTACACCCCATTATGATTTATCGTTTTTTTCTTTTCCAATAGTTCGAACCATAATCAGCAAAATTTTCTTCATGGGGTTTTATACGTTTTGAACTTTCTAAAAGGTTTTATTTTTTATTTTTTATATAAGTAAAATAGGAATTATTTTTATATTTTGACCCTCTTTTTCCATTATTTGCAAAACGAGCTGCAGAATAAGTACTTAAATCAGCATCCAAACAATTATTAGCATTCTCACATATACTATAATTGGCATTCACATCTATACCGTATTTACGATTTAATCCTGTTTGATTTGTTTTTCGACTTGTGTATTGGATTATTGTTTTTTTTGGATTAGATTGATTTTTCCACGCGAACAATCCCTTTCCAGCATTTGGAATATTTGATTTTTTTACAAGTAAGTTATCTTCTTTTGCTAAATGGATCCAACATTTTGGGGTATGGGCAGTGCGTTTACGACATCTTATTATTTTTATAGTATTACTTTTACATTGAAGAACGTCCCGTATACTTTGTGATCTGTTGTGGTCTAGTGGTTACCACACATGTTTATGAGCTGGGAGACCCGTGTTCAAACCCTGGGTCGGACCAACACTCAGGGTCTTAAAATAATTGAGGAGAAGGTGCTGCCTTTGCAATAACACCAGCAAATGGTAAGACTTTCGGGTCTTCTCGGAAAACGACCTTAAATCGTAGGCCCTCGGAATCCCTATCAGTTGGGTTTTCCGTTCACCTAAGAGTGATAAACTGAATAGTCGAGCGCTTAAAACATGAGCCTCTGGCTCGGATAAATAGGGCAACCTTATCCTGCGTGATCGACTCAAAATAAATCATACTCATACTCATACTCATTAACATCCCGTGAGTTATTACGACGTTTTCTTGTGGGTAATTTTATTCTAACCATGATTAAATATTGTTTTAATTCCAAGATAGGTCATATTATTTTGTTTAATAAATTTTATAATACATTCAATTTTATATATAATAGATGATGATAATTGATATATATATTTTTTTAAATGTTCTAATCTTTCTTGTATTACTAAATAATTAATATAAATAATTTCCTCATTATCTTCTGTAAAATTTAATAGACATTCACGAAATATTTCTGGTGAAAATAAAACACACTACTGACATACTATTTTCAGTATATTGTAAATGAAACCCCTATTAAGTGGCCACCTCTATCGCAAGAAACCACGGCACTTTTTGGCCGTCCCGATGAGTTCTACTTTTGTTTTTACGCCTATTAAACAACCACCCAAAATTTAATATATGCACTTTTAATAGTAAGTAGAACCTAATAATAGCAGTTATTTTTGTTGTAATAATAAGAAACTCTGAATATGTTTTGTGTATTTGTGTGTAACAGTTGTCACAATCCTTCAAACGTGTCCGTATTCAAATAAAGTGATGTTTCCACAATCCTTCATGCTAATTTTGACAAATTCCTATTAAGCGGTCAACCCCTATTAAGCGGCCATTTGCCTGTTCCCCGAGCGTGGCCGCTTAATAGTGGTTCACCTGTACCTTAAATAATGACATTAAATGTTGATAAATAAGTTAGAATTTGCAGGAAGCAGGTCAGTCAATCAACCCAGTTCAACAAGTAAAACATTCTTGCATTCATAGTCTGACAGTTAAATTCTTGAGGGCCTAGTGGGATAATTTGAAGGATGTCATTATTTAGTAGAAATACATGTTCTCATTACTCAAACCCATTCCATATTTTGTAATACCCAGCTGTACAGCTACAGATAAAATAAAAAAGATATAGAACGTTTAGTAAGTTTGTTTGAAAGTGAAAAAATAAATCCTCAAACAAATGACGATAACATTATTAGTGTCGAGAAAATAAGTGAAAAAGAAAATGAAAAGTTTAAAGTGATTGAACAAACTTTTTCAATATCTATTGCCCGTAGAGCGGGTGTTAAATTTATAGCTTTTATACAATCGTTGACGTTACTTTTTACTTATTTGATTAATTATGCACGGACAAGTGTTAAAAATAATGATGACTATGTACGATTTATTTTTAGCCATGATCCTTAGGGTTTTTTTTCAACAGCTGTAATGAAATTAAGTGATGTTAATGTAAAATATTTTTTTAATATTTTTGAAAAACATATGCAAAGTAATCAAGAAATGATAGCGAATGGGTGGAAATGTACGGTGGTTATTCAAACTTTTCCATCGGGATTATCAGCTAAGAATTTATCAAGTAACAAGAAAAAAAATCCTTTACTTAGAACAAAAAAAATTTACAATAGATTAAATAAAGCAAATGAAAATGATAGTAGCGGAGGTAAAGTAAATAAATCTATAACAAAATATTATCGTAAATTTCGCACTGGAGTTTTTTATATTATCAGTACTAAGTTAACGCAAACAATTAAAAATTGTTGTTTTGCGTTATCTATTTTAGTAGGTCTATCGTTTTTGTATAAAAATCAAAAAAAGGTATGAGACGATGACAAAACACCCTAATAAAAGTATTGACGAATTATTTAGTATTGATGAAATACGTGATGTGTATAAAAAATCGGGTATACCCGAGGGTGAAGAAGTTAAAGTTAAACAATTTTCGATTGTGTACGAAAAATTTCTTAATGCTCAAGATGTTGACTTGGTAGTGTATTCAGATCTCGATTTAGACAATATCATTTATGATTCACGTACAGATTCTGAAGGAAATCTTGTTAAATTAACTAATAATATAGTATGTTTATGGTTAAATAATAAACATTATGATGTTGTTTTAAATATGAAGGAATTTTCTAAAATAAAACCCAATAAATTTTGTATTAAATGTATGAGTTATTTTTCACATGGTGAATTTGTTGATTCACACGTGTGTCGAACTAATTTAACCTGTTAAAAATGTTATAAAAATAATTTATGCCCTAAAGATATAAAGATACAATGTTCTAAATGTAATATATTGTTTTATAATCAAACATGTTATTTCAATCATTTAACCCATAAAATTTAATTTAAACCTCAAAAAACTTATTCATGTTTAACTCCTTGTCAATATATGTTTTTTTTGTGAAACATGTTATGAAACATGTTCTAGATTTTCCTTTATTCAACGTGATAAAAGTGTAAACCATGATTGTTCTAAAAGATTTTGTTTTCATTGTAATAGTTATCAGGAAAAGACGCATTATTGTTTTATGAAAACACTATCTATTCCAAAAAATAAACAACAAGCACCAACATTATTTTTTTCCGATTTTGAAACAAAAGTAGATGAAAATAAAATGTTAGTTCCTTTTTATTGTATAGTACAAAAAGTATGCATGCAATGCCAAGATATCCCGTTTAAAAAACAACAAATTCCATTAATATTGAAGCTGTTAGTTGTTGTGGGTATAGACAATTTCTATTTGATAATAATAATAGTGATGTTGTTGAAGATTTATGTAGTTTTATATTGGAACAAGAGAGTTCTGTTTGGATCGCTCATAATGGGGGGAGATTTGATACAATTTTTATTTTTAAATATTTATTAGAAAAATTAAAAATTATTCCAAAAACTATTATGAATGGTACTAAAATAATGAGTTTAGAAATATGCGAGAAGAATATTCGATTTTTAGATAGTTATTTTTTTTTAACTATGTCCTTATCTGCTATTCCTAAATGTATGGGTCTTCTCGAAGATGAAAAAGGGTTTCATCCCTATAGATTTACTGATTTAAAGTATAGAGGGGATATGATTGATAGGGAATATTTTGATATAGATAATATGAGCGATAAAGATAAATTTGAAAAATGGTATAATGAAAAAAAAAAGTATATATATTTTTCGAGATTAAATATTTTATTATTGTTGTGAGGATGTGAATATTTTAAGAAAAGGGAGTGTAAAATTTTCATCCATGATAGATTCGATTGCTTGTGTAGCAGCTTTTTATGAAAAAAATTGTATTACTATCGCAAGTTTAGCATCAAAAATATTTCGGCAAAATCAAATCAAAGTTTAATAGCTCTTTGTTGGTTGTATGAAATTAATAAATATTTATCAGGACGCTTAGAATATAAAGGTTCCTCTCAAGGAGAAAAAAAATATTAGGACGGTTTGTTGATGGTTTTTATGATAATGCAGTTTATGAATTTCATGGGTGTTTTTTTCATGGATGTCCTCGTTGTTTTGAAAAATATGAAATGAATACTTTAGTGAATGAAAAATGTGGAACATTATACGCGAAAACTCAACGTTTTACAAATGAGTTGTTAAATGGTGGATATAAAGTTTTTGAATAATGGGAATGTGAATTTTTAAATGAAAAAATATATAGTTGTAGTGATATTATTGAATTGAAACAAGCAATTTTCGCATATACAATATTAAATCCCCGTGACGGATTATATGGTGGTCGAACTTCTTCTATATGTTTATTTAGAGAGATAAAACAAAATGAACAAATTAAATATGTAGACTTTACATCTCTATACCCTTTTGTTCAAAACGAATTTGTTTTCCCAATCGGACACCCTACAATTTTCGTTAATGAAGAGTGTAAGAATATAAATATAAAATATATTTTCGGTTTGATTAAATGTAGTATATTATCACCACAAAATATTTTATTTGGTGTTTTACCCGTCAGAGTAGCTGGAAAATTATTATTTCCTTTATGTAATCAATGCTCTATCGATAAATGTGATAAATGTATACATAATGAAAACGATCGCTGTTTACGGGGTACATGGTCCAGTGTTGAAATTAATAAAGCTATTGATAAGGGATATAAAATAATTCAAATGTGTGAAATATATCATTATGATCGGCAAGAAAAAATCTTTGTTGATTATGTAAACGATTTTTTAAAACTAAAACAAGAGACGTCAGGTTTACCTGCTGAATGTTTTAATAGTGATGGAAGTAAAAATAAAGATAAAATTAACCAATATTGTGAAGATTATTTGAATCATGAACAGATTAGTTTAGATAAAGCTAAAATAGAAAAAAATCCCGGTTTAAGAACTATAGCGAAAACATTATTACATTCATTGTGGGGTAAATTTGCACAAAATGAAAATAACACGCAAGTTGCTTTTTTAAATGATTATGAGGAATTATTATTGTTAGCTAACGATAGGTGTAAAAAATTAACGTCTTTAGATTTTATTAATGATACTCTTTTACGTTGTACATATGAAAATGTTGATGAATCTACAGTAGCTTTAAAAACCGGTAATATTGTTATCGCATGTTTTGTTACAGCTTATGCACGTTTACAGTTATATGATTTAATTGAAAAATTAGGGGGGCAAGTTTTATATTTTGATACCGATTCGGTTATCTATGTGTGTGATGAAAATACGTGTTCGATTAAAATCGGTAATTATTTAGGAGAATTAACCAATGAATTAAAAGAAAATGAATGGATTACTCGATTTTGTTCAACAGGTCCTAAATGTTATTCTTATATTACTAATTTGCGAGAAGAATATTCGATTTTTAGATAGTTATTTTTTTTAACTATGTCCTTATCTGCTATTCCTAAATGTATGGGTCTTCTCGAAGATGAAAAAGGGTTTCATCCCTATAGATTTACTGATTTAAAGTATAGAGGGGATATGGTTGATAGGAATATTTTGATATAGATAATATGAGCGATAAAGATAAATTTGAAAAATGGTATAATGAAAAAAAAAAGTATATATATTTTTCGAGATAAAATATTTTATTATTGTTGTGAGGATGTGAATATTTTAAGAAAAGGGAGTGTAAAATTTTCATCCATGATAGATTCGATTGCTTGTGTAGCAGCTTTTTATGAAAAAAAATGTATTACTATCGCAAGTTTAGCATCAAAAATATTTCGGCAAAATCAAATCAAAGTTTAATAGCTCTTTGTTGGTTGTATGAAATTAATAAATATTTATCAGGACGTTTAGAATATAAAGGTTCCTCTCAAGGAGAAAAAAAAATATTAGGACGGTTTGTTGATGGTTTTTATGATAATGCAGTTTATCAATTTCATGGGTGTTTTTTTCATGGATGTCCTCGTTGTTTTGAAAAATATGAAATGAATACTATAGTGAATGAAAAATTTGGAACATTATACGCGAAAACTCAACGTTTTACAAATGAGTTGTTAAATGGTGGATATAAAGTTTTTGAATAATGGGAATGTGAATTTTTAAATGAAAAAATATATAGTTGTAGTGATATTATTGAATTGAAACAAGCAATTTTCGCATATACAATATTAAATCCCCGTGACGGATTATATGGTGGTCGAACTTCTTCTATATGTTTATTTAGAGAGATAAAACAAAATGAACAAATTAAATATGTAGACTTTACATCTCTATACCCTTTTGTTCAAAAAGAATTTGTTTTCCCAGTCGGACACCCTACAATTTTCGTTAATGAAGAGTGTAAGAATATAAATATAAAATATATTTTCGGTTTGATTAAATGTAGTATATTATCACCACAAAATCTTTTATTTGGTGTTTTACCCGTCAGAGTAGCTGGAAAATTATTATTTCCTTTATGTAATCAATGTGCTATCGATAAATGTGATAAATGTATACATAATGAAAACGATCGCTGTTTACGGGGTACGTGGTCCAGTGTTGAAATTAATAAAGCTATTGATAAGGGATATAAAATAATTCAAATGTGTGAAATATATCATAATGATCGGCAAGAAAAAATCTTTGTTGATTATGTAAACGATTTTTTAAAACTAAAACAAGAGGCGTCACGTTTACCTGCTGAATGTTTTAATAGTGATGGAAGTAAAAATAAAGATAAAATTAACCAATATTGTGAAGATTATTTGAATCATAAGCAGATTAGTTTAGATAAAGCTAAAATAGAAAAAAATGCCGGTTTAAGAACTATAGCGAAAACATTATTAAATTCATTGTGGGGTAAATTTGCACAAAATGAAAATAACACGCAAGTTGCTTTTTTAAATGATTATGAGGAATTATTATTGTTAGCTAACGATAGGTGTAAAAAATTAACGTCTTTAGATTTTATTAATGATACTCTTTTACGTTGTACATATGAAAATGTTGATGAATCTACAGTAGCTTTGAAAACCGGTAATATTGTTATCGCATGTTTTGTTACAGCTTATGCACGTTTACAGTTATATGATTTAATTGAAAAATTAGGGGGGCAAGTTTTATATTTTGATTCCGATTCGGTTATCTATGTGTGTGATGAAAATACGTGTTCGATTAAAATCGGTAATTATTTAGGAGAATTAAACAATGAATTAAAAGAAAATGAATGGATTACTCGATTTTGTTCAACAGGTCCTAAATTTTATTCTTATATTACTAATTTAAACGAAGAAGTAGTTCATGTAAAATGATTTACTTTAATAAATAAAGCGAAAGATATCTTAAATTTTAAAACATTAAATACATGTATTGAAGATAAAGATCAAATCATTACAATTAGATATGAAGATAAAATATGTAAAGATAAATTAAATAATATTTTTATTAATAGTGAAATTAAAATATTTTCATTTACTTTTAATAAACGTATTGTTAAAGAGAATTTTACTACAATTCCCTACGGATATTTAGAAGAAGAAGAAGAAGAAGAAGAAATGGACACATAGACTCGTTTTTTTTAACAATTTTGTTTTTTAATCAAACATTGAGGTTTTTCAAAAAATAAAAATTCCTCCCCCTTCGTATCTATATAGTCCCACACCTTGTATTCAGAGGAGGTTGGACACTTCGCACGTGATTATCTTGACCAATCAAATAGCGCCTTTTCCCGTTCGACTGAGATAAACTGATCGAGTGGAAAATTCGCATCGAGCTGTAGATTTTTGGATATAACACTATTTTTATTACTATTTTTGTCTTCAAAACTATTTTGAGGGATTGCTTTGTTGTTCTTCGTATCATATACACTGGATTTTTAATAGTAAGTACCTTTTTTCTACATTATTTTGATTGTAGAAATATGTCACTTGATGGACGCCATGCGCCAAAACGCCTTGGTGTTTACAATTTTCGAAGAAGAAAATATTTAAAATGCGTCGGTAAAAATCCCTAATTTTTGCATAATGAGTTAGATTACTTAATATTCTTTCGTTTTAAACCGATGACCCCCCTTGACCCCTCGCTCGTTTCGGAGTTATTCAATGTTGAATAGCATGTATATTTTGGAGTTTGATGAAAATGGCGCCTAATATTTTAACTGGACGAAGAACAACATTACTCATCGTTTTCGTACAAAATTTGAAAATTTCTTCTCAATTTGGACTTTATTTAGCATGAATACAAAGCTAGTTTCAGTATTAAAGATATTTAAAAACTTTAAACATATGTTGTTGTATTTTTTTGTTTTTTACAGATTATTTATTTATTTCAACTTCGGTTGTCATCGTGAGCTTGGGAGGATTCATATCAGCTGTGTAACATTTAAGAAATAGAAATAAGAAAATTACACTGGTGTACAATATTTACAACGTGAAGTTTAAGAGAATTTAAAATTTATGTAAATACATCATTCAGTCTATTCTATTTTGGGTTCTCTTAAACATATCAAGTGTTTATCAAGCTACATTTATGTAAATCGATGTTGTTACTATGCTATCACAAAATGTATATAATCTATTGATTAAATTGATTTACAATTATTATATACTTTAAATATGCATACAGGAAATATTCCATAATATTATTCAGTATTTTATCAATCAATTTAAAAAATTGTGCAATGTGTAAATATGTGTGCCCAAACCAGTATATTTTAACTAAGGCACTAGGCAGTGTAAAGAAACAACTGGCACAAATAAAGTCCTGGTGAGAACAAAATTCTCATCTGTACCTTGAAATTATGGCCTTATTATACATTGGTTGAAGTATTTTAGTCCATATTATTGGTCAAAAGCACTCATTTTTTTGTTTTATTTGATAGAACTATAGCAGCTATTGAAAAATAGTCACTTAACAATGCAATTCAAAAGGAATAAAACAATATTTTAATTGTACTTTTGCATACTGTACACATGTGAACTATGAATCAGGGGATATTTATAGATACTGTAGCTCTGAGCTACACTAGTCTGTTGTTTTTTTATTTCAGGGTTAGGACTAGAGTTTTTATTTGGTTATATTGTATATGGTTAGGGTTTTTGTTCTTGTAAAGATTCTATGACAAAATATGTGTCTATTGTCTCTCTGGTACAAATATGATGCTCAATGCCTCAATAGTGTCACATACTGTACATTACATCAAGTACCTTAATTACCTATTATCCTCGACTATCTACAATTTTATTATTTTCATAACTATTATAGTCCTAACCCACCTTATCAACTTTTATCATGGGAGGAAACTGGAAATCCCAGAGAAAATTCAATACTTTCAGCAAAATGCTGACAAGCTCTTCTCACCTGTGATCAAATTTCCAATACGGTGCAGGACTTCAACTCTTACCTCAATGGTGAAAAGTCACAAACAACTGAAGCACCAAAGTTGCAACAACTTACATATAAATTTTTTTATTTACTAGTTCTATGATTTAACTGTACCTAGCAGATTTATAAGACAATACTAAGACCTGCAGATTCAATGACTAATATAAGCAAAGATGGTATATTACAACACTTTTTAATTTTTTATCTTAATAATCTTATAAATAAAAAAGAAGGTTAAAAAAAAAAAAGTTTAATAGTTGTGAAGTATAATTAGAAGATGCAGGTATATAGACATAAATCAGTGGCAATATGTTCAACTGAATCACACCCTGTTCCATAGTCCATGTCTAAAGAATGACATTGCTGTCCTTTGGGTTAAGCAGCTCATATGTCAGAGTGTATAACCTCCACTTCTTTTCTTCATGAAGTACTTTATGTGCCTCTTCCAAGTAATCTTGGTATACTTTCTCATGACCAAGGCCCTTTCCTCTGTAAACATGTAAGATTTCATGTTATATTATTATAGTTGAACTTCCCTGAGCAACCACCTCTCTTATGTGACCACGGGTCCAAATTACCAAACAGTGTACTGTACATGTATTTTTCTCATTCAAATAATAAACCTCATTGACCACCTGTAAGCCACAAACTCCCAGTGGCGAAGTTGGCTATAGCAACTGGTCATGCTATGCAAATTTTGAAACTATTTACATATTCAGATCTTTAGAAATGTATTGTTTTCAAAATAGGCAGATGTTTATGACCAGTTGCTATGGCCAGCTTTGCCACTGCCAACAGCTTTCACGAGTAATTATATTGTGTACTGTTAGCCAAACCACAAAAGCTTTCTTATATATAATATCTACAAAATATCTTTCATATTTTAATTTTTTACCATTTTTATAGCTTATTCTTCTTTCTATTTTAAAACTTTGAACTGACTATAAACAAATATATTTAATAAATATAATGTAAATTAGGGTAGGCCCCTAGCCCTAGCAAATTACGATATTAAACAATGTAAATATAAATAAATAATATGGGCGAAATAAAATTAAATCCTAAAAAATATTAATAATTACTGACAAATATCCTGTTATCTTCTGTTTGGGATTACACTGTGCATGGAAACAAAATTTACATAAATAATTAAACAAATATCTCACTGGTTTTACATAATTAAAAGATTATACCAACCTTAAACAACGTGTTTGTTGTCAGCACATTGAGGAACGGAGAGTTAATGCCATCGATTTACTCAATATTCAACTTCTCAAACGACGAACTTGGTATTGTAAAAGAAAATTCAAAAGAAAAATCACAATGAAGGAAATCCCTGCTCTCACTGGTGAAAATTGCATCCTGAAATAATGACATCCTTGCGTATCAAAAGCGTCCATCTTGAGACTTGAGATGTTACCTTCGCAACGAGCAAAGCTCAAATGACAACCAACGTTCTAAAATCAGCGGGCGGACCGTGATCCTTTGCGCGCTACTGTCCAACCTCCTCTGCCTTGTATTCTTGTTCATTATCACTTTCACAGTCACTGTCAAAACCATACTCGTCTATCAACCCCTCAATTGTTTTATTGTTGTTTTGGGAGGGGTTAAAACCCCCTCCCATAACCTTTCTTCTTCGTCCCAATTTTCTTTATCATTATCATCTTTGTTATCATCATCATCATCATTATCATCATCTTCAGACATCATCGTCGGGACATCATCGGCGTCTTCGATATCATCATCTTCGGTTTCATCTTCATCATCATCGTCGTCTTCAGTTACCACACCCATTTCTTCATCATCACTGTCTTCATTCACCACTCCCATTTCTTCTTCACCTTCATTTATAGGGTGGAAGAACCGTGTGAGATCGAAATCATGTTAAAGCAAAAGTTCAAATTCATATCATGACCTTATATGGTTATGTATAGTCAAGGTCGTTATATGTTTAAAGTGCCTATAACGTCTGTGGGGATTTAACATACATGTAATCTATCGATTCTCCTGAGAAAAATTGTAATATATCTTGTCAGCTGAAAATTTCATCTTCATAGACTTTTTTGCTGTTAAAGTTGACGGAAATGACGTCAAATCGGGCATCTGTAAAGTGGTTTTCATATAGACAGATTCCCGATTCGACGTCATTTCCGTCAACTTTAACAGCAAAAAAGTCTATGAAGATGACATTTACAGCTGACAAGATATATTACAATTTATCTCGGGATAATCCATAGATTACAAATATGTTAAATTCCCACAGAGGTTATAGGCACTTTAAAAATATACATCACGCAAAAATCAAAAGTCCAAACTCATATCCCAAAATCATACCATACTCTAAAAATAGGTACGCAATGTGTACATGTGACTACCCATGGATAGACCATGTAGACTTAAGAAGCAGTGCATGAAAATGCATGAATAGCACAGACACGCAAATAAATTGATTAGTTATTATAAATCATTTTATAAATGTGTTGCTAAATTGAACATGGCAAATACTATGCCTACATTTTTATATGGATTGTTTCCTAAATATAGCATCATCATAAACATGCCCTCAAATTTCATTTGAAGTGAACTTGTAAAGTTCACATGTAAATAAAACATCTGCGGCTGGTTATACGAAGCCTGGATAGGTTATCCGGTGGATAAGTCGTAGCTAGAAAACCAGTCTAATGGTTATTTGACAGCTGGCAGATCTAGCATTTTCCTAATGTCCCCCTCCCCCCAATTCCGGGAACCAAGGAATCGAAGCTGTAAAATATAATAAGTTGCATGGAAACAAGAAATTTGGCTGTTCGGCATATACCAAAATGCATTGACAGGCATTCCAAGAAACACTAAGTAATCGTGTAATAGTGATTCCAGACAGCCAGACATCAACAGCCAGCCATCAACGGTAGAAACAGGTAAAAAAGAAGAAATGTTAGTGGCCAGGATTCTGAAATAGGGCGTCCAATTTGGGAACATATCAGACAAAAGTGATGACACACGTATAGGGGGCCCTTGGAAAATATTTGAATTTTGGGTAAACTGCATTTCCTGAATTTTGATTGCACTTTTGAGCAAAATATAACAGTCTTAAGCAAAATTTTTAAATGGGGTATCTCATCATTTTAAATACATATTTTGGTCCAAATATGCTTATATTATCAAATATACAATGAAGCAGCAAATTAGTAATATATTTCCATATGATGCAGTGCAGATAATATTCATACATATATTCTCCTTACAATTAAATTTGTAATTCAACAGTTCAAGAGAAGAAATTCATAATCTGTGCAGTGAATTATTAATTAGAAGTTTACTTCATGTCAACATCTCTGTAACGCACTAAAGATCGCATCAGACCCATTCAAGATTTTTAGTTTTGCAAGTTTGTGCCGGCAATGCTGCCATGCTTCTTCATTCAACTAGGACATTTTCACTCAACTAGATACACTGTCAAATTGGTCAAAATGTCACATGTATGATAATATTGAAAATTAAAGCTATTTATTTTCAAATATATTTATATATATATATATTTTAGGCAAATCATTGAGAATAATTTCTTTCTCCCCCAAATTTTTGGTGACCAGTTTTCATTGTATGGCATCCACCGACACCCGGGTACCCTTCTGGCTATAAGCCTGCTCTGACCAGTGCCCCTAACAGGATCATTAGTACAACTCCGCTTTGGAGTTTGTTTGGAAATTATCTGTGATAGCGTCCTTTTCCCTGAGAAATCCCAATTACAATTGGCACAAAATGGTTTGGTTTAAATACTTCACCAGCAATGACATTACCTTCAAAACTAAACAATATACAGTGTAGATCATCAGATGCAGTTGTTAAAGGAACACTAGGATTGACTTGTTGATTAAATAATAACTTAAACGTTCTCCACAGTTAGGATAGAACAAAGTAATATTTCTATTTCTGACAGAAGAGAGAACGAGAATAGAAAGAAAGTTAGCTAGCCCATTTTTTATCCTCAGAATTGGAAATGGCTTCCAATTCCTCTCCAGATGTACCAAAATCCAAACTTTCGAACAAAACAGACAAAGGAAAAGTTCTCCTTACAATACAATACAGCACAATACAATACAATACAATACAATTAATACAATACAATACAATACAACACAACACAACACAATATGGTATTGTAAGGAGAAGGTATGTGAAACTCCTTTTGCTTTGCATAGATGGAATTAAATGACAGATTATTATAATAAATATTGGAATTAAAAAAAAGATCAATGGATACCATAACCCTCAGACTTTCAACAAGAGAATTATCTCCTACCATTGTTATAAAGGACAAAGAGCTATATAAACAATTTCCAGATGCGTCAGATCAAAAATATTAAGATATTAAAACAAGTCATCATGCAGAAATAAAACAGACACTAGAAGACTTGTAACTTGATATGATAATTAAATACGGTGTTAATAAATCTGTGTTCTATGAGAAATAATATTATATAAACAATCCATTAAATAAATTGTACTGTGTATCTTGGTTTTCCGCTTATGGTATACAGACTAGTGTCTGTCCAAATGATTAAACGAAGCCTTATCAAATAGTCATATTACGTTTTAATATTAAAGAGCTTGTCTTCGACACACTTCGCTGGTTCTAGTGTATACGATTACCCGCCGCGCAGTTTATGATAATTGTGAACAAACATCAATAGGAAAGTAAAGACAGATAAAATATACATAAAAATATGTAATACGCTTACCTTTAATAGAGCGATAGATGGCTTGCTTTTTTGCTGTAGTTCCTTGGCGCTTTGTTGATAACGCACGATCTAACGCGATCACTTCTCGAATACCTAGCGATCTTGTCGACATGTCACGATAACTGGCCGAGTATGACGTACTTGAGGTCAAGTAAGCAAGCAAGCAAGCAAGCAAGCAAGATAACGCGGTAGTCACAAAAATATATACTGTAAAACTTTTAAATTCTTATAAATATCTATATATTTCCTTTTAATTTTAGACGTGTAAAATGAATGCTGTTTCACTACCATTTCATCACCCGTTTATGTTAACAATGTGCGGTCCTAGTCAATGTGGAAAAACATTTTGGATTTTACAATTACTAAATTATATTGAACCAATGATAACACCTAAAATTACGAAAGTAGTTTATCTTTATTCCATATATCAACCCTTGTACGATAAAATGCGTATGGTTTTGGAAGAGAAAAAAATTAATTTCGAATTTATTGACTGTAAGAAGGGTATACCCGATATTGTTGATATACAAACAAATACAACTGATAATACATTAATTATTTTAGACGATCTTATGTTAGTCGGTACATCGTCAAAAGAAAATCTTGATAAAATTGATAATATTGCAACTCAAGATGTTCATCACCGTAATGTAAGCGTAATTTTAAAACTTATCTTACGGTAATGGGAAGTTGCGAAATTTACGTATCAACAGTCATTATTATATCATGTTTAAACATTTAAGTGATTGTAGAAATATGTATACAATATGCGATAATAAGAAAATAAATAGAAACAAATTCGATAAAATATTAGCTGATATTAATAAACATCCCTATGGATATTTATTATTCGATAATTGTAATAAAGGATATGATAATTGTAGAATAAGAACAAATATATTTCCTAATGAAAAAACCATTGTATATGATTTGTGTTAAAAATAATAATTTTGTAAAACAAATTTTCGCCAATTTATAAATAAAGAATACCTTTTTTATTTGTTGTTATCTTATTGGGTATATAAGTAAAAAATAATAAGGGACAAAAACAAACAAAGATCCTAGATGTTTTATCTTGATGAAAAAAAAATCAATACAATTAAAAGGGAAGAAAGAAATTTGGAAATTTTTTTCTCGAGACGCTAAACATACCTATATTGATATTCCTAAGCGAATGTATACGGGTGTAAAACGTATAATAAGCGGTAAAAGAAGAAGAAAAAAGAAAAATGTGAGACATATAGGGGGTGCTGTGGGGAAACGTAAAAGGAACCAAAAAGGAGGATTTCTATCCGCTTTAGATTTAGCACCTCTACCGCTTTCACTATTGGATTCAATATTTTAAATAAAACAGACAATTGTGAATTGTGTTGTAAATATTTTAATTAAAATTTTGATTTATTAAAAGAACAACAACTTTGATTATTAGCTTTCAGTGTTTCTATTTTATTTTTACATTTTTTATTATAAATGTTAACTATCACCTTTCCTAGTATAACTATTTTACGACCTAATTTAATATCATTAATTAATTTATTTTTATTTTTGCTTTTAAATAACAAATATTTTTGTGTTTGTTGTATTTCGTTTTTACATTTATTATGTAAATAATAAAGACTCCAATTTCCACATACAACTGTTGCTCGGGATTTAAGTGGAATTTTTTGATCATAAACAAATGTCAAATTATTTTTTTCGCATAAGTCATCCAATACGTTCGTTTATAAAAACTAACTTTTTGTGCAAAACTATCAAAAAAATACATATGTTTGTTTTTATCGACCCAAATAGCCACCCAATGCTGTCCCTTATCTTTTGATTCGTCTGTATTCCAAATCCAACATGAAGGAAATTTAATTTTTTCAGGAAATACATCTGCAGGATAAGCACCCAAAAAATATTTGTTTAAAAAAGCATTTGTATTTGCTATTTTATTAATATCATTGGTATATAAAAAATTATTTAAAAAACATAAAACAGGAATCATCTTTTTCTTCTTTTATCTCTTTGGGTTAAATAAGTATCGAAGTCCGATTTTAAACCACTAGAAAGTGTCGTTCTAAAACTAGGTGATTGTGGTTGATGAGTAATCGCAAAAGATGTCGAAGCGCCTTCATCATCGCTTCCATTTTTATATTGTTGTCGAAGTTTTTGATTTCTTATATAATGAACAGGCATTTTCATTTTTTTTTAATTCTTTTAAAACATTAGAATGTTGTTTAGTTGTCAAATTATAATTTTGAATTTCGATAAATTTTGAAAATCGATACATTGTGTGTTAAATCATACACCATATCGTCGTAATTAACATCATAGTTATTTAATTTTATTATATCCCCTGTTGTTTTAATATTTTTTTTCTTTAAGAATTCTTTAATATATCCCTCACTTAGACTACCATAACTTTTCACCACTTTCGCTTCTTCCGGTGGTTCTTGTTGATCATTAGTAGATGTTTCAGCTTTTCTTTTTCTTTTTCTTTTATTTTTAAAAAAGACACTATATTTTCTTCAGTTTGATTATTATTCTTATTTTTTAATTCTTAAAATTGATATGCTTCTTTGTTTTTAATTCCATGTAATAACTTTTTATTAACATGAACTTTTTTTATTAATTCTAAGATTTCATTTAATTTATTATGATCAACTAATTGTACTGTATTAATTCCACTCATTTTTTCTTCGTTTCTTTTATAATCAGTTTGTAGGCTTTTCAAACACATGAATCAAACGAAGGTCTTCACTTAATATAACTTTTAAATCTTTTTTTTTAATTTTATCGCGTACAAAACGTTTAAGAATTGTTTTATTATCGTTTGAAATGGATACTAATATTTTATTATCTAAAATATTTTTTGATAAATCTTGAAGTTTTCTAATCAAATCATCATTAATTAATTTTTGTTTTGTAGCCATATTTGCTTTAATATATTTTTTGGGCGTGGTAAGAAATCTCTTTTCTTTTTATTTTCTTTTTCTTTTTTAATTTTATTTAAAAGCAACAACGAATTTAAAATTTTGGTTGTCGTTTCCTCATCATCAATATCATCTTCAGAAGAAGTCAAATAATTATCACTATCACTATCATTATCTTCTTCTTCTTCTTCTTCTTCTTCTTCCTCTTCTTCTTCTTCTTCTTCTTCATCTTCTTCTTCTTCTTCTTCTTCTTCTTCTTCTTCTTCGAAGTCTTTTTCTTTTTCTTTTTCACCTTCTTCTGTTTCTTTTTTTTTAATTCTTCTTTATCTTCTTCATGCACAACATATTTTCTTTTATTATTTATCTCCATTTTTATCCAAACTTTGATATTATAGGATATATAAATATATGTTCACGCTTTAAAGGAATTTGATTAATTATTTCTTTTTTCTTTTCTTTTATGATGTATGGTTTTTTTCGATTATTTTTTTTTTTTGTATTTTCATTTGATCTTTCATTTTTTTTTGATCTTTCCTTAAGCTAATTGTTCTTCTTTACTTTTTTTTTACTAAATGTCATGTAATAATCGTGAAGGTGTTTTTAAACCTATTTTTATTTCATTTCGAAACTCTCCAATATAAAGAAATACTCCAGCAGTAGTATTTTCTGAAAAATTAAAATCAATGTTTACATTTCCTGAGGGTCGTGAGGGTAACACACTAAGATGAGAGTCTTTATTGCTTGTTAAATCAAATCCAAGCATTGCATATCCATTTTTAAAATCATTAAATGTAAACGGCATATGTTTATATTTTCGATTCAAAACATTCTGTAGATTTGAATAAGCTTCTTCAGGAGATGTAATTTTCATAACAGTGTTATTATTTACCGAAACACTAACATTCGAGTAGTCGGGCCATGTAAAGTTAAAAATATAATGCGCATATGACCCATTCCAATTAGCGAGAGGTATAAAAACTATAAATAATCTTGTAGGACACGAGCCATTAAAAGCATCGACAACTTGATGCGTCCTTCGACCTGCTAATATATTTTCGCTAATACATCGATAATTACTAGTATAATATTTAGCTTCCATATGTTTTTCAACAAATCCAGTATTTAATGCTACACGTAGTTGATCGTTGGGTTTAAAAACAGGTATTTTAATCTTTAAATCCTCTAATGATAGCTCTGTATCGGCTAAAGTTAAACCGGCATCATCTGCACCAGATAATAAAATAGATTTTAATACTCTTGTTAAACGTAATTCTATTTTAAATGCTGAAGGAATAATAATTTCCCCACCACCATCACTAAATAATGAGGTATCAATTGTATCAATTATTGTTTTGACTTGATTTTTCAACACTCTAGCATAATCTCCAGCATTAACAATGTCCGTTCCATTCTCAAATCCAACTATACTATCCATTTGGCCTGCTGTATGAAGATGATAATAATTAATATCTTTACATCCATCGCGTTTCGGGTTATATTCACGCGATAAATATTTAATAATTGAAACCATATGAGACATATTTCCCGAAGTAGTAATTAAAGTATCGTTTATTTTTAATTATTTTGTTTTCCACATTGTTCGAAGGGGTAACGGTAAAATTGATTTCCCTCCAGCAGCAGCAGTGCCTGCAATAGCCCCTGTTGTTTTATGTACTAATGACAATTTAGCAAAAATTTGGGCTTCGCTTGTTTTTAAGACACCGACAGCGTTTCCGTGTCTTGTGAACGTAACCACATTTGCAGTCGGGTCTTTAGGAGTTGGTACAATCTCACATTCAGAAAATTCAATAAATGTATTATTGTAGGGTTTAGAAGTAAATAATTGTAAAGGTGCAGAAAATAATACATCGTGTTGTTCAACCTCTTCCACAGCTTTTGAATTCATTTTTTTAAATGTTAATCTTTAATATCTTTCCGACTGTACCCAACACCTGGGGTAAAAACATTCCTAATGCCATTCCTGCACCAAAAGCACCACCTTTTTGTGTTTTTTTTCTTTTACCATGTAATCTAGACTTTCTTTATATATTTTTTTTAATTATAATATTTCTTCGCTTCATTTTTTTTTTAAAAATAACCACATAAGACAAGGTTTTTTAAGAAAAATAATACATTTATTTTACTTTTAACTTAATTTATAGTTTACAATATTTTCCTTTTGTAAAACAAAAAAACAACAATTAATTTCTATTTTGTAAAATTGAACGTAATACATCTGGATCAATTTTTCTTTTTTTTCCTCATTTCCTTCATTTGGTACTATTTTTTTTTGATAATCAGGGTTTACAGTATGCGGTAGACCAAAATTAGAATTTAGTAAAATATCATCTTGAGTAGGGTTTTTTTTGTTTTTTTCACGTTTTACATAAAAATAGTTAGAAGAATAATTTTTTCCTTTACATTTTCCAGTAAGTAAATTAAAATATTCGTCAGATGTTAAATTGTTATTCATTATTTTTCTTCAAATAATTTTATATTAATTATTATATTTTCTGCAATCAAAACGACGTCGTCGTCACTACCATATGAAAGATGAAATTGAATGTATTCTTGAGCTTCTGCGGTGTTTCTTTTAAGCAAAACATTAGGAAATATTTCTCTTTCCATTTTTAAGTGGTGTAATATTTGTTTAGTCTCTTCTATATCATATTTAAATAAAATTCTTTTTTCAAACAATAACATTTGTTGTCCATCAAATTGTTTATCTTTTAATTTTGTGTTTTTTAACATTATTACACTACCATCTTTTCTTTTACGTGTTATTGGATTTTGATTTGTTACTGGATCGACTGTAAAATTAATTTTTTTGAAATAAGAAATATGAAAAGATTTATTAATTCCTGTGTGCTCAACACTGTCTAAAATCCAATAAATTTGTTTTTCATTTTTACTTTCAGCATATGCGTTAAAGGGATAACTAAAATCATATTTTTCAACCTGTAGAAAGTTCCTTACTGTTTTACACGGCAGGAAATTATTGTTGAAAATTGGGCCACCAGCCCCAGTTCCCTTTTTGCCTGAAATTGATCGGTCTGACATATCCATGCCTTGTCGGGAAATTGTTTACAATGTTTTGGCTGTCCTTTCGGAAGACTGAATCTAAATTTTCCCACCTCCCGCTCATATCCAAAGTCTGCTATCTGTTAGCTTTCGTCTCGTATATTGGTCGCGTTGTTTCATGCTTTAATTTATCACGCGTTCTCGCATTTCCAAGCAGCATATGACGCCAGACAACAGTGAAGTGCTTAAATATGTTGGTCCAAAGCGGAGTTAAATATATAGTCTTCAATTGATTTACTGAAGAAAGCGAAACCGTTGAACCACAGAAGTTGTGTTGTTCTTTCATTTGAGCGCTTGCGAAGAACGTTTAGTAATACATCTCTTGGTGAAAATTTGTAACAAAATTTGGCTAATTTGCGTCGCGGGTGAAACGTGATGCCTCTTTATCCAACATCAAGAGACACAGGCTACAAAAAGAACATCAACCACTTGCCTCCTCTGTAGGCAACTCTATGACTACTGATGCCGCTAAACGCCATGTAGAATTTCACCCAAAAGACTGCGCTAATTGCTAGAAAGACACAGAGTTACCTACGAAGCAGGCTAGTAGCATAGTGGTAAACGTTCTTCTAGTAGCGTCTCTCTTCTTCGACCTTTCACCCGCGCCGCAAATTTGATACATTTTGTTACAAATGTTCACCAAGAGATACATTACCAAACGTTCTTCGTAAGCGCTCGAAGGAAAGAACAACACATCTTCTGTGGTTCTATGGTTTCGCTTTTTTCAGTAAATAAAGTGAACAAAATATATATACGTCTGTTTATACCAACTTATAAGTACCGCGATGTTGTCTGTGTCGTCAAATATAGGCATCGAAATGCATAGACAACGCATAAATTATAATGTGAAACAGCACCCGCAATATAGTAAACGAAAGCTAAGAGTTAGGAGATTTTAGATATGATCAGGGCGAAACAAGACTTTGACTCAGTCTTCCGAATGAACCCCCAAAAGTTTGTAAACATTTTCCAGATCAAGCATTATTCATGACCGCGCAACGTCCGGTCAAAACAACTACTGGGAACTGGAGACATTTTCGTGGCCCAATTTGCGGTATTAATTTCCTAGCGTGTTAAGATGAATTTCAAGCATAATGAATTAAACAATCCAACGAAACAGTTCCAGAATCAAAAGGAATTAAATGATCTACCCTGTCTTTAATTGTAATATTTAATTCGTTAATAACACTCTTTTTAAATTTTTTAAATATTTTTGAAGGTGTAAAACAAACTAATTCACCATTTCCTTTTCCTTGACCCGACCATTGAATAGGAACTGTTGTTAACAATTCAGAATATGAATCACCAACTAATGTTGCTTCTAATTCGTCACAATATATAAACATTTTATTGAAACCATGTGATACATCGGTTAAATAATCGGCTTCTTTTTCAATACAATTTTCTTTTTCATTATTTAATTTGATTATTGAATTTTTAAAACCCAACATAAATGATAAAGTATCACTCATATTTAATTCAACATTTATTTTTTCAACTTGTTCAGATAATCGCAATTTAGAACCTTCACCTCCATCATGAGCGTTTTTACTATTATATTCTAATATTCTATTCCAAAATTAACATTTAAATATACTTTTCCATTCTTTTCTAAACTCAAATCAACATCATATTCTTTTAAAATATTATTCATATAATCAAGTAAACGGTTTAAATCATAAATTCCTGTAGGAATATTATATTTCACACTCGTAAGAATAATCTGCTCGTTGTACTTTTTAACACCCATTTTATTCTTCATAAATTTCTGAAAATCGAATGTAAAAGTGAAATAACATGTTTTTTCATCAACATTTTTTGTAGTCAACGGGTAACAAATTTTTTGTACATCTTTATATGCATCTTTATTTAGAGCGTCAATAGGTTGAACAAGATGCATTGTAAATTTATTTGTTAAATTAGAAATTCCAGTTTTTGATATTGTATTACTCGCAATATATAAACTCATTTTTTTAATAATTGTAAATCTTCACGATAAAAAATTCCTTCAATTTTTTCACCTTTTAAATATTTTAATTGATATGTGACGGGGTTGGTTATAAAAACTTTTTCAATTCCTTTGTCCAACGTCTAAGACTGCTTTTTTCAAAAATATTGTTTTTTACCCTTGCCATGCGTACACGAGTACCTTCAGTGACAATACTTTTTGTAGGAATGGGATAATTCAATTCATCACGTAATATTTTATATTTTAATTTTTTAATTTCTTTGTGCCTTTATAAATTCAAATGGTGTTGAACCAGCGAAAGATTTATGTGGAGAATTATTATAACGTTCGATAATCACGGGTAAATAAGTATAATAATCAAAATTATTAGTCATTGTTAAAACTCTACGAACCGTAGTTTTTAACGTACCAATAACACGTTCAACATGCGATGCTTTTATCTCGCGATTATAGGTATGAAAAACTGTAAAATTATATTTTTTACTCAAACTTTTTCGAATATCTTGAAATTCTGTTCCTTCATCACACTGAATTTTACGGGGTGATTGTCCTTTTTCGATTAAAACAGCTTCAAACTTGTTTTTAACATTATTACTTGATTTCTTTTTAAATAATTTTACCCAACAATAACGAGCAAACACATCAATACACACCAACCAATAACGAAATTGATTATTATAACGTGCTAAATCTTTATTTTCAGCTAAATCAATTCCCATTGTTCATTAATATCTGTAACATGTATTTTTAAACGTCTATATTTTTTTCTATTAAGATTATGAAGTTTATAGTTTGATAATTGTTCTTTTGTTAATGTTTCTCCTTTAAGTAATCTTGCAGCTTTTTCTATAAATTATTTAGAGAACTTTTCTTTTCTTGTTTTTTTCATTTCTAAACCCCCAAAAAATATATTATTCTTTTTTTCTATTGTCGTATATATTTCCTCAAGTTCACAATGTAAACTATCACAATTTTGAACAAAATCATACTGATCTGCAATATCTAATTCTTCATTTATAACCTCGTTATACATGCATATTGTATCACGCATTGGTAATTGATGTATAAATCGGTAATAAAAATGTTTACAAACAGCTTTTTCAGTGGGTTTAGAAAAAAGAAAACAAACCTCTTCATCATCATCATCATCAATGATTTATCATTGTCCATTTTTTTCATTTTTTTTCACGAGGTAAATCAAAATCATTAATTTTCTTTTTCTTAAACGTTTTCTTTTTTCAGCTACACTTCCGTTTACAGCATGATTATATTTGCGTAATCCTTCTACAATAAGTGTCATGTCGTCATTTTTTTTAATATGAAATGATCCAAATTTATCGACTCAATTGTCATGGTTTTCAACCCGTATTTCCTCGTTCATGGGATGGGTTTCATCATCACCACCATCATCTTCCTTGAACACCAGATCTTTTTCAGGTAAAAGATTTTCTTTTAATTGGTATAGAATCTCCAATCCATCCCAAGCGTTAGAACGAATAACTAGACGTTCTTCTCCTGTTTCCAATTTTTACTTTTTGCAACTTCAAGAAATACTTGATCACCAACTTTCAATGAAATTTTACCCAATTGAGTTGTCAATTTACTTACATCTTCTTTTTTTATTTCTAATTTACTATTCATTAGAAAATTCAAACACTCCTGACTAGTAGGACATACTTTCACAAGATATGCGTTTGCATTTTGTTTACATTTCTTATAATTTTTCGTGAAAGATCATTATACGTTTGCAACACAAACGTATGATGTATATATTCCTGTGAATAAAGTTTCATTGAAGTTTTTGCAGCCATGGTAGTCTTTCCGAATGTGATGGTAAAAAGCTAAAAGGATGTTGTATTTATACTTTTTTTTGAAAAACAAAAAAACAATTTTTTATAAAAATATATATTTTTATTATAATAATTCCTCTAATAACAACGTATCACGCTTTACATCAAATAAACTAATCTGTTTTTTTTGCATAATACCTAAAACTTTACACAACTTTTTATGTTGTTTTTTGGTTTTTACTTTACAATCTATTTTTCTTTTTAAAAAAGCATGTAAAGCTTTCCCTACTCGTCCATTACCGTCAGAAAAAGGATGAATGCTTTCAAAAATAAAATAGATTAATACAGAAATATTTTTTGTAAATAAGTTTCTATGTAAAATTCATTTAAATGTTTCATATATAAATCAATATAAAGAGGGTTAACTCCTTCGTGTGTACCAACATATCGTTTTTTTTACTGAAATTGCCAGCAACCATTAAATGACACAAACATTTTTCATGAATATTTTTACAAAATTGACTTATTGTTAAGGGCTTAACTGTTTTTTCCATATACATTTTCCGAAAGATAAAGCAAAATCTCGCACATTTCATGTAAAAATCTTTTTCATTTTCGTCTTCTTCCATACGTATAAAATCATAAGCAAAAATTTTAAATTTTATAAATTCACTTCATTCCATTGTTTATTCTGTAAGGTTTTCCATATAATGTGACTGGCTTTCTTTTCTATTCTTATAATATATTGGTCGCATTTCTGTATGAAGTGAATAAGTTCCGTCTGCACAAAAATTTTTTAACCTTAACACTGTAATTGTAGATATTTCATCCGATTGTGTATAATGTGAACATTTTGAAGCGCTATGATTAAACCATTGTTGTTGTTTAGTTGCCATTATGATGTGAGCAAAAAAAAAATCCAATACTTTTATAACTTTTATTTATTTATTTTTATTTAACATGGGTATATCATATTCATTAAACTTAATTTTTACATGTAGTAAATCATCAATTTCAATAATTTTCCCTAAAAAATTAATATAATCGATATCTTCATTATAAGCGATATCTGTAGTATAAAATTGCGATTTAAATAAATGGAACACGATTATTTTAACTGTTGTTTTATTGTTCATAAAACTAAAATCATATAACATTAAGTGCTGTTGGTATATGTATAATTTAGCAATTCCAACGTATATCGCATCAAGCATTTTACGTTACAACTTTTGATATAAATTGAATCTTCATAAATTCTTGTAAATGAAGCCAACATACAAAAGACAAATAATATACACATTTTTTGGAATGTAAAAACCATTTTTTTGTTTAATAACGATGTTTAAAAGTTTTTTTCAAATCTTTCTTTTTTAGATGTTGTTTAACTAAAATAAAACAATTGTCCTTCTCTATTAATGAACTGCTTTTCCCAACTAATGAGCTTGCATCGTTATCAACATTGGTTATTATAGTTTCTCCACCAAATATTGTTTCGTCATAATTCATAACTTCTCCATTCCAAAAAATAAAAACGTTGAATCTCGTGTGAACGTCTTTTCTTCTATTCGTGATCTATTTCCACTGAAACATTCACTGTATATTTCCACCGTATATTTAACTACTTTAACAACCCACGTTTAAAACTGTTTAGTCTAGAAAGTTTTAATTCCTGTGGATGAATCGCACACGGTCGTTTGTTAATACATCTTCCACATGTATGTTTGTAATAATATAATCTTTCAAATCGTTCAATTCGTTCATTGTTCATTATTCCACAATTCAATTTTATATGTTAAATTGTTAATGTGAGCATCTTTATATATGATCCTCAGTTGATAAATCCTCAGTTGAAAAACTTTTTATATATTCTTTAACACCATTCTTTCTTTCCAAGAATAAATATATTTCAAACAATTGATATGATTGAAAAATTGGTATTGATGATTTAATTTCCTTACACTCCAATAATTGTATTTTGCCTGTATATTCTTTATCACGTGTAGCTGTTATTATTTGATCATATCTCATAAATTTAAACATACAATCATCCCCAAGATGATTTGATAGAGTCGTTAATAATTCACGAGCATTCATTTTCAAAAAAACTAATAAAAAATCACAACACACACGCCGTTTTATAGTATACAAACATTTTGTTTTATTTCTTATAAAAATTGGAATCTTGATAATCATTTAGCAAGAGTTTCAAAGATACATAAAAACAATCATCCTCATCAAATTCAGACATTTTTTTCACCAACTATTTCACAGGGTATCATTGCATGTGAATAGTTTCCTTTATTTTTACTCCTTTATATAGAAGTGATGGTGAAGTTCCACTAAAAACCCAACACTCAGCAACATTTCTTTTTTTTTAATTGTAATTCCTGTATAATTGAGTGGTGAAAATTTTCCATTAAAAATCCAACAATCACCCTTTTCAATCAATTCTTTATTTTCCATTATTCTATCTTTTTAAATTGAATAAATAGTCCTTTAAAATGTGAACAGTGATTTGTTACATGGGTATATATATATATATATATATACTTGTTGCCGTCGGTACCCTTTTCACATAAGTATACTAATAACTTATAACACGGTTGTTTCTTAAAATATTCTTCTTGTTCGGTTCATGATAATAACATCATATTAGATTTTTTATAAATTTCTGCAAGATGTTCTGCGGATACATAATTCGATTCATCCATTCCTTTTTTATTTAAATTCACAAGCATTCATTTTTCAAAACACACATGTTTTATAGCAAACAAACAGTTTTTTTATTTTTCTTAATATTTCCAAAGTAGATATAAGAAATTAAACGCTAACAAATAAATATTGATCGGTAAGACGTACATTTCTACCCAATAAACGTACCATTGATAAATCAAATCTAGTCGTATAATAACATCCATTACTTTCATCTTTAAAATATAAACGATACATTTGCAATTCTGGAATTATGCTATTGGATTCTGTTTTTGGAAGCGGTATAGAGTCTAATAAACGTAATTTTGCTTGTGGAGTACATACGTCTTAATTAAATTGTATTATATGCATTTCTTCTTGGTACTGATTCATTTTCTCTCTTTAAATCTTGACTTATCTTTTTAAAATCTAACTGCAGTTCCAATCAGGTTTATCTGATCATTTGATGAATAGGTATATATATACTTTGGAACACCGTCAATTTTATCATTTTGTAATAATATTTTGTATAGAAAAAAATCACCATTTTCCCCTAAGGTGTTCATTTTTTCACATTTTAATAAAATTAAGTGATCTCCATCGTCACCCAGAACTTTTAGAATATCTTGAGGTAGTATGAATGAAGGATTCTCTTTCTCCATCACTCGTAACAGCTGAATGTCTTTTTTATACAAATGTCGCAGTATTTATGGTGTTGTCTTTAAATTTCACAAACTTTCCAATATTCAACGTTTGATCAAAACGTGTGTAGGTATATAGAACCTTTTCATCCTCCTTTTCATTCTTACAATGAAATACTAATTTATATAATTGAACACTATCCACCTCAGGTTGGAATATAGTAACTTTATCACACCTTATTAACCTTACATTTCCCAAACTTTTTACTACATCTTCAGGTGTACAGAAAAACATACGCTTGTCTTGTTTATTCATTTATCTTAAAAATTTCTTCCGTAAAATCAATGAGCTCTCCAACTTTATCTGAATGATCGTCTTGCAAATAAGAATATATATACTTTTCACCATCCTTCATATCACATTTGATTAATATTTTATAAAATACATCAGCTTTACCCTCCTCAGGATGTAGAAGCAGAACTTTTGTACATTCTAGTAACATCACTTTAACATTTTTCATTTTTTTACAAGATGTTGAGGTGGACAGAGCAAGGGTTAGTTAGAAGACATTCTTGTACTCGAATGATTAGATTTTTTTTTGGTCATATTTATATCATTTGGTGTTCATATTTATATAGTGTAAAAAAATTTCAATATATTCAAAGTAAACAATTACAATCCAAAAATACTAGGTAACACTCCTTCTTCCATATCTTTTTTTCTTAGCATTTTTTTTTTAAAACATATACCCTTTACTTCTTCTATAACTTTTGGGTAAAAAGGAAGCAATAAAACCTCCTTTTTGTTTTCTTTTTCTAATACCTAATCCCAATTGACTTCCAACTATTTGTCCCAAAGGTCCTAAAAAATTTAGAACACTACCGCCTTTTTGTTTTGTTTTTCTAGAGATAACCCTCCTCCTGCTTCTATATATTCTTCTTACCATGTTTTAAAAAAATTATTCCTACACAACAACAACCGTCGGTTTTCATTTTTTTTATTTTCTAACAATGTTTATATAGGAAAAACCATTTTTAAAAAAAAAGGAAAAAACAATCGCTTCTTAACCTTCTATTTGTAAATAAATAAAAACGAATTTTTGTTGTAATAACATTTTTTATTCAATATATCTTTGTTTCCATCTTTTTATTCTATCAATACATTTACAGTTATACATCAATTTAGCAGTAATTCTTCTCGAGTAAATTATTTCACATTAAAGTCAAATGTTTGTTACTTCTTCTTCTTTCACAGGTCCAAAAACGTTTTTTTTAAGTTTTTCTCCATTCTCTTTTATATTTTGCCAATTTCAAAGATCTTTCGCGACTCCACATTTTCCCCAATTTTCCACGACGTTTTCCATATCGAATAAATGTAGAGGGTTCATAGGTTCTACCCTTACGATGGTAGAAATCTTCAGCATATGATCGTACAATCTCACCACAGTGGGGTATTATACCCCAAAGATCCTCCTCTGCTTCTTTAAGTATAACCACACCTTGAATATATCCATTACCTTTACTTTCATCTCCAGTTTCACGACTGCATTCAAAAAACGAAATTTTATCCAATTTAAATTTACAAGAAGGAGTGCCAATTAATTTCGCTTCCTCAAACAATTTATTAGCCCTTTCTTCACTACGACAAAGAAATGACCAAGTCTTTCGTCGGGGCATGTACATCCTGCAGTAGTACACAGTCCAAAATGATTTCACACACTCAGTTGATCCTTTTTTTAATGTCCTGATTTCACAAAAATTTATTTTTATCCAATTCCACATCAAAAATATTATATATTTGAATAACAACAATGACACACAGCTATATTTCTAACAAATTTTCCAATATTCCCCGATTGATCTATTCGCGAATAGATATATACGTACTGACGACCATCAGGTAAATCACATAGGAATAATAGTTTATAAAGTTGAGGGTAATTAGCAATTAATGGTAATGTCGTAACTTTTTCACATTTTACCAAAACTAGTTGAACACGTCCTAAAACAGTAATAAAATCTTCATTTGCACAATACAAGGGTTTATCTTGATTCTTCGGTGGTGGTTTTCTTTTTAAAAAATATGTTCCATCTTCCATAAAAAAAAAAAGTGATCCTTCGTTTTTTTCAAAAACTTCATTTTTTCTCAAAGAACTCTTATGGTTGGATGTTCATATATATATAACAATCAGTTATACTTTTAACACCTTTTCCAATATTGTTCGATTGATCTATATTCGAATAGGTATATACATACTGACGACCAAGCACGGGTAAATCACACAGGAATAATAGTTTATAAAATTGAAGCTTGAGAGGATAAGCAGGACGTAAAATAAACATTTTTTCACATTTTACCAACACAATTTCAGCTTTTTCTAAAGCATTAATAAAATCATCATTTAGACAATACAGAGCTTTTTCTTGATTCGGTAATGCTTTTCTTTTTGTAAAATACATTTTATTCTCCATAAATGTAAAAATGTGTTCCTTCATTTTTTCTCAACTCTTGTCTTTACACAAAATCTGTTTTAAAATCTAACACTCTTACCATCCAATGCTAACAACTCTTATGGTTGTATCATTTATATATATAACATTCAGTTATACTTTTAACACCTTTTCCAATAGTGTTCGATTGATCTATATACGTATAGGTATATACATACTGATGATCAAGCACTGGTAAATCACATAGGAATAATAGTTTATAAAGTTGAATCTTGGGAAGATAATTATGGCGTAACATAGGAACTTTTTCACATTTTACCAACACAATTTCAACATGTTCTAAAGCATTAATAAAATCATCATTTGCGCAATACAAAACTTCGTCTTGATTCGGTAATGGTTTTCTTTTTGTAAAATACATTTTATCCTCCATAAATGTAAAAATGTGATCCTTCATTTTTATCAACTCTTGTCTTCACACAAAATCTGTTTTTAAAATTTAACACTCTCCAATTTTTCTTATATATGTCCACCCAAAACGAAATTTACTACTGCAAGTTTCTTTTATTTTTTCTCCAACCGTTCGATGAGATATTTCGTAATGTACCAGTTGAATCAAAATATACTTCTTCTTTCAAATTGATCTCGGTTTTTCGATCAATTATTGCAATAAAATAATTTGAAGATACTTCCAGCTCCGTATTGAGATATGACTCTGGATTGAGATCTTTTAATATTAACCCACGAAGATAAACACCAAAATGAATAGGATACTCTTCCATATAAGTCACAGCATAACATTTAGAATCCACGCATTCACGAGCTAAACAAACATCATTAAACATTTTAAGATGTAAACGATTAATTACTTCAGCCATGATTCTGATGGTAAACGATATAGTCGCTCTTCTTATATAATGCTGAACATATCTCCCCCAGTTATATTTCGTAATGTACCAGTTGAATCAAAATATACTTCTTCTTCCAAATTGATCTCGGTTTCTCGATTAATTATTGCAAGAAAATAATTTGAAGATACTTCCAGCTCCGTATTGAGATATGACTCTGGATTGAGATCTTTTAATATTAACCCACGAAGATAAACACCAAAATGAATAGGATACTCTTCCATATAATTCACAGCATAAAACTTAGAATATTGGCAATCACGAGTTAAATGAGCATCCTTACACATTTTAAGTTGTAAAAGATCTATTACTCTAACATTTGATTCAGCCATGACTCTGATGCTAAAACGATATAATCGCTCTTCTTATGAAGCTGAACGTATCTTACTTCCGGAAACGCCTTTTTTTCTCAAAAAAACCTTTTACAAAAAAATAATACCCTATTTACTTCCGGGTATAACTACACACCCTCATTACAGCTCTGGTCGTCGTCAGGATAACAGCTCCGTCGCTCTCTCATTTTTTTTTTTTTAAAATACTTTTTTCCAATTCATTTTTTTTTATAAAATACAATTCAACATTTCTATTTTCAAAATATTTTTCAACCATCGTCTCTTTCTTTTTTTTTCAAAATACTTTTTCCAAATCACAATTCTTTTTTTTTTATAAAATACAATTTCCACCATCTATTATTTTTTGCAAAATATTTCACACATCACTATTTCTTTTCTTTACCAAAATTATTCTTTTTTACCGTCTTAAAAATTCTTTCAAAAACCAACAAGAGAGTGGCGGACATGTTTCCTTCCCGATCAACAAAAGACAACAACTACCATCTTCATGTGTAAGGGATTGGCATTGGCTCAACAACCTATCAGATTGCAAAGTATATATTTGAATTGACTTACCCTCCTGATTACGGATAATATTAGGATAACCAACTAGCTATCGCCCTTTTTAGGATACCCACCTGAAACCTAGAGTATCAACTCTTCTATGATTGGTCAATTCAAATACTTACAGCAATCTGATTGGTTAAGAGCTAGTGCCAATCCCTTACACATGAATAATAATAATAATATATATATGACTACTCCTCGACTTCGGTGACTAATATATATATATATATATATATATATATATATATATATATATATATATATATATATATATATATATATATATATATATATATAATATATATATATATATATATATATATATATATAATATATATATATATATATATAATATATATATATATATATAGTACTATAGGACGAAGGGTTTTCAGAATGGCGTGTCAGCGTTCTTAAAGTATGTGTTAATTTATTTATCTTCGCAGTGTTTATTACGTATCCTAGCCTTATTAGGTGTATGCTTTGGGAGAGAACGAGCATGTCCAAGTGACGTCGTCATCACGGTGGTCGCTTGCTAAGTCTTTTTCTCCCGGAAGCGCGGGCTTCGATTTTCCAGCGGTTTCTCTGTGGGACAATTTTTGAAGCTAAAACAAAATGGCTTGGGTCATTTTAGCCATGGTCGGGTCATTTTAGCCACAAGAAGGAAGGCAAACTAATCGCGTTTTACGCTCGCGCGCAGCGACGGATAAATTATAACCCCAAATCATCGCAATAAAAATGCTGTTCTTTTAAACCCGTCCATTCATTTAAAAAGGTTGAGTGCTGCGTAGGCACTGTATTGGATATATAGCAATTGTCAATGCCAAAGTGAAAAGGTGGTTAACTGCTGAGATTTTTAGTAACGAAATACGGATGTTTCGAGCGGAGCCCTTCATCGGAGTAATAATATTGTAATAGTATCAATATTGAACGAGTAATACTAAGTACAATTATGAAATGTTCTCTTCCTAATACAGCAATAACACCCTTCAAGTGTAACTTAACACTGGTAACTTGTACTTCTACACCACGCTTGGGTCAGGGTAACACTTATTAGGAGCAAAGTAGAACACTGTCTTGTTGACACTTATTGCGGTGTAAATGTACTCAAAAATGGTGTAATTTTACCGAAACTGAGTGTAATTTGACACATTGTGAAAGTGTAAAGCTACACTTTTTTTAGTGTAAAAAACATTAAAGTTGGTGCTGTGTATATCTACACACGACGTGGTGTAACATTACACAAACAAGGTGTAATAGCACACCATTTTGGTGTTAAATAGAAATTATAGAATCTGTTTTGTTAGCACTTGTTACGGGGTAGACTTACTCCAAAATGGTATAACTTTACCAAAACTCAGTGTAAATTTCGCATTGTTGGAATTTTGACTTACTGCAGATATGCACCGCGATAACAACAATATGCAACTTTTTGCACCATGGTTTGCACACACTTCCACGGATTCAAAACTTGATGTTGCTAATGCCAAAAACACACTTAAATTCACAGGCTACCACATCCACTCAATAATTAATCCAATACATTTATTTACATTTATTTAGTAAATTTAGATTTTAGTGCTACGAGTACAAGGACTAGACTACCTTGCAAATTGCGTAGCCTGACACCCGCAAAGTTAGTACTTTCGTATCTATGTTATGAGCATTTACAGTTGATATAACAAAATTATTAGAATTTACAGTTGATCTAACAAAATATAACATTTACTTAATGTTATATTTTGACTTTAATGCATGTTATAAATGTAAGTTATAATATGCTTGATGTTTCGTATCTCTCCTCTTCATCATTGTAATGCCATGAACCCGGTCAACCTTCAGAGGAATTGACGAAAGCGGAAATATAGACTGATTTTAAGAAAATATTTTCTTGTTTTAAGTAAAATTGATTCTACGCCAGACATTTTTTCTCATTTTAAGTAAATTATTGCTTAAAATAAGAATTTTAAAATACGTTCTTACCAAGCCTCAATAACTGATCGATTTTGCTTAAAACAAGAAAATATACAACGAAATATTTTCTTGCCAAGACTTCCAACTTATATCAAGAATAATATTACCGACAATCAATTTTACTTCTAACAAGAAAATATTTCTTAGAGTCAATTTAAATATAATTATTACCAGTAAATACACAGAAATGAAACAAGTCGTTTTAGTTGACCCGAACGAGGATTTATTTGTTGTAGACTGTTTACGAGATGTTCCGTCGCTAGTTATTTATACTGATAGTTATAAACATGTAGGCTGTGTTGGGAAGAGACCTTATCAGGTATTAATTAGACCACGTTAGAACTCCCTGTGCATGATGTCGAGTAGAGCCAGCCAGTAGTGTATCTTGCCGGTTTATAAAGCTACTCGAATGACTCCGCTTCGCGCAACGTTTTATTCACTATTACAAGCCTTACAATGATTCCATGAAGCAACTATACAGCAAGACTTTGAATAAAAGGCTGTGTAACCACGTCTTACCTTACTCGGCCCAGAGTCGGGGGATATGGGCCGAGTAAGGTAAGACGTGGTTGCACAGCCTTTTATACGATATGTTCCGTCGCTAGTTATTTATACTGATAGTGATAGACATGTAGCCTGTGTTGGGAAGAGAACTTAACAGGTATTAATTAGACCAACGTTAGAACTCCCTGTGTTGTGTGGATATGTTTTTCCGAGTTTGGCTGGGATTGCAGGGAAGTATAGGGATTATTGGGATTCGCGAAGGGTGCGCACTAGATAGTAGTCGCCAGAACCATGTTGAGCCCGGCAACAACACTAACCCAGCGGTGACATGTTCGTCGTAAAACAGTCGCAAAACGCTGGTAAATCTACCACACATTATTTCAAAATATGTAAATATTTAGTATCTTTATACGCGCACGTGGAGAAGAGCGTCCATGCAGACGAATACATGACAAACTCTCAATCCCGGAACAGTAAATTTGATTTTGTCATCGAGAGTCAAAACGGATATGTAGATACTTTTCAAAAGGCAAATGACTTTATTCGGGATTTCGAAATATCAATCGCAACAACGTATGCTGCGAGTTTTCAAAATATATTTGTGGGCTGACAAAATATATTTGTGGACTGACAAAATATATTTGTCGACTGAAAAATATATTTGTCGACTGAAAAAATACATTTGTCGACTGACAAAATATATTTGCCTACTGAAACTATTATATGCGCATTGGCAATTGCATATACATTTATACAGTATATTACGGTGGTCTATGTATGGTTAAGCATTTCTGCATTTGCTTTAGAACATTCTTAAAGTCACTTACTAGTCATACATGTATATGCTTTTAAATATATAAGTGATAAAACGTGTTGTGCTGCGTTGGCAGTGTAGAAATACAAATAACATATTTCAGTAAAAAGGTTGGTGTACGGCCGAAATATATAATATATAATAATAGTGTGTAAGTAGTCTAACGTTTCGAGCGAAGGCCTTCGTCAGATAGTGATCAGACGTAAAGTGAAATAATCACTCAGTTATTATTTCACAGTTTACGTTTCACTCTCCGACGAAGGGCCTTCGCTCGAAACGTTAGACAACTTCCACACTATTTCATAGACTTGCTCCAAATCTGCCTCTTGATTGTTTCGAGTAAACAAACTCGTCTTTGAAACCAAACCACTCTCGAAACAAACCCGTCTTTAAACACACCCAAAACAATCAAAGTGGCAAACTTCAAGCAAGTCTAACTATTTCACTATTTCGGCAGTACACCTAATTTCGCTTTCCAAGTTCCAACCGGTTGGCGAAATGGTTCGTAATATTTACGACGAACATGTTGCCGCTGGGTTAGTGGTGTTGGCGGGCTCAACATGGTTCTGGCGACTATTATCTAGTGCGCACCTTCGCCAAGGGCACAGAATGGGAAATGAACAGAAGGGCCACTCGGGGGTACGACGGGTCCTCGTTTTTTTAGTGGGCATGCGTTGGGTCCGGCATCTTCCTAGCCAGTAAACCGCAGTCAGTTCAACAGTAAACAACATGGAGAAATACGGAGTTGTGACAATAAAATGGCTATAACTCGAGAAAAACCTGCCCAATTTTCATTCCACGACCACTGACTATAAAGAAATGGTAAGCACGTCTAATATTACTTTTGGTTAGAATATCTAAAAGGAAAAACTTATCGAGGCATTTAGCTAATACATTGCAGCCATATATGCGCTAGCTTGCCGACGGGAGCACATTAATTTGTTATTTTTGCGATAATATTTTAGTTTAAAAACTTCATGGTTCTGTGTGTTGATTTTATTATTCATACAGAGTTTTATATCTTTGTATCAGACTTCTAGCTGAAGTCAATCTTGGAAATAAAACATTAAACCTAATTGTCGGCGGCATGTTGCGTGCAAATATTAAATATTCAATCTTTACTGTTGAGTATTGGCTTTGTATCATTTTATTTTTTGTTGTTACTTTAGAAATTATCCGGCTGTGTTAGAACTGGTCGTTATTGGGCATCAGTAGCACAATTTAACTTGTTAACCTGAAAAGCTACACTTTTGATATCATTGACTGTTGATTTCAAAGCTGTTTTTATGCCCATTCAGTCCAGTAATACAGAAATGGCAAGCAAGATTAGGACCACTTTGTTTGTGTGGATCCAAATGTTTCTGATCCTTCAGTTCGAGCTTCAGTTTACATTAATTCTGGATGTTTATAAAACTGGAAGACATTGAGTGTTTTTGAATTTTTGTTGTATATCATTATTTTGTACTATAAACAAAGGCAATGGCATATATTTTGTGATAATAATATAGATTTATACAAATTTCTAAATTGGTACCTGTATTTACTTATTTTATTAATGATTGACGCTTATTATATTGTAATAAGTTGCTACTGTACTAAGAAAATACTGTAAAGGAAACAAAGATAAATTTGAAAGAATATCAATCTACATGCTTGCATATTTTCAAATAGTATAATAATATTTAAAGCTTTTGCTCTTACCTGTGATGTATTATGTGCAAAGGTCTATGTCTATGTGTAAAGGTCTAAAGGTCTACTATGGCTGAGTTTTTCCACATATCAGGCCAGACTACAAGGCCTCATCAAAAGCTGTTTCTGACTTAGACCGATCATTTCTGTTTGAAAAACTTTCAAATGCATCAGTACAGTGTCCCATGAAATGGATAATTGGACCAGAGCTATCATCAAATGAAACTAGGAATTCATTTGAACCAGCATTGATTGATGACATCCTGGATGACTTTATTGCAGATAAGGAGGTGTTTTCTGAGAAATGCAACGTTTCTCCTGAACAAATAATTTGGCTTGCTGAGCAGACCAAAGAGCACGAAATTCGCAGTTATGGGGCAAATTTAGAAGATTGCGTTTAACAGGGAGCAACTTTGGTGATGTTTTAGGAGCCATTACAAGACATACAATGTCCAACAAATCATACCCTCCCTCTTTGTTTAAAAAGCTGAAAGGGGAATATTTCATGGGGACCAAGGATGCAATCATGTGGGGGGAAATGCATGAAGAGCTTGCTATAAACCAGCACTCGAAAGCAACTGAGAACACTGTTGAGAAGGCTGGCTTATTTTTGTTTCCTTGTGGATACCTTGGCAGTAAACCGGACGGTACCATAACATCAAGCTTGAACCATGAGAAAGGTGCTCTGGAGATAAAGTGCCCTTGGAAATATAGGAATGCCACCATCAATGAAATTATCCAGATGGAATTGAAAGGTAACGAATCTGTAAAAAGTTTCTATCTAACAAAGAATCTCAATTTAAACCAGGAGCATAATTATTGGCATCAAGTCCAGGCAGAGATGGCTGCAAGCAACACATTCTGGGCTCATTTTGTAATTTGGACAACGAAAGAACTAAAAATTGTTACAGTAGAGAAGGATCCAACTTGGATGGATAAAAATTTACCAAAGCTGAAAGATTTTTACATGAATAAACTAATTCCAAGTTTGTATAGCAGAGAGTAACATTAACTTAAATATTAGATCAGCATATATATTAATTACACGTTTAAATTTTGATAAATAACAAAGCAGAATCTGAAAATGACCATCTTGAGTTTTTCAAGATACGGTACGGATGACAACAAGACAAAATGATGAAAATTCAAGGAATGATTTAATTTAAAATGGTGAGAAAAATTTCTGTAACATTCCATCAATTATGATGATTATGTACATCATTGTAAAGGTATAAATAATTTTGGATTTTACCATCTTAATAATATTAATTTTACATTTAAAAATAAATAAAGCTTCTTTATTATAATTTATATTATTTATCATATAATAAATATTTATTATCATTTGTTATTATTTTACTGATAAATTAGGAAAATAAATTAATTAAAATGATTTAATTAAAAATGAATTACATTGTTGTGATTGATTAATCAATAGTTTTCCAAGACTCCATTTATGATTGGTGTCTGAAGATTTACCAATGTTGCACAAACTTGGATAATCTTGTCAGCATATGGTCGAAGTGGTGCAGTTATCAATCCTAATATTTTATAGTTTCGCAACCTTTCAATTACCCTTTCAACATGAATTCTGCATCTTGATATCTGTCTTCAATAAACTGCTTCTTCTTTTGCAAACTGCCTCTTACCAGCAAGAAAAGCAGGTAAATTTAGGAACACATTCTTTTGAAGTAGGTCATGGATTACAAATCCGTTGTCTGCAATAATTAAATCCCCTGCCTTTCAGAAAAGAAACAAAATGTACAACAAAATGCTATATAGTCACATGCAGTTGATTCTGTGATAAATTGGGAGGAACACCTAGCTGAGTTGCAAGATATCAATTAACAGCTTTCAAAGCTGAAACTCAATAATTTTGCATTTTATAACCTAATTTAATTGTATTAAACTCTATAAACAGACTGTTAACCTGAATATAATTTTATTCTAGCATATGTTTGCATATGAATTAATTTTGAAATCTCCCGGTGCATCAGGTTATGTAAATTAACACACAGCATCCTTTTTCTATTTATTTTATAACATGAGGCTACCCGTGTAATATGGCATAACCTGATAATCATGTTGGCCCTGTATAAAATAAAATACACCTGCAGGTCAGTTGTTTATAATTCACTTACCTTAAGATGATATACATGTATAATATTTGATTCATCTGCAACCACTTTGTCACTAGTGGAGCCAGGAAACCCTTGGCTGACAAATGTAATTGCACCATTTGGAGGAACACCAATGAGATACTTTGCTGACAAATAGTGTTTGTAATTACTGTACGTTTGAGTAGCTGCTTCTAGATCTTTTGGTGGAGCTTCAATTCTAAACTCTGTGCAGTCAATAATTACACGACAGCTTGTAGTGTTCCCAAATGATTGTGGCAAGCAACTCTTATTATTTTCCAATGATCATGGCAGTTCATTCATGCAACCAATAAAATATATCTCGTGTAATGCATGCATATAGGTTAGAAATATATTCTGAATTGTAACATGGCTGACAGATTACCTTGATGCTAAATCAAAATATGGAAGATCTAATCTTAATTTCATTAAGAATATCAGCAACTAATCTTCCGCACTAATCGATGTAACAGTTTTACCAGACCAGTATGTTAGTGGAAAAAATCTTTTAATCATCTCAATGACTGCCTAAAAGACTGATGTTTCTAAACCTGTGTAACTTTTTAGATGGTCTTTTTTTAGGTTTTGATATCTGAAGAGCTTTTCCTTTAATTGTTGGTTTTCTTGTTTTACTTCTTCAAGCTGAGCCTTAACATGTTTAATTTGTTCCAACTCTGAACATATATTTTCATCAGCTGCATCCATTTGAGATACCAATTGGTCAGATTTATTTTCAGATTGGTACAAGTTAAACGTTTTCAAGGTATTCTGATCATGTTGGTTCTCCTAGGTGATATTTGACGAGTTGAGGCGCGGCTGTAATACATACCTAGCATTCTTGGATGTATTCGAATTTCGCTTTGGAATTCTCTCGTCGCTTTCTTCTCCGCGCAAATTCCATGCAGGTATAATGCCAAGTTTAAGGGTGGCTTTCCTAAACTTTGCTGGGGAGTCTTTGTTGGGCTGCCTGAATTCCTCGTCAAGAAAATGATAGGAACAGACATAAGAATATGCACTTGGTTGTAAAGTCTACTCTTCGAATCTTAATCCAGGCAGTTCGCAGCTTTGGATTGCTTGGGTATTGATGAAAAGTCCTATCAGGAATACTTTCTGATGTAGCTTTGCAATTGTAAACAGAGCAGCACTTCGGCATTGGTGCGATTTTGGTTTAAAGGCGTATAGCAGAGTTTCCCAACGTACACTGACTGAAGCAAGCCAATGACAGAGCTTTCCAACTGAAGCTAACCTGCGTACAAGTTCTCCAGAAAGGCAGTTAACCCGAGTATCTGCGCCCACGGAATTAGGCAGCGGTAATCATAGCAATACTTCAACTAATCCAATCGAAAGGGTTCACTAGCCGAGAGACTGGGCATGAAAACATTCCGGTTCAATCATAATTGCTGCCTCCCCTCAGGGAGGCAATACACTATTCTTGACATGCCTCTTTCGTTTACTCGTGCCCAGTCCTTTTACCGAAATATGTATAGCTGACCAGATCTCGATTTGTTAAATTTTGCGTTTGTTTGTTGGTTTGTGTGTCGGCATTACGTCATCCATATGAGCTCGAAAGTGACTCAACTGCGCAATGCGCATGTTCCGCTACCACGCTGCCTGTTTGTTTTTTGGCTTGCATTTATAGCTTCTCGAAATTCTCGATAATTCCTTCACAGGAAATTCACGTTGTTTATGTATTTATTTTGTCTTTACTTTCTCGTGGAAGTATTCATCAAGGCCATGAAGGTTTTAGTGGCCAGTCTCGAGAAAAGCAGTGCTCTTTCGTGCGTTTATTAGCGCTGTTAACAGCAAAAGCTGTTGGGCTTCCAGTTACGAAGTGGAACTCGACAACCATCGACAATATATTATCAAGACAATATCTAGTACAAGGAGACAATATGTACTTGAATGCTTTTAACCATGATCTCATTCCTCGTCAGGGATTTCTGTCGTTGAACAACTTACCAACCGTTGTTTGTTGCTGTTGGTTAAAAGAAAACTTGTCCTGTCGATCAGTGATCGACACAAATATATTGCCCGTTGAGGCACACAAATATATTGATCATCTACCCTTTGTGGTGGAGCCCGTTGAGGCACAAAACAATATTGATCTGCCCAACTGTGTATGTAATAAACTGTACATGGAACTGTCTTCAAGAAATTATTTACCTCAACTTTGTGAAAATTCAGTGGATTTGTCCATTTTGTGAAAATTCAGTGCACAATGGAAATTATTTGTGTGCCATGGATAACCATAATATTTCGTATGCAGTAAATACAATATTACAAGTTCTTTGGGAAAATAAAATACAGTGGTTGCAGTTGACTGTGGTGTATTCCCATACGACAATTACAGTATAATATGTGGAGTCGTGGATGCATGTGCAATGAACTAATACATCAAAGATCTTGAAAGTATCGCATTCTCAACAATAAATTTAGGCGATACAAATAATGGTGCAACAATATCATAAACATCTGTTACATACCATTTCTGGTATTTATTTAGTCAGCGCCTATTTGTTTAGCGCTTGCGTTGCCATAAACATATCAGACACTTGCGATTCCGCTGACAGATTTGACACAGTAAGAAGCATGATTTATAGTGGCAGTGATTTATCAGAAATTTGTTTACCAACCACCATGCTAACTACATACTGTAGTCACAATGTATACTGTCTATCGAGTCAAAAGCCTTGCCAATTATATTCAGATAAAATTACTTATTCTTTATTGTATGTTATAAAAATAAATATATGCAGAGAACTGACTATTTTTGTTTTAATTTATTTATTGCAATTTAACTGCGGTAACATTTACAAAATTAATAATAAAATACGCAGTAAGGAGAGGCTAGTAACAGGCCCAAGGCCCAAACAAGGCAAACCTTCCTGAAAGCACACATTACATTTATATAAATTAAAAAAACAAAAAAAAAAACAAGGACAAAAAGAAAAATAGAAAAAACAAACAAAACAACTAGAAACAGCAATGACATGCTGATTTTAGAGGAAGGTTAGATTGTTTGTGACACTTCGTGCACATAGTACGCCAAGTGTAAATGTCATGGATTTTAAATCTCGCTATAAAACATTCAACTAAATGTTTGCGAAGTGCTATTCTGAAAGAGTTCAACGAGGTTATAGATGTTATATTGCCCGGTAAAGAGTTCCAAAGATCAACTGTACGATTAAAGTAGCTAGATTTGAACGTCGAAGTACGTGCAAAATCAGATTGTAATAGTATGTTACTTGTTGATAATCGTGTCACAGGTGTAGTTGTAGTTCTCGGCCAGGCATAGCGACGTGCATCCCTGATCAGAGGTTCATTTATATATTTGTGCAGATAAACAAGATCTTTGTACTCATGCCAATAGTTCACAGGAAGTAAGTTCAGCTTCGCTAATCGGATCTTATATTCAGTGGTGTAATCATTTAGAAGAAACTTCGTAGCCCGCCGCTGAGGCTGTTCTAATAGTTCCATGTCTTTATGAAGGTGAGGGGACCAGACTTCACTTGCATAGCCCAGATAAGGACGTACCAGAGACAAATATAGTGACCGCCTAGAGGCAGTATCGAGACGGTTCGGTGAACAACGTTTAATTAGACCCAGCATACGGTTAGCTTTACTTACTACCTTCTGAACATTCGAACTCCAGATAAGGTTTTCTGTAGTAATGACACCAAGGTCAGTAACTTCAGATACGTTTCTTACTAATGCGCCATTAATGGTATAGATTGCCAAGATTGGGGATTTCTTTCGTGTAATGTGCATATATTCACATTTTTGGATGTTAAACCTCATCTTCCACTTCTCATTCCATTCCACTATCCCAGTAAGATCATTTTGGAGAGTTATGGCATCTGTTTGAGTTGAGATTGTACGATAACATTTGGAATTATCCGCAAATAAAGCCAGAGTTGTTTTGGAGCTTGTACATCCTGGCATGTCGTTGATGAATACCAGGAATAAAATAGGACCTAGTATAGATCCTTGCGGGATTCCCGACAATACAGTTTTGGGATTTGAAAAAGCTCCGTATTGAGCGGTTGTTCAGATAATCAGCAAACCAATTAAGTAGTTGCCCTTTAATACCAAATTTTTCCAGTTTAATTAGGATACCAGAATGTGGGACCGTATCAAAGGCTTTGGCATAATCCAGGTATATTAAATCCACTTGTCCGCTTTTGTCCAAGATTTTCCCAATATCGTAGAGGACACCAAGTAACTGAGTGACCGTGCTATGGCCTTTAAGAAACCCATGTTGAAGATAATACAAATTATTTGATATATGAGATATGGTTTTATTGTAGATACATTTCTCCATGCACTTTGAAAGAGTACAGAGAAAAGAAATTGTCCGATAATTCTCAATATCTGCTTTGTCGCCTTTCTTGTGCACAGGCACGATGGTTGCCCATTTCCATTGCGTAGGGACTCTGCACAATGTTAAGGATTTGTTAAATAGCACAGTTAATGATGGAGAGAGTTCTTCGGCACACATTTTTAAAACCACCGTGGGTATTCCATCCGGACCAACAGCTTTCGAAGTGTCCAAGGACCTCAGGATTGTATAGACATCCTGAACGTTTATTTCAATATGATCGAGGCAGGGACTGGATAAGGGGGTAAATCAATATTCGGATCGAGTGAATCAGTGCTGAATACCGAAAAAATGTACTCACTGAACAAGTTAGCTTTAGTTCTGGGAGTTTGACCCTCCATATTGGCATACTTCAAAACACTAGCGATCCGCGTTGACTTAGTCATGGACCTGTAATCAAAATCTCTTTGGATTATCCTTTAACGAACCAGAGAGACTATCAAGATATTCATGATATTTATTCTGAATTAACGTTTTAGCTTCTCGCCGTAAAGATCTATACCGTTCCCAATGGGAAGGATTATTTGAATTCAGTGCTTTGCGTCGGATTCTCTCTTTTTTCTTAATTAAATGGACAACCTCACCGTCTATCCATACAGGAGTATTGATATCACGTATCCTTTTCTTTGGCACATGGAGGTCAATGACATTGAATAACATATCAAGCCAACTCTGCCAGTCATCGTCGATGCAATCATGCATTAAATCCGTATTGAAAGGAGTATTACGTAATGCTTCGCAAAGTTCTTCAAAATTTACATTTTTGAAACTGTAAACAAGGCGCTCCTGTTTGGGTCTGTTTATAGCCTTGATGCGAAAATCAAAGAATAGAAGGCAGTGATCCGTCTGTAATGTATCACTGCATGGTTCTTCTGATACTAAGTTCTCAATACGTTCAGGGATAGATATTAGTATAAGATCTAGTATATTGTTGTTCGCTTGTCGTGATGGAAATAGATTTAGTTGGTCAAGCGAATAATCACTTAACAATTCACAGAACAAAGAGTTAGCCGAGTTTTGCATATCGCTTGAGAAAGTATACCAATTTATTTGGGGGAAATTAAAGTCTCCAAGAATTATAAGTTGTTTAAATCCATGATTGTTGATTCGACTTAGAAATGTTCTAAAATTTTCCACAAAGGTCTCAGGATCCGAGCTTGGCGAACGATACCAAGTAGGACACCACCACCGGTTCTATCAAGTCGATTATTACGGTATAAATCATACCCAACGGGTAAAATATCCTGATCTGTAATTTTAGAATCTAGCCAAGTCTCACAGACAGCGATAATGTCGAGATCGCTTCTGTAAGTAAGGCTTTGAAATGCTTCCCTCTGCGATTTCCCTTTATACTACGAGCATTCATTGACAAACATTTCAAAACGGATTTACGTGTTTGAGGACCAGGATTTGGATGGATATGTCCTGCTAGCAAAGCTAGTTGAAAGGTTGACGTATGATTTCTGTAATATTGAATTCTTCTCCCAAAGAAACGGGTCCTCATGCATGACGATGGCTATGAAGCAATATGTTTAGTACTTGTAATAAGCAAAAAACGTTCATCATATTTACGATGAATTCCAGTACAACGATTTACTAACGAATTATCAGTTGAATTACCAAAGAAAACGGCTGGAACGACTTCTCGTTGGTGGTATAGATAAACTCCATCAAACAAAAACAAATAATAGCCAAGACACAAACACACGTCCGGCCATGGCGCTGACGTGCATAACCACACGTTGAATTCAGAGGAATCACTACAGTTCTTAAAAACATAACGTCAATAATCGTATACACACTTGCAATGTCTACCTTTGTATGTGCACACATTATTGAAGCTTCTAATTATTTTTGCGTTGCCAAGAGGTCCATCTCAGCGGCATCAATTTCGGCTTCCTTTGCTCGGATCTTACATGCCTTCTTGACGGTTCCCCTTGGCTTTCTCTAACTTTAAAGATTGGCGATTTTTCCCAGAACTTATCAAATGGCCGTTCGCAATTACATTTTCCAGGATGACCTTTCTTTATAGTGCACTTTCAGTTTTTAAAAGAGAATACTGAAGAACTGAAATTGACCACACAATGGGTGATAAGCATACAAAATGCGCAACAACGAAGATATTGAAATGCACATGAGTATGTCAAAGACGCTTTTTCTTACCTTTATTTTGAGCTGCTGTCCATTCGTATTATTAAATAATACATTGTTAATTCCTTCGGCGATATTACTAACAAAGGGGGGGGGTTCAAAGGGGAATTGGGAATTGTCCCCTCGCCCGGCGCGAAGGCCTGAGGGCGAGGGTGGTAATATCGACCGGCGTTTAGTCCCTTATCACGCGAGATGCAAGGGGATCCTGATCTGGGATCGGATTTATTTGTTTATATATATATATATATATATATATATATATATATATATATATATAATATATATATATATATATATATATATATATATATATATATATATATATATATATATATATATATATATATATATATATATATATATATATATATATATATATATATATATATATATATATATATATATATATATATATATATATATATATATATATATATATATATATATATATATATATATATATATAATATATATATATATATATATATATATATATATATATATATATATATATATATATATATATATATATATATATATATATATATATATATATATATATATATATATGTATATAAAAATAATTAACTATATATATATATATATATATATATATATATATATATATATATATATATATATATATATATATATATATATATATATAAATATATATATGATCAACCGTCCTCATGCGCGGCATCGGTAAATTTGGCCCTGGTAACTAGATACAGACGGAAGCTGATTGGTAGACCTCTGCATTTGAATGAATATTTAAATTGCAACCGTCGCATGATTGCGAATGCAAAAATTGAAACGATTTTTTTGTGTGTTAAATTTGGCGTAATTTAAATGTAAATTGACGCCAGCGCGACAAACCGCTTTCCGGAAGAAGCCGCCATTCGCCGACGGCGAAAGTTATATGCCATAAAAACCAGCCATTTCCTCACAAATCATCGGATGCAGTAATGTTTGTTTTTAACAAACACTACTATAGACATTATCAGCTGATTTCATGCCGAAACTGTAGTGTTGAAGGACAAGATAATCAAAGACAGGCACAAGTAAAAGGCAAATACATTGTCACCGACTCACCGGTCTGTGTTGAGCAATTAATTTGCCTTTTCTGCATAGTTTTTTTGGTTAGGGTTAGTAATTTGGTTAGGATTAGAGTTAGGGTTTTGGTGATATTTACTAGTATTTCGTTGAATTCTAAGGGACTATAGCGTCGTACGGCTACCGCGCGAATAGCCATCACCTTCAGTTCAGTGCTTCACTTTATCGTTTAACTTTTTGACTTCACTCGCTAATTTTAATGTAATTTAATAATTGTACACTGTATTGTGTAATTGCTCCAAGCTACGAAATCTAATAGACACATTTCGAAATACTTTAAAACAGAGAGATTTGGAAACATTTGAAGGTGTGTAATGTTTTGAATGTTTAGAATTTTCAATTTCAAAATATATGTATAATATTTTGACAGTTGGAATTAAATCCATGCAGTTTAAAATATATACCATTTGTTCAATATAATACTGCATAATAGTAAGTGGTAGTACAAATTTTGGAATTGCATGTACAGTATGTTTATTATTTTATTAAAATTATAAATACTATGCTTGATAATTAGCCTATATATACAGTAGTTTAGGGTGAAAAAAACATGCATACTATTGCTGCGTTTATATGACCTAGGCCTGGCCTACAATTTTGTAGCAATAAACAAGCATTACTGTATACTTGTCAGTGTTAATACACAGCTGTAGTGAATAAGGGAGCGCTCGGGGGGAAACAGACGATACAGTACATGGATGATTGTCAAGCAAGCACATATCCTCAGGAAAATTATTCTGTGTCCCAGACAGGGATAACTTCCTGATTTCCAATGAGATGCTCTAAACATTGAGATACCAAGACTCAGATGGCGAGTGAAGGTTACATTGATGTACTGATTCTATTGATATATGTCTGCCTAAATGCAGCTCGCATTTGCACACAGCAGTGTATATATTAACACACCCAATCATTACTGATATACATGTATATAGTAACTGATGCATAGGCAGTACATATATCATTAGAACAGTACATCATTGTAACCTCTCCATCTGAATCTCGATGGCTCAATGGTTAGAGGCCGTCACTGGCAATAAGGTTATATTTGTTTATGTTTCTGACGATATGATCTTGACGACCATGTTTTGTATACTGGCATGTATTCCATATATATTCTGTGTTTACAGTACTCCATCCATTATGGAACATGTTAGACCTACAGTTACTTAGCTGGCCTAGTGGGTCACAATTTATTATGTCGCGATCTGTCAATGTAAAATACATCTTATTATTATTATGTTCACATTGGTTATGTTGACACTACTAAGTGCTGTGTTATGTTGATCATTGTCGACAAGCAGACTAGGCATGCCATCCTGAATATAGGTTATAATATATATGTGCATGGTGATATAATTTAGATACTATAGTACACAATGCCATATATATGCTTTGCTACATGGCAAATATGGTACAGTGGATCAACAATCTGCATTAGGCATTATTATTAGTAGTATTATTGTTAATGCATTATTATTATTAGTACTAGAAATACGTTATACGCAACACCCCTCGCCCGCTTACTGTTTGAAACTTTTATAGCATAGTTTTTAATTTACTACTGTAATATAGTACTTGTTATGCGCTTTGTCCTAGTGACGTCATCAGCGTTCAATAATTTTTGTTTTGCACACCTCCGTTCAATAACGGAATTGGGGAACAGTGTTGAGATGAACTGGTACATTGTGTTAGGTATGCAAAATGGTTGAAACATTTCATTGGTCTGCAGACTACACCAGTCCCCTTGCAAGGTCCCAGGCTATCCACCCCCCTCCCCACCTAATTCTCACCGACCTTGTGATTCATGAAATAATCAAATCAGTAGTTAGTATAAAAAGACACCAAAGACTGTTAAAGAATGAAGGAAGAAAGTGCATTCTCTTTATCATTCAAATGTCCATAGGGGTGCATATAGTGCAAATGTATAGGCATCAATTTGGTTTTAATACAGCATTAGGGATTCTATCCCGATTGTTGGTGAGGATAGATGCTCTTGAGGTCTCAATGCAGGGCAGAGAAACTGACCTTTCCTAAGTCTGGACATGAAACTGATCGGTTAATAGAAACCCTAGGATTGGTACCATGTTAGTTAAGAAATGTCTTGAAGGCATTTTACAACCATTTCTAAAGAACTATTTAAATCTCAATGAATTTGTACTGTAAGAGCGCTATCTAATATCTATTGCCTTAATTGACAATACTACATTTGTAGGATTTATGCAACTTTCAAGTTATAATTAGTTTTTGTAATATATTGTACATATATATGAACATGTAATTTGTTAGGAAACAGGACCCCGTCAATACCAGTGTTAGCATTGAACAGGCTATCCTGTATTTTTATTAGTATTATTAATTATGCCTAAACTTTTCCCAATCCCAGAATGTTGTCTAAAGATTTCTGAACAATCACAATGCAGACTATACAAGTTACAACTAACAAACAACAACATGACATGGCTGTTTTATTGAAGATAAAATATTGTTCACCGTACTGTACATTGTAGGCAGAAATACAGATCTTTTAAAGGTTGGTGCACTGCCAAAATAGTGTGTAACAGGTCTCAGACATTCAACGTTTCGAGCGAAAGCCCTTCGTCACTCAAGACAATCATCAAAGAGTTACCGTAATAAACGATAAAGTAGTGTCTAGTGAAGGCAGTGGCTATTCGTACGGTAGCAGTAAGGCGGTAGTCTTTTATAATTCAACGAAATGCTTATCCTAATATAATTACCTAACCAAATTACCAACCCTAACCAAAAAAACTATGCTGAAAAGGCATAATAATGTATTAAAAATAATGTTTATCGAACTCGACCGGAAATCGCGGGTTGGGAACGAACGCCTTGTTTATCTCCTATCTTACAAATATATAGACACTTAAAAGTTAAAATAAAAGGGCCTTCGCTGAACACAGACTCACAGTGTACTATCCTTGAACACTGAGAATACTAATTTATTTATCTGTATTCGTGTCCGAGCAAAGTATCCATAGGCATAGATGAAAATTTCAAAATAAAACTTGCTTGTCCTCCACAGTTTCGGTATATACAGTACATATATGTTTTGAAAATTCAAATCATTACACACCTTCAAATTTTCCCAAATCTCTCTGTTAAGTATTTCAAAATGTGTCTATTAGATTTCGGAGCTTGGAGCAAATACACAATACAGTGTACAATTATTTAAATTACATTAAAATTAGCGAGTCAAGTCAAAAAGCACTGAACTGAACTGAACCAAAGGTAATGGCTATTCGTACGGTAGCCGTACGACGCAATAGTCTCTTATAATTCAACGAAATGCGGGTAAATATCACCAAAATCCTAAACCTAGCCCTAATCTAAACAAATTGCTAACCCTAACCAAAAAAAACTATGCAGGAAAGGCAAATTAATTGCTCAACACAGACCGGCGAGTCGCCGTGACAATCACAATGTACATAATTATAATAGTCCTTTTACATTTTACTTGTGTCTGTCTTTGATTATCTTGTCCTTCAACACTACAGTTTCGGCTTGAAATCAGCGGATAATGTCTAACATTACTGCATCCGATGATTTTGTGAGGAAATGGCTGGTTTTTATGGCAATATAAATTTCGCCGTCGGCGAATGGCGGCTTCTTCCGGAGGATTGATGAGAGTGTTTTATATGTCCGCATAGCAGTTTGTCACGCTGGCGTCAATTTAAATTTAAATTACGACAAATTTAACGCACAAAAAAACCGTTTCAATACCGTTTCAATTTTTGCATTCGCGATCATGAGACGGTTGCAATTTAAATATTAATTCAAATGCAGAGGTCTACCAATCAGCTTCTGTCTATATCTAGTTACCAGGGCCACATTTTCCGATGCCGCGCATGAGGACGGTTGATCATATATATATATATATATATATATATATATATATATATATATATATATATATATATATATATATATATATATATATATATATATATATATATATACCTATAAACTAGATCCTAGATCTAGGAAGCACTTGCATCTCGCGTGATAAGGGACTAAACGCCGGTCGATATTAGCACCCTCGCCTTCAGGCCTTCGGCCTTCGGCCGGCGCTTCGCGCCGGGCGAGGGGATTATTATTATTTATTATTATACCAAGTATTATTATAATTGATTACATTTATTAGTATTATGATAATTTATTATTATAATATTATAATTTATTATTATTGATTACGAGTAGGATGGTAGACGTGCATAGACCGGCCATTCAACGTCGACAACTCGACGTCGCATCAACGTCAAACATCCGCCGTCGATTCGAATAATTATGGATATTATTTGGCAATGTTGTAACCGGCTGTCAACGACCGTAAGAGCCGTCGCAGTTGCTCGAAATTGTGGCTAACATTTCCAAATTCAACTTTCACGCGGTCGAGAGCGAGACGTCCGTTCAAACAAACGATCCTGGCATGAATTTTTCAAAATAGAAATATGCCGAAGAATGTACGAATGATCATATCAGCCATTCAACAATAAGATTTTATGCTATTTAGGCATGACTAGACATAATTATGTTATGTTAACATGTCCTGATAACTCGCAATATTTGATAAGCAACCCGTGTTTAACAATTATTTACCACACTTTAACCTTTGATTTGCGTAGGATAAAATTCTAAGTATTTTTAACCAATCAGGTGTGGATGACGCTGCGCTTAATTTAGCAACGGCATATATCAGCACGGTCTTCGCGGAGGTCCGCATGCAATTCAACCAATCAGAAACCGTCAAATTTTGATCCGGTGCTCTGTTAAGCTATGCTTGATCATAAACCGAATCGAGCTTGAAGACAATCGTCAACAAAGGCACAAAGCTTTTTCCTAATGTTTTAACAATAATTTTCTCAAAGGTGACTACATATTCTTTGGCCAAATTCTTGGGTTAATAAGGATATTACTATTTATGCATTCAAAAGAGGAATATGGCTACAACGCGCCTCATAATTGACTATATACATCATATTATAGCTGTGACCGCATATGCTGCGGAGTACTGATCTTCAAATAAATACCAGGTCTACCGAATTCCTAAATAACTTCACATGTTATTATTACTGGTCAAGAAACGAGGACTAATTCGTATTACCTGCAGCGTATGCTTGTATGGACGAGGCAGTTGGGAGAGTGAGTGACTTAATATATCTGTTCCAAATTTTAAAATTGTATACAAATTGTAGAGATGCCGATAATTTTCATTTTACCATAATAGTATAGAAAGTGGGGCTACCAGCGCATTTTTCCATTTTTTTCGTGTCTCAACTTCTTTTCTCTGGAGAACGCAGCACTTTTACCGTTTTTGGATTCCACATATAACTCTCGAGCAAATATGTGGAATCCAAAAATGGAAAAAGTGCTTAGTTCTCCAGAGAAGTTGAGACACTCAAATGGAAAAAGTTCGCTGTTAGCCCCACTTTCTAGCCTACTAATAGACAATGTGTCGCGTAGTTTGGGGAGTCAGAGACGTGTCTCAGCTAGTAGGCTACAGAGTGAGGTGTCTGGACGTGGCGCTAGACGTGAGGCTGCCGTGGGTGGGGATGTCGCTCGTAACAAGACTATGTCAAGTAATATTACGCGTGATCCTGGTGTGGGCTTTATTTCAAGTCATGAGTTGAGTGGGGCTCATGATTCGAAAGGGTCTAAGGACTTGGCTATATTAAATAATAAAACGACTCTTATGAAAAGGTCTGAACATAAACGTAACCCTATTGCGGGTGGTGATGTCGCTCGTAGTGATACACTATCGAGTGGTGGTGCACGTGATCCTGCTATAGGTTCTGGTAATTTAGTTATACCGAATATTAAGATGAGTTTTCTAGAGAGGATGTCTGGCTATCTAGCTGATGCTAAAGCATTGGGGTATAAGTGGATGGACCTTATTAGAAGAGGATCTAGAGAGAACGTTATTAGTAGAGTCACCAGAATTAGGGAGGTCAGAGAAGTTCGAAAGGCTAGACGTGATCTTAGACGACATGTGAGGAGGTCACAACTAAGTCAGGAGGCCTCAGACAAAGAGTACAAGAGAATCAATAGTCTTATTGCTAAGATGAGACGTCCTACTGTAGTACAAAGGAGAGTTGCTCTCAAAGGGTACACCAAGTCATATAGTGTTAAGGTGGTCGAGAAAAAGGACCCACTAAAACAACTAGTCAAGACTAGAAGAGTAGTGGGCTCAACTTTACAGAAAGAGTTAGAGAGACTGAAAGGTTTGAAGTTTTCTGAGACATTGAAAGTAACTCTAGAGAAAGAGATTGGTGACGGTAAGTCTGTGATTAAGACAGCCTTCTTCAATAGTGTGGTCAAAACAGTGGTTAGTAGTGTTGATATTAGTGGGACTACGAGACAAGCTAGTGAGGAGATATTAAATCGTATAGCTGTGTGGTTGTCAGAAGGGTCTGGGTGGGTTGTAGATAGTGTTAATGATCACTATATTAATGTGGTAGTGTATAAGCCTCTTAAAGGATCGAGTTATATTGATCTACCAGAAGAGTTGAGGAACGCGTCGAAAGGTTTGATTAATATAAAGAACAACGATGATAAGTGTTTCATGTGGTGCCACGTGTTGCATAAGTGTCCTGTAGGAAAGGATCCGCAGAGAGTGTCAAAACACAAGAAGAACGTAGGTTCTGTCAATTATGAAGGAGTGAGATTTCCAGTGAGTACGAAACAGTACAAAAAGATAGAGAGGCAGAATGATATTAGCATCAGTGTGTTTGGGTATGAGGACAAGCAGCCATTTCCTATCTACGTTTCTGAGGAGAAGTGTGAGGATCATATGGACCTGCTGCTAATAACGAATGGTGTTAAACGACACTACGTGTACATCAAAGACTTTGGTAGGTTTATGTTCGGTCAGTCTAATCACAAGTGTCGCAAGAATATCTGTAGATACTGTCTTCAATGTTTTACTACCAATGAGATTCTAGAGAATCATAAGGAGGTTTGTATGGTGGTAAATGGTAAACAAGCGATCAAGATGCCAGATGAAGAAGACAGCACTCTTGAGTACGAAAACTTTCATAAACAATTAGAGGTACCATTCGTAATATACGCAGACTTCGAGGCTATCACAGAGAAGGTCGACAACGTGACACCACTTACAGGATCGTACACTAGCGAGTACCAAAGACACACGGACTGTGGGTATGGGTACAAAGTAGTGTGCTGTTATGATGATAAATATAGTAAACCAGTAGAGATGTTTCGAGGTAAGAACGCAGTTAGGAAGTTCATGAAAAAGATGCTAGAGGAGGTTAAATACTGCAAGAAAGTCAGAAAGGAGCATTTTAATAAGGACATGGTGATGACCATAGCTGACAAGGTTAACTTCAAGGAAGCGACTAAATGTCATATTTGTGATAGAGAATACAAAAGGGGACAAGTGGGAGTTAGAGATCATTGTCATGTCACTGGTAAGTATAGAGGTTCGGCACATCAGTTATGTAATAGGAACTATAGACTGACTGATAAGATACCTGTCATATTCCATAATCTAAGAGGGTACGATAGTCACTTCATAATGCAAGAGATAGGCAAGATAGGTCAGAAAATCAACGTCATACCAAATAATATGGAGAAATATATGGCATTCATGTTAGGTAAACATCTAGTGTTTCTAGATAGTTTCCAATTCATGAGCTCTAGTCTAGCCAACCTAGTGAACAACCTACCAAAGGACTGTCTCAAGTACACGTCTGAACTATTTCAAGGTGAGAAGCTAGAGTTGGTGTCGCGAAAAGGTGTGTACCCATATGACTATATGGATAGTTTCGATAAGTTTAACGAACTTGAGTTACCATCAAAGGAGAGTTTCTACAGCATCCTAAACGACGAGCATGTGTCAGACACAGACTACGAGCACGCTCAAGAAGTGTGGAAGACAATGGGTGTGGAGAATATGGGTGAGTACCACGACCTATACCTAAAGTCTGACGTGTTACTACTGGCTGACGTGTTCGAGAACTTTAGAAGAACGTGTAAACAGTACTACCAGTTAGATCCTTGTCATTACTTCACATCACCTGGACTATCGTGGGACGCTGCTCTAAAGATGACAGGAGTGGAACTAAAGTTAATGACTAACATTGATATGTTTCAGTTCATCGAGAAAGGAATGCGGGGTGGTGTCTCCTGCATAACACATAGGCACGGAGAAGCTAATAACAAATACATGAAGGGGTATGATAGTAGTAAACCATCGAAACACATCGTATACCTAGATGCGAATAACCTTTACGGTTGGGCTATGTGTCAGTATCTACCAACTGGTGGATTTGAGTGGGTCGAGGGTTTTGACATCAACAATCTAGACAAATATAACAACGAATCAGACAAGGGGTTGATATTAGAGGTTGATTTAGAGTACCCAGAGGAGTTGCACGATCTTCACAACGACTATCCTTTAGCCCCTGAGAGGATGAAAGTAAGTAGTGATATGTTGTCAAACTATTGTAAGACAATCCAAAACAAGTTTAAGATATCTGTAGGAGAGGTTGCAAAACTTGTACCTAACCTAAACGGTAAGAGTAAGTATGTCGTTCATTATAGAAACCTACAGTTATACAAAAGTTTGGGAATGAAGGTTAAGAAGATACATAGAGTACTTCAGTTCAATCAGTCACCATGGCTCAAGCAATATATCGACTTTAATACAGACAAGAGGACTCAAGCGAATAACGACTTTGAGAAGGATTTCTTCAAGCTCATGAATAATAGTGTATTCGGAAAGACTATGGAGAATCTACGAAAGCGTGTGAACGTGGAGTTAGTAACAGACAAGGAAAAACTGAAGAAACTAACGTCAAAACCAACCTTTGTGAGCAGTAAGATATTTGACAATAACTTGGTAGCAGTTCACGAGATCAAAGAGATACTAACTCTAAATAGACCAGCATACGTAGGTATGTGTATTCTAGACCTATCGAAGACATTGATGTATGACTTCCACTACAATAACGTCAAAAAGGAGTATGGCAACAAAGCCAAACTACTATTCACAGACACGGATAGCCTAATGTACGAGATCAAGACGGAGGATGTGTACAAAGATATGTACGCTAACAAAGAAGTGTTTGACTTTAGTGGATATGCTAAGTCATCTCCCTACTTCGACCTAACTAACAAGAAGGTTATTGGTAAAATGAAGGACGAGACATTAGGAGTCCCAATCGTTGAGTTCGTTGGTTTAAGGTCGAAAATGTATAGCTACGTAAAAGAGGATGGAAAGGTGGGAAGACTGCTAAAGGTATCAAGAAGAGTACCATTAGAAATAATATAAGACATGACAACTATAAAAGTGTCCTGACAAATGGTGAGCAAATGTCTCACATAATTAAAACTATTCGCAGCAAGAGCCACCAACTGGGAAGCTACGAAATAAACAAGGTATCCTTAAGTTGCTTTGACGACAAGCGACATATACTACCAGACGGTGTATCTAGCTATGCGTATGGACATTACAAAATAGTCCAGAACTAGCTGTTTAAATTCCTAAAATGTTTTTTAGTCTTGATGTGTTTATATTTAGAGGTCACGTGGTATGACCGATCGCACGTCTCACACACCCACTTATGAGTTCTCATCCACTCTTTGGTTTGAGCTCTGGATGCTATCAAAGCTTCTTCTTTGGTTTGGTAAATTTTTGGTCTTTCCATTATATATTACCATATATTTTATTTGTCCACTCGTTGTAGTATGGATCTCCTCTCCCATCCCAACCTAGATCCTTGTATACTACGCTATACAGGTTATACTCGAATCGTACCTTGACCTTACCAGGTTTGAGGTGGTTAAGACTACCTCTCAACTTTATACCTCTTCTAGAGCATATTCTTATGACATAGAAAATATATTTCGATATATTCCTGACAATCAGTTTGTTTCTTTTAAGAGACCATATTATCTCTACAAAATCACTGATCACTATTGGTATGTCACTCTCACTAACTAGTCCAGTCAACATTTTATCTAACCACTTGCTGTAACTGTAAGCCGATTTCTTGTACATCCAAATGTTAGGTACAAAGTTTCTCACGCGTCCGTAGGTAGTCTCTCCACACTTGTTACAACTAAATACACCATCTTCGATTTGGGTTCTGTGGTTACTACACTCGTAACAGTATGTGGTGTCGTGCCACTTTTTTGGTGTTGCGTCCTTACTTCCACTCTTGATCTCGTCCAATGTGTACCCTAATGTAGTACCACTCCACTTTTTTGATGTCTCAATCTCATCCAATGTATACCCAGCATAGAACATTCTCATTGTACGTTCGTCAACCATCTAAGTTACTATACTATATATATCTTTAGACTATAGTGTAGTAACTTCGTGGTTGTCGGTTAGTATCTCCCACTCACACTTTATTGTTGTGAATTGTTTTAGAGCGTCTGATAGTAGTTGTTCCAACTCTTCTATCTGACGAGTTTGGTAAAAGAGTGTCTCTGTCAAGTTACGCTTTTTATCAAATTCCATAGCCATCTCCTTCAAAGTTTTAACGCTCATTTCTATAATACTCTATATATTAAGTAACCTAAAGGTAGTCCAACAACTCCAACGAATACCATTTGATATTCTTTCATCTCGTCTGAAGGTTTGTAATAGTCTGACAACTCAGGCTCTTTACTAAACGTCTTCCCATCATACTGTATCGTCAGTACTTGTCTTAGTTGATCCAGAGCGTGGTTCGTGTCGTTTATGTCTGCGTTAGCATCTGACAGTTGTTGTCTTAGCTCCTGAATTTTGTCTCTCTGACGAATCTCGTTCTCGTAGAACTTTTCTTTCGCTCTTGCAAGACTCTCCAACGCTTTGTTGTGTCTCTTTATCTCTGTCTCGTAGCCGGTGTGGTTTAGCTTGCTGAATATAAATCCAGCTCCTGCGAATGCTATAGCGTTGAACAAACCACCCGCTATCACACTAGCCATTGTATATTACGTTAGATTATTTTGAGAACGGGTCTACAGGTAAGTATTTCTTACTCTGTGCCCACTTAACGAGTAGCGTTGAAACGCCTACAGCAGTCGCTAACTTGAGGGTGCCCTTCACTGATTCAGGGGTACCCAACGGTTCTTTTAGTACTTTCTTTGATGCCATCGACACGGCTACGGCTCCAGCAGTCACAAGGGCTGCGTCGTATAGCTCGTTCATCAGTTCTTTTCTGTCTATTGATGCCATATATTATACGACATGTTTTAATCGAAGCTGTCGAGTTTACGTGGTGGTTTTATAACGATGGTCTTAGGCTCTTCGATCACTACTTGTTTGTCTTGCCTAATCGTGTAGTACAGCGAACCAGCGGCTATTACCACTCCTATAGTACCTATGATGTATCCATAGTTAAAACTATCGTCCTCACTTGTGACTCTCTCTCTCATCTTCCTCTCTTTGGCTGCTTTAGATATAGCAGCCAAGCGTTTGCCTGCCTCTACTCTCTTAGGGTCTTTAACCCTTGTTGACGACGTTATAATAGGTACGGACTCACTGTCAGTCATCTATACTATACGTGGTGTCTTGTTACAGATGACCTCACGGACTACCTCATAGATATAGTATTCGATGAAAGTATCTTTGGTGATTAGACAGTGTGGTTTCACTCTTGAATCTCCTATTGCAGTACTCACACAGAACTCTGGAGTCTGTCATATATGTCTCTATGAAATGTATTATCTCGTGTTGGTCTGAGGATAGTAATGTGTTGTACCCTTGTGATCTTAGTCTCCTTAATACCCTCATCTGGTTATTCCTAATAACTCCATTACCTTTCGGTGTTTTGAACTCTATAGCAAACCCATTATATCTCTTATGGAGCTGCGGGACAATCAAGTCTGGTTGTCCACCACTGTAACCCTTTTTCCATCCATCTATTCTTTTATCAGATGTGTCTTGGTACTCACCCAACCCTGGGATGACTATTGTTGGATGGTACTCTCTAATATATTTAACTATATCATAATGCAAGTCTGTCTCATTCATTATTGATAACTGGTTGCATTGTGTGTACTGACCCGTCTTTCTAATAGACGGTAGGACTTCTGTGAATACCCATTTTTGAAACTTCTTGGCTGACTCAAGTTTCGACGAGAAGACTAGAGAGTAAACTCCTGGCTCCGATATGAGTATCGTGTTTGGTTGCGAGTTTAGAGGGTGGCGTGATTCGCGCCCCCCTTCAAACACCTCTCGTTTGACCTTATATGTATCGTCAACGTGTGCACTGATAGCCCACTTCGCGTTTTTATACCCTAGTGCCTTAGCGACTTCTTTTCCATAGAACTAAATATTGTCTCCATCCTTGATAGTCGTAACAGACATGTCGTTATTTCTGAATATTTTAGTGAGACTCATCACCTATACTATACCACATGTTTTATTTTTATGTTTAAATAGTAGTCATATTAATAAAGTAACCACTTAATATCGCAAACGCGTGATCTGACCAAGGTCCCAAAATGGGACCTTGATCAAAGTGACCCTTCTATCGATCACAAACATACTATCAGTAGGGGGTCGGAACCGGACCCCCCTTATGTCTCATATATTCTACTGTACCTTTTCACCATTCCGTTGATTGGTGGGCATAAGTCAGTCACATTATCGTCCAACACTTTAACGTCTGAGAGAAACATTGACTCATTGTAAGGAAGACCTCTAAGATACGATCTTAGTTGTGTCAGTATCTTTTTGTAGCTAGTGTGCGCAAACTTACAGTGCTCCACTCTACTCGTCAGATTGGATTTAGCCAAGTAGCCTTGGATGATCACACCAGGACCACTAATACAAGCAATGATTAGAGGGTTAGCGGTTACCGATCCAGCTATAATCCCTACTGTCGTTAACCCTATGCTAGTCATGTTTAACGATAGTTTAACTTTCTTCAACCTCTTGTATTTCCATTTGTAACAGGCTTCTAGTTTGTGGTAGTACGTGTACAAACGTTTGAGTTCTAGTACCTCTTCCTCTGACATATCCTTTGATATGTGATTGAAAACAACAACTGACTTCTTCCTCATATATCTTAGCTCACATCATATTCCTTCATCATATCTCTACCAACTAATATTATGTCTCGGCTCGCCATGTAGCCAGAGACAATCCTCACACCGTAGAACTCTATCAAAGACGGGTACTTATAAGGTGCGAGTGGTATTCTTGGTCGATGCACTCCAAAGATCGTTACGTAAGGAGACCCTATCTCTTCGTGGTTAGCTGTGAAGTCTGAGTCTGTTGATCTTATGTTGTTCACCTTAACGTAGGAGTTACCCATCCGCCAATGTATTGATATCATATGTCTCTTGGTGGTGTCGATATTATTTGGGATTGTGCACGTGTACTCCTTTACTGGATAGCCACCACCATATGATAATTTATCATTTTCACCTCCTTTGTATCCTATGTATTTGTCCCACGTTCCGTCATCGTTTGAGATAATCGCATCCCAATCTGTCGTAGAAACCCTAGTGACTAACCTCACTACCACAAAAACGGATATGTCACAGTACTGCATACGTGGACAGTTAAAGTGTACTCCAGCTTCAAGTGGAATTGGAGTTAGCTTGGGGGATAGGAAGCTATGACCATTGTTAACACCAATAATAGGACCATACGTTGGATCGTATTGTACTAACATGTTTGTTTTATCTCCAATAGTTTTCACTTTATTTGTTCCACTGTGGTATTCCACCATGCTCACAGCATGCTTTGTGACGTTAAAATCAAATATAACGTTGTAGGACTGCGTTCTAAAGTATTGCGATAAGTATACTGACTCCAACACTTTTTTACTAATAGCATCCAAATCATCTTCTGGATCTGCTATGTTTTTGAGTGCCCTGAACGCCATATCTATATCTCCAGACATCCTCCCACCGCTAACGCTTAACTTAGGGTCACTGTCTAGATGTCTCTTCGCTCTTCTTAATATTTTGTCGCTCTCATAGTCTCTGTCCTCAAACCCATAACTTAGACTCATTATGCTATAACACATATTTACTTACTAAATAGCCAGACACAGCCGAAACCACTAGAACTAGCCCCAACTCTGTCGTGTTGTCACCTGGTGTCACCTTTGGTTGTTTGTCAAGTGTCTCCAAATGCTCTTCCTGGTGTGCCACGTTTGGTGTCGTCAGACGACGCGTCACCTTTGGCTTATCAAGTGTCTCCAGATGCTCTCCACCTTCTTGGTGTACTCTCTTAACCTCCGTCGTTTCCGTGTAGTTTAACCACTGTTTACCCCAAACTTCATACTCTGTGTAGCAGTCTTTAGCAGGTTGTTGTACCCAGCGATTTTGTTCTTGAGGATTACAACGTTACTTGGCATTAACCACGTAGACGGTGACAGCGCAAGGTTTTGGACAACGTTAGTGTCTCTAATCGACTTGTTCATGTTGAGAATCCACGTTGACACGTCGTAGTTTATAACACTATCCTCCACCAACTTTCGGAACTCTTGTTGAGTCTCTAGACTGCCTGCAGAATCACCAACGACTGACACACGTGTTCTCGCTTGCGCACCAAGTGTAGAGTAAACAAAAGACTCTATGGACTGATTTAGGTATTGTCTCCCAATGTTGGTAAAACCATTCGACACCAGAGGAACGTATCGTTTGTAGTCGTTCTTAACGTCGTTAATCGTAAAGACTCTCTCCTCACCTGTTGTACCATCAGCAAGGACTTTACCCTGGTAGTAGTGTTTTCTAGGAATCTTGTCTGTCTTACCATACAATTCTCCAGCATCAAACTCTCTACTTATCGATCTCATACTCTCACCACCTTCCATCCTTCTGAGAAGTCTTCTAACAGTAAAGTATAGATGGAACCTCATTACACTCGTGATAACAGGGTGGACTTCTTGCGAGGGTGATAAGTGTTGCAACGACACTCCACAACAGAAACTCGCACAATACGTTGCAAACACGACCCTATAGTAGCTCTCGTTGTCGTCCCACTTTGACTTTGTCTTTGATGTGGTGATTTGTAATATTGGTAGCTTCGAGAAAAAGTAGTTCTTTTGATTAACGAAGACTCTAAAGTTATTCACTGGGTAGTTCAACACGTTTTCCGTTGGATAGCCATCCCAAAGTCCCCAGTGGTTTTTACGACCTTTTGATAGTGGTTGGATAGTTCCACCAGATAGCCATATTTTTGGAAACTTGTCGTCGTGACCTTTTGGAGACTTGTTGTTGTGTAACCAAACCCACATACTCTTGTCGTTTTTGAAGGTATCACTAGTTATGTTAGTGCTTATGATGTCGTTGTTTCTAAAATATATGTCAACGCCATTAACCTCACCGTCTTGTGAGACAGTTGGATCGAACTCAAACTTGCTCAAAGTGACGTGAGGGTACTTTTTGACTAGATTCAGCTTAGCCACACGTATGGCATTAGCTATCTCTTCTTGGTTAACTATCATTGGTTTGTTTATCGTTAGATACTTAGTGTACTCCGGGTTATTCTTAAACCTACTTGAGTCTACAGAAACGTCACCAATATTGGTTTTCGTCACGAAAAATATATGTATATGCATATTGTCGTCAACATCAAGAAAAAACCTATTCTTGTCAGCATAAGGATACTTTCTTTTGAACGCATCCATCATAACATACCGTACGTTATATGAGAGTGGTAGTATTGATTAGTGGTTCAACGAAAACTATAGACCTACCAGAGTCAACTCTAGCAACTAACTCAGACCCTTACATATTGGTGAAGGAGGCAACCATCTTTTGGGACTACGTTAACGTAACCACAGCTAACAACAAGATAACTTATAACAGTAGTGACCACGTTTTTAGTCCTGGGTACCACACCTTTAAAATGATCGCCAACGACTTGAGAGAGTTAGGAGACGTGAAGATAGTGGCTAACAGACACGACTCGACGTGTACGATAACAACTGATCAACGAATAGAACTGTTTAAATTTGGACAACTCTTGGGATTTGACGAAAACACTACAATAGCCACCACAAAAACCAGTCCTAACGTTGTGAACGTTAACAGAGGACTGAAATACATACAAGTAACATCTAATATTGTGGACAGATCTAAGAACATAGTTAACGGTAGCAAAAGTGATTGTATCGCAACACTGCCAATAACTAGCACACAGACATTAAAAGGCTCTGTACAACGTTTTGGTGAAAATCCCAATAAATAAAGGAATCATCAATCAACTAGAGTTCAATATAACAGATCAGGATGACAACAATATTAGCGTTGGTGAGGTGTTGTTAGATTTACACATCGCGTAGTGTATATGAACATAGAGCAAGAACTAAGAGACATTTACCATAATCCATCAACTGGTTACCAGTCTGCCGAGAGGCTGTACCAAAGAGCATTGGAAGACGGTCTAAGCGTTAGTAGGGCAAAGATAAAGGACTGGCTAAAATCTCAAGACACGTACACCAGGTACAAACCAGTTGTTAAGAAACACAAGTTTAGACAAACATTTGTTGACTATCTGGGTGAGCAGATACAGATGGACTTGGTTGATATGGGCAAGTACAAGCATAAGAACAACGGGTACTACTGGATACTAACAGCCACTGAGATCCTTAGTAGGTATGCTTTCGCAATACCCGTCTATAGGAAAGACACGAAAAACATGACTAAGGCTGTCACAGAGTTATTGGAGAAGTCTAAGGTTAGATTTGGTGAGTATCCAAAGTTAGCTCAGTTTGACGATGGTAAGGAATTCTACAACGTTGGTGTGAAGGATCTATTGGAGAAACACGATGTTAAGTACTTCAGCACGAACTCTGATAAAAAGGCAGCAGTCGTGGAACGGTTTAACAGAACACTCAAGACGTCTATGTGGAAGTACTTCTACAGTAAAGGAACGTACAGTGTACAAGTGGATTGACGTTTTAGATCAGCTCGTTGAGAATTACAACAATACCAAACATAGTACTATTCTAATGAAACCTAAAGACGTTAGTAAGAAAAACGAAAAAGAAGTATGGACGACATTGTTTGGACACCATTTCGGTGACTACCCACTACCAAAGTTTAAAGTAGGTGAGACTGTCAGGATATCAAAGTACAAGAGCATATTTGCAAAAGGGTATGAGGCTAACTTCACTGAGGAGCTATTCAAAGTGACAAAGGTCATACGTGGTGACCCTACCGTGTACGAGATAGAGGACCATGAAGGGGAACCTATCACTGGTAAGTTCTACGAGGAAGAGTTGTCAGCTGTTGATAAAAAAGACGATGTATATAAAGTTGAGAAGATACTAAAGAGAAAGAAGGTTAAGGGTAAAAAGATGGCTTTGGTTAAGTGGCTTGGCTATGACAGTAAACACAACTCATGGATACCAGAAAGCGATATTCAAAACATTGAGTAGTATATAATGGCTGAAGGAGGATTTGACGATATTGAAATGAAAAATCGTGAGGAAGAAAAAGAGCGTGACAATTTTAAGGAATATACAGACGAACAGTTAGAAACTGAAGTCAACCAACTCAATACTATACTCGAGGAAAACTGGACAACACAAGAATATAGTAGTGTACGTGACAGATTCACTAGGGTGAAACAAGAGATAGAGAGGAGAGACATATCACTCAGAGTACAAGACAGAATCAGACATGCGGAGACATCATTCACAGGTAATGATGATGGTAACACAGTAACAATAACTGGAGAGGATAAAGAGAGTGCCACGTCTGATGGTATCCCAAACCCAAAGTACGATGGAAGGACAATCAATGTGTCAATAACAAGGGATCGAAAACAGTTTCTACTGAACCATCTTGGTGTCAAAATTAATGTTGGGGAAATTTAATGTGATAAAAAATATGAAAGTAATATTTGGTGTTAAAGGTCTTCCTAAAGGGTTAGAGTTTGAAAACAAGAGAGTTATGATGTCAAAAGGGAATTATATAGCGTACAGCGAAGCTAAGGACTCACAAAAAGATGTCAATAAATTTAAGAGTCTATTAAATGAGGCTATTGAGGAGCATGGAGCCACTACATCTGCGATGGTTGAGGAAATTAATGGCGACAACACAATCCCATATAATGTATCAGAAGATATAGTATCTAACGTAAGCGAACAGCTACAAGACATAGTCAAAGAAAGAGAGGAGCAACTCGTAGAAACGTCGCAAGGTATCTTCGTTAGTGAACAAGAGGTTAGGGAATTCGCTGGCTCTCTCAACCCAAAAGGTACAACTGAGGTAAAGACAGAGTCGCTAGACACACTAGGCGAACAATATAGACTTAAGGCCTTGAACGAGCCAGACCCTATAAAAGAACAGTTCTATAAGAGTGTTAGTGACACAGCTTACTTGAAGGCAGATAGCATCCGTATCGAAAACAACGTGAGGCCAGAACATGACGAGGCAATAGACATACTAAAAGACGAGGTTGAGGGTAATGATCTAAACAGACTTGATAGGTTTAAAAAATGGGCAAAGGAAAACTTAGTTGGAATAAGTGCTATATCAATCTCTATAGCCGGGATAATAACTACCATAGTAATATCAGCTAGGAGTGTTATCGTCAAAGGTGGTCAAGCACTTGGAAAACTAGGAAAAGCTATAGCTAATCTAGCCGAAAAGGCTGGCCCTCTACTGGCTGGACTGCTAAACATGGTGGCGACTGTGCTAAAGTGGGGAGCTGCAGGTATATCTTGGTTAGCGTCTAATTTGTGGATCCTAGCGATAGCACTAGCTTGGTTCGTCTACGATCAGTACAAACAGAGGAAATAAAACATGTGTTATAATATAGTATGAACACTAATGAAAAAGAGTTGCTTCCTGGATATAGACGTCGTGAAATATCTGCTATCAAAGGTACAAGAACCCGTCATGTTGTAACGCTAAACCCCAACAAAGCCAATCCAGGGGAGGAGTTATACATCGATATCCCGAAAACTAAGGGTAACACTTGTTTGGTACCCTCTAGTCTCCATATTCTATTCGACTTTAAGAGTTCGAACGCGAAATCATGGTTTCTTAACAACCTTTCGAGACTATTATTCGAGAGACTGGTGGTAAAACTAGCTGGTGAGTCCGTGTACGACAATAGTGGTGAAAGTGTCATCGGTACGTACAAAGACCTATGGAAATCTAACAGTGAGCGAGACCAGATGGTTGAATATGGTATAGCAAACGAGAACCTTCGAAAGTTAATCTCAAAGGATGACAGTGGCGCAGCCAGTGGAGACACACAAAAAGTTAGTGATGGTCTGATGTTCTCCATCCATAACACTAAACAAAATATTCAAATCGACAAGATTCTAGAAGATCATGGTCTATACGCACCATACAACATGAACAACAATTTCAGGTACATAATCACACTCCCTAAAGCGTCTGATATTATGGTGGCTCAATCTGGATCAGCTGTGGCTGGCTACACGTTAGAGAACCTTGAGTTGGAGTACGAAACTATCGAGAATCAAGAGATTGCTGATGAAGTATCATCTCTATACGCGTCCGGTAGGTCTCTATCATACGAACACATAACACTAATGAAGACTGTGGAGTGGGATAAAGGAATCACACTCGTAAACGAGAATATTAACCTACCAAGAAAATCGATGAAATCTGTCGTTTTACTCTTCACAAACAAAACAAGAACTGATAGTGAAGAGTTCGTCTATCCAAACATAGAGTCAGTCAAACTCACCATAGAAGGTGTACCGAACATGGTCTACAGTCAAGGAATACCGAAATCAAGACTCTGGGGAGAAGCGAAAAGACTATTCGGGCAAGGACTAGACTCCGACCAGCATATGACTATCCAAAAGTTTTACAAAGACGGTTTCGCTTTGGTTGTTGACCTTAGATCTATCGAAGATAACGTGAAAGTTGCAACTGGAAAAAAGATTGTGAACACTCAGTCAGGAATATTGATGGAAATCAATAAAGAAGCCACAACAGCGAACGTCATGTGTAGGATATTCGTACTCTCCGACGGACTCGTAAACCTTATCAACAACGATCTACAATCAATCCAGTACTAAACATATAGTATTCTATATGAAAACACCTTTTAACATGCTGATTGTTGGTATGACAGCCTGCGGTAAAACGCACTACCTCTTGGATATGATAGAGAAAGACTACACGAATCACTTCGATTTCATCATTCTTATATGCCCGACGTTCGAATGGAATAAGACGTACACAGAGTGGAAATACTTGAGAGACCCATACTTTATCGCTATTCAGTGTGAGCAAGATAAGGTCAACGTAGTCCTAAAACACGTGACTGATACTTATAAAGGCACCAACTCATTAATAATACTAGACGATTGTGCTGGTGGGCAGGACGTCAAAAACAGAACAAGCGAACTAGTTAAACTAGCCTTTAGCGCTAGACACTACAACCTATCTACAATAGTCATAACACAACAACTAACCTCAATTAGTAAACCATACCGTGAGAACATCTCGAAGTTAGTGACATTCTACAACCCTAACAGAAACGATATGAAAATTATTGTAGACGATTATCTTAACGGAGTCGATAAAGCGGAAATTCATGAAATAATAAGACAGTTGAAAGACAATGAGTACGCAAGATTGGAGATATTTCTAAGACACCCGTACTCGTAGGAAATAGTTATTCCGCAAAAACAAAACACGTCGTATAGTATAGGACATGCCAAAACGTAAGACAAAAAATCTTGAGACAATCGACGAACTCATCGAAGACATACGAGAAGCAGAACAGGAAGTGATTGACGAACCACAAATCGACACGTCACAAGTTGACGACACCCCGCAAACTGATGTAGACAAGAAACGAGACGAACTAAGAAGACTCTCAGAGGATGGTGAGATAGACAAATCCATCGCTTATCTCAAAAAGGCCTCAGATAAAGTTATCAACAAGATCTACGAAGAATGGGAGGTAAAAAGAATGGAGAAAGCGAACGTGTTTCTCTGTGACCTTTTAATAAGCAAGTTCGCCCACGCGTTAGGAGGGTTCAACGCTATTGAATCACCTGAAAAGCTAGAAAAAGAGTTGATTACTGACCAGCTACTTAAAAGAGACGTAGAGAAGTTTATATCATACGTATCCCCCTACCTCCCTTGTTTAGGGTTGTTATCGGGTGGCCTAACAACTAGTAAACACGTACTTAGCTATATGGCTAGAGGGGAAACCCCCGAGGGGAAACCCCCGAATGAAGGAGACAGCGCTATCTAATTAGCGAGTCGAAGACGATGTATTACACTACTATGTTATTTACTAGTCAAGACGGAATGTGTGGCAAACGACACAGCTGTGTCACTTCTTCCGGATACATTGTCTTACATAGTCGTGTTCTACACTACTCTCCAGGCTACAGTGCTCACACAAAGTAATGAGCACTGTAACCCTGGAGAGTAGCGTAGAACGTGTGGAATCAGTAGAGGAAAAGATAATGAGACTCAACAGAGAGTTGTTACTTATCTATCAGGTTAGAGAGATCAAACGACAACTATTCGCTAAGAGTATCTTAGAACGTAAGGAACTAGACGAGAGGTTTAGACACACTGTACTCGGGAAAAGGATGACCAGTCGTAAAAGAGAGTTGCGGTCTATACGCGTCAGTGCTTGAAAAACGTGTGATGGTTTTCGAGTTTAACTTACTTAACGAATTTTATTTCGTATCGTTTTAGTAGTCTAATTTGCTTAACGAATTTTATTTCGTACCATTTTAGTAGTCTCGAAAGTGGGGTTAACAGCGAAGTTTTCAATTTTGGGTGCGAACCACGAAAAATGGAAAACTGCGCTGGTAGCCCCACTTTCTATACTACTTACCATGAATAATAAAGTACTTTTAGAAAGATGTCCGTGTTATTCCAAGGCATGTTTATACATATACGGAAAATCACTGCGCGAAATATATTGCGTTTAGAATGCATGTTCAGAATGATTTTGCCAATACTATAGCGATTTTTGTTGCGATTTGCGCTGCGAACTGACGTGACTGCGATATGGTATCATCGCTGGTGTAAACTACCGCCGCAACTTCACTGCGATATGGATTTTCAAGTCGCCGCTAATGTCAACATGCATTGCTCGAATTGTGATGTAACTCGCCGCGATTATCTGAGGAAATCTGAACAAAGTTGATCTGAAATCTGATCAAGAAAGGTTTCTTGATAACAAGCCCGCGACAAAATAACCAGTTTTACACAAGCGATATTATATTGCAGTATGATATATATATATACGCTCCCAGCAACGGCCTTCGTGGCTCAGCGGTTGGAAGAGCGCAGCGCCGCACTAGATTCGCGGTGTAGATTGCATTTTTCGCAACTGGTCTCGTGTGAGTCCACACTCGCAAAATATCCTTATAATATCGATGTCATTTACAGTTATCGAGTGTAAATGCCATTGTTATTATTTATGATATACACATGATTTCTCAGCTATTTAGCATATTATATATATTTACAGCTTTTAGTATTTTTGTAAGTCTATGGAATAACGTGAATTAGAATTTTTCCTTGAACTATCTGCCAGTTCCTGCAGATTAAGTTATGTAAATTCAAATCTTGCTGTAATATAGCGATCTTTATACGCATCACAAGTTGTGTAAACATCATAGCTTTCGGCGTGAAAAAAAACACACCTTGGTGTGTAAAAAAACACGCCTTGGTGTGTAAAAAAAAACGCATTGGTGTGTACAAAAACACCTTTTTTAAAAACACGGCAAAAGGTGTGTGATTTCGGCGACAAGCAAATTACACACCTTATCATGTGTAAAATTACACACCTTTTTCAAATTACACACCTTAAGGTGTGTAAATAAACACGGCTGAAAGTGTGTTAATTCGGCGACAAGAAAGGTGTGTAAAAGCTACACACCATTTTTTAGAGTGTACTTTAGATCTACAGTCTCTAGCCAAGTGTCCCTTTCTTAAACAATTATAGCACCTGGCATACCTTCGAACGAGTCCTTTTCTTGTCGTGATGTCTTTAACTCGTTCGCACTCTTGGCGTGCATGGTCTCCTAGGCAGAAGGCACATTCTTTCTCTTCTCGTTTAGCAAACAAGGCACTTGCGGATGATCTTCTGTCTCTCCTCGGCTTCGTTTCTTCTTTAAGTTTAATGTTTATATCCGGTATTATGGAATGTTCTTCTCTAAGCTCCGACTCTCCTTGTAACGCCTCGAGTATTTCATTCATTGTCCATTTTAAATAATCGCTACCTCTCGTGATGGTTAGGCGGATGTTCTCTGGCAATTTTTGTAAAATGGCTGGTACTACAATTGCGGAGTACGCTCCTTCGTCTACTTTCAGCGCGCAGAGTCCTCGATGGTGAACCTAAACGGTGTCGAATAGCTGTCTCAAGCCACGGGTGTTCTTGTCATAGGAGACGGACAACGCGCTGAGCATTTCGTTGATGCTCCTTTGTATAGCCTCCTGTTTCCCAAATTTTTTCTTTAATAAATTGACGGCTTCTTGGTAGTTCGCTCCTGTGAGAGAAAATCCCGAAACCGCTGATTTTGCCGGTTCTTCGAGCAAACCGCGCAAATACGCAAACTTGTCGACTTCGGACAGCGCTTCGTTTCTGTCTACGGCACTTTCAAATGAGTCCCAAAACTCTTGCCACTCGTGGATTTTGCCGTTGAACTTTTTAACTTCAAGTGTTGGCAACTTGACGCGCTTCGTTGAAGAACTCTGGTTCGGTTGTTGGTCGCCACTTGCGCTTGAAGATTGACGTCGTTGGTGGTCAATGTGCGAACATGTCATCGATACGGTAAAGTGTTTCGTGCACTTTCTCTCTGAAAAGTTCGGATTCTTCAATTTCTTTGTCTAAATCACCCTCATCGGTTTCTTCACTCGTCAATATATCGATGATCTCGTCGTCCAACTGTTGTAGCTTCGTTAGTTTCTCGTTCAACGCGCCCTTGTTTCGTAACAATCGTCCTTTGTTTTCCGCCTCGCCGTCGAAGTTGGCTAGGCAATCCTCTGTCTTCTTTAAAAGTTTCTTCGTGTAAGTGCGGTGTCCGTTTCGAATCCTCTTCTTTTTCGTTAATGCTGTCGCCATCGTGAATATCTTGCGTTCTCTCTACTGTAACTCTTTCGGTCGACACTTAATTTATTCGGCTCGAAGGACCATATGTCGCAAAACCTCCACCAATGCGCTGAATTCGGTCGGAGATCCTACGTGTATATTGCGTAAGTTCAACATTGATGATACAAGATCCACTCTCTACCACAGTCTCCTTTCGACTCTCCTAGTTATGTTTACAGTCATATATTTTATTACAACAAATAGTGTTTCATTGTTCCAAATTATTAATTAATCATCATTACGTTACTTGTATTACGATACTCTAGTTTTACGACAGTATTCGATCTATAAACGATGCCTATGAAGAAATAGTAACATGGAGAAGAAATATATTTTTGCTTCCCTCAGGAAATGCCGGTAAAGACTTTATTAAAGAGCTAACCCGTTTATACCAGGCATATGCAGATGAGTCACCCATTGAATGTATAGCCCTTAAAGCGTGTTCAGTGATGCAAAGCCTCCTATTGCAAAAGCCTCATGCGAAAAGTAAGAGTAAAGATCATGCGTCTTGTGTGTAGCGTAGATTGAGTTTATGGACAGCAGGAAAGTTTAAACAACTAATATCGGAAGGAAAATGTATTCAAAGCCATTTGTCCTCGAACTATACCTCACATAACAAAATCAACCACATTGCGAAGGGCGTTAATCGTTTAATGCTCCAAGGCAAAATACGTCAGGCGGTACGTCTTATTTCTATTGCAAATCAAAGGGGAGTTCTGGATCCCGACTTTCTAATACCAACAGGTGAAGATGAAGATGGAAATATCAAGTGAAAAACAACTAGAGAAATTCTCATTGAAAAGCATCCTGTGAGAAAGATACCAAGCCCTGATATTCTTTTACCCACCACAGATTCTGAGGAGAGTCACTACGATCCAATCATATTTGAAAGTATTACAGGCGAAGTAATAAAGGAAACTGCCAATAAGATCTAAGGCTCAGCTGGCCCATCAGGTGTTGATGCTTACCTGTGGCGTCGTTTCTGTTTGTCATTTAAAACCGCCTCCACCGACCTATGTAACGCCCTTAGTGGAGTAGCAAGACGCTTGTGTACTTCGGTTGTTGACCCAGAAGGTTTATCAGCGTTTGTAGCATGCAGATTAATCCCATTGGATAAAAATCCTGGTGTACGTCCGATTGGGGTCGGAGAAGTACCAAGACGTATATAATTTGCAAGTCCATCCTCAGAGTAGTGCGAGATGATGTACAGAAAGCAGTTGGGCCTTTACAGACTTGTGCGGGCTATGAAGCTGGATGCGAAGCGGCAGTTCATGCTATAAACGAGATAATGCAAACGCCAGTAAGACGACGCTGGTGGTTAAAGAGGAATTCCACGAACAGGCAAAAGTTCTATTTAGAGACACCGACATTAAGATCACCACCTTGAGTCACCAAATGCTTGGTTCTGCGTGTGGCAAACGTTCATTTGTAGAATAATTTGTAAAGATGAAAGTAGAAGAATGGAAAGAAGAAATCCTGACGCTATCGAAAATTGGAGAAATGTATCCGCATGCTGCATATGCCGCCTTTTCACATTCCATTATTGGGAAATGGCAACATGTTATGCGAACGATCAATGAAATTGGTAATCTGCTAGGTCCGTTGGAGAATGCAATCAAAGAAAACTTCATTCCAGCATTATCTGGCAGAGGACCTTGCTCAAATGAAGAAAGAGCACTACTCTCTCTCTACCTGCACGTTATGGTAGACTCAATGTCCCTAATCCCATGGATTGGGCAAACTTTCATCACGAATCATCCATGAAGATCACCGATTCCTTGAAGAAGATGATTATTGACTAAACCACCACGTACAAGAAAGTATATCTACGAGATATTAAGGCGAACTTGCGTAAGCAAAGGAATCTCCACCACTTACAATCAGCGTCGCAAATCAGAGAAATTTTCCCCCCAACCAAACAACGGGTTATGGATTTGCTGAAGGAAAAAGGCTCATCCTCATGGCTGTCAGCTTTGCCATTGAATGATTGTGGCCTCAAATTAAACAAGAGTGAGTTCCGCGATGCTCTCAGTCTCAGATATGGTTGGCAGCTTAAAAATCTTCCCCAGTATTGTGTATGTGGAAAAGGTTTTTCGACCGATCATGCCATGATCTGTCCACATGGAGGTATGGTCATAGCAAGGCATAATGAAATTCGCAACTTGACAGTAATAATGTAATGTAAATTGCGCCTCGAGTGGCTACATTTGTTTAAGCTCTGAACTTTTTTAACTTTTAATATATAAGACTGCCGCTTTTTAACAAGTTCATCGATTGGAACTCATATTGGACCATCTAAGTTTCTAAATATGTTAGTTTACTCAAGAAAAACCCTGGTATTACTACGAAATTCTGCTAAGTTCCTGAACAAGATCTCAAAGGGCAGTTACGGATTATTTCACCGGCCTTTGCCAAGTTATGTGTGGGAAAAATTAGCCTCGCATAACTTGTTAGCTGCGAGAAGAGGGCAACGTGGTGGACAAGTCACATTTACTGAACGTAATAAGAAATGGCTATTTGTCCAGAACATCACGAACAGGTCAAGTCAATTAAATATTCAAGTTGACACGTTGCAAGAAGCAGAACAACAACAAGCAAATATAAAGCAACGAAATGGCCACGTACCTAGTAACTGCATTAAAATATCCACGACAACTGAAATCAAATCTGCGATACCATCCTTACTTGTTACAAACGCTTGTCATATTACTAATAAGATCGACGAACTGCAGGGAGTTGTAGAAAATAACAACGTGACAATAACAATCGTCACAGAATCTTGGCTCTCGAGTGATATTCCAAACTCCAGTATATCGATCGGCAGGAATTACATCACTTACCGGAAAGATCGCGAGAATAAACAGGGCGGCGGAGTGATAGCGTATATCAAAAGCGATTTAAAATCGAAACGTATCGCTACCTTAGAAGATAAAGACAAAGAAGTGTTATGGCTGAGATTATATCCCGCGAGAATCCCAAGGCCACATAGCTGTATTATTGGCGCTGGTGTCTATTAAACGCTGCTGAGGAAAAGGACATGACGAATTATCTAACTCAATGCCTAGACAAGCTACTTCAAGAAACGCCGTCTTCTGGTATACTGCTAGCTGGTGATTTTAACCATCTTGACCTCAGCTGCCTATGTAGGAGGTTCAGCCTACGCAAACGTGTACAAGCTCCAACCCGCGGCGACAATGTGCTTGATCAGATTTTAACAAACATGTCAGATCTATTTGATCCTGTAATACATCTTCCCCCATTGGGGAGGTCTATCATCAATGCCTACTTATGCAGCCAAAAATGCAGGTTAAACTAAAAGCTACTACGAAGGAGGTTAGATCAATGAAGCCAGGGAACTTGGCGAATTTGACTATACAATTGAATAAAGAAAGCTGGGAAGAAGTGTTCAATGCCCTTGACCTCGATCGAAAAGTTATGGTTTTTACTGAGACTCTTAACTCCATTTTAGATGCAACAATGCCGGTTAAGAAAATCAGAATGCACCCTAGTGACAGGCCTTGGATGACCCCTCGTATAAAATCTGCCATCAAGGAAAGACAACGCGTTTTTGTGAGAGGGAAAACGGAGAAATATCAGCATCTCCGTCAAAAGGTTGCTACAATGGTAAAAAAGGCGAAGTTGAAATACTACGAAGATAGAATTACTAACACCCGCGCCAGTAATCCAGCTAAGTGGTTCAAGTCCATATATGGTCTATGTGGCGCTGTAGATCCGATCCAAATCGCCCCGACGATTGAAGATCTATCGGAAGTCGCTGAAAAGCTACAAGATGTATTCACCAGACCATGGGACAACCACTCCCCCTTGTTTTCAGATATCCAACCAGAAGGTCTTCCTGATCATCCACCAAAACTCCCAAGTATTGGACTGGTTAAGGCCTTCCTAAATCGGCTTAATGCCAGGAAAGCGACAGGAGCCGATAATATTCCAGCATGGATTTTGAACAAATTATCTGAGGAACTGGCACCAGTGGTCCATAACATCATAACAACTAGCATAATCGAGGCAAAGTACCCAACACTTTACAAGCACGCGCTCGTTAGCCCTGTCCCCAAGGTTCATCCACCTGAAGATATCGAAAAGGATTTTCGACAAATATCCGTGATACCAATCCTCGGCAAAGTCCTTGAAAGAGTACAAATATCCTTAAATAAATCAGCCTTAACAGTTGCAGGAAGTCAGCATGCCTTCACCCAGGGGCGCTCAACCGTATCAGCTCTCATCAACATCACGCAGAGCTGGTTCAATGACACTGACAACAGCCAGACAGGCAGGAATGGCATCCATGCACTATTCCTTGACTTTCGCAAGGCTTTTGATCTGGTTGACCACTCTATTCTTTTATCAAAGCTCAAAACCAAGAACATCAACAAGAATCTGTGGATGTGGATCCAGAGCTTTTTAAGTAACCGAACCCAACAGGTGAAGCTTCCTGGTACACTTTCGACTGTTAGATCATGTCCAGCAGGGGTCCCGCAAGGCTCTGTGCTATCCCCCCTCCTCTTCAATATCCATGACGCAATACCAATAAAACTGCATGATCAAGTACGCGTATGTAAATATGCCGACGACTGCACAGCGACTATGAGAGTCCCAAGGGGTGAGGAGAGCAAAATGCAAGCTGTACTCAACAGTTTTCAAATTTGGGCCGATAATAATGGCATGTCACTCAACACCACAAAAACTAAAGACATGTGGATTTGTTTCCTCTTGAAAGGCACTTCAGAACCAGAGAGACTGGAGTTATTAGAAGCTGAAATAGAGAGGGTCCCAACCTTTAAACTACTCGGCGTTTGGCAACAGGACAATTTACGTTGGAACGAGCATATTGACCAGACAACAAAGAAGGCAAACAAGAGGGTGCATTATCTTAGAGATTGCCGAAAAGCACAACTACCACCAGATGTGGGCATTACAGTATATCGTACAAAGATTCGCCCACTACTCGAGTACGCCTCGCCAGTTTGGGGAGGGATTCCGGATTATCTAGTGAATGAATTGCAGCGAGTGCAGAATCGTGTCCCAAGAAATACATTACCAGCACTTGTAAGTCGCAGAAACAAGGCAGCTGAAACAGAACTGCGGCGTGTCCTAAGTGATCCAAACCACCCGAACTTTAAGTTTATCAAACCGCGCAAAATACTTAATATGAATCTTAGATATGCCTCTTCAGATAAACTGTCTGTGCCACTGTCTCGAACGAGTAGGCACTCTAGTTCTTTTTTACCTCGAGCCAGTCGTCTTATAGCAAAGAAATAATAATTATTTATTTGCGTTATTATTATTAGTACGCAGTTTTATACTTATATATTTATAAATGTATTGAATATTTTTAACAAAACTGTAAATCCATTGTATGTTTTTAAAAAAGATGGTTAATAAAGCATTCATGTATAAGAGGATCACGAAGATCGCCACGATGTGTAACTAACACGAATATAGCAACTGAGGTTGCAGAAAGCAATCTGTTAATTAATTAGTTACGCAATTCTGATTAACTATTTTTATAACATTGAACAAAATGTTTGAACAATTCTAGAACAATTTTTATAATTTTTATATTTCAATGATCAGTTGTTAATATTGTATTCTATTTTTATTGGATTTTAAATAAAATTATTAGGGTTTAAAAATTATTAGTAGTATTAATAATAATAATAATAATAATGGAAACTTTATTAATATAAATTTTTCTTATATATTTACAATTGCAAATCTCACTTCTTGAGGTAATTTACAATTGTCTAACTTGAATCACATATGATTATATACAGTATTAATATTTCTAGAATTATACTTAAACATTGATTGGATGTTCAGGATTGGTCCATTCTTTGTTTCTACAACAGAAGCTATAATACATCGTTCTAATGGCGATAGAGATCATGTTTCGGATGTAGTATTGTTGATGTTTGTTATCGAGTTCTAAATATCGAAAATTCCGAGTGAGCTGATGGAGAGATTAACAAATTTAACACTTGTGAAGTCCTCATTCTGCTTTCTTACTAGATCTTTGTACTTAGCTTGCTTCCGGTTAACGTTGTTGGTAAGGTTAGACTCAAGGTTAGGTTCAACGATGTAAAGGTCGTTGTTTGAAGTGCAGGAAAGAAGTAAATCTGGGCGTTGTTCGTCTCCAGTTATAACTGAGGGGCTTTCAAATCCGGGAAGATCAACGAACAGGTTACATCCGTCTATAGATTGAACATTTTTTGCAAGAAAACTGAGAATGGAATCGTGTCTCCAAGTAAATCGTTCTAGGTAATGTTGATAACCGGCAACAACATGTAGAAGAGTTTCAGGACGTAAACAGAACGAGCAGTCAGAACTTGGTGAAATACCCCATCTGCTAAGATTCTTTCGTGAGGGAAGTGTGTTATTTATGTAACGAACTGTAAAATTGAAAATGTTTTTTGGTAGTTTTGATTAGGATGTAGATCAGAGGACGTTTGAGGGAAAACTTTGAGACATTTGAGAAAAAGGAACCTTGACAGGTCAAACGATTTCTAAGTTTATCCTCTTGTACAAGATGACAATTCTTTAGTACTTCCTTGGTTGAGTTGTATGTATCGTATTGGACATTAGTATAGTTACTAGTGGACTTCCAAAGTTCTTTTATACATTCATTCGGAGACGTTTTTAAAGCGTTGCGAAGAACTGTTTGACACTGAATAAATTTGACGGATGGAGGGAGCATGTTTTGACCAAATGTTAAAAAAAAACAGTACTAAGAGTTCCAGATATAGGTATTTCCAGCCATTTACGGATGCAATTGTTTACTATGGAATCAATATTTTCAGTTACCCAAGTTTTAGATAATGCAGCAACGGTGAAATGCCAGGAAATTTTCGACAAGACATAGCTACTGTAGAGGAGAAGTTTATTTTTCGGTTTTTATTAACTAGAAATACGTTATACGCAACACCCCTCGCCCGCTTATACTGTTTGGAACTTTTATAGCGTAGTTGCTAATTTACTACTGTAATACAGTACTGTAGTTCTTTTACTTGAATTAGGTATTAGCCCATTTATTTGCAAAACTGAATAAATTTGCAGTGGACAATATCTCAGAGCTTTGTGTTGTTTGAATTTAATTCTTCCATATGACAACTAAATAGCGTAAACTTTTTAAATTTTTGGGTGCAGTACCTGGCACCTGCACTGAACAGAATAGTGGGGAAGTTTACTGCTGTTTCTACCATAAATCACTAAGAAAGAAATTACAGCACTTGTCTCACACGAGAGCAAAACTCGAGCCCCAGGACTGACATGTGTACCCCTCCCATAAATTTCCATGAGATGTATGAATATTGATCCCTTAATTGCAAGTATATATTTTTAGACACCTCATACCTTTATAATGTTATTGTATGGTAGTAACAGTACAGCATAATATACAATTATTGGATGAGTTGAGCATCATGATATCAAGAATTATCCAGACCGAGGTCAATGTTACCTGGCAAAGCAGATAACTTTGACCGAGGTCTGGATAACTCTTAAATATCATGCATAAGCCGAATCCAATAATTGTTTTATTGTACATTGTTCAAGATAGCCTTACTATAAAAATATACAAACAAATCTACTACAGGCGTTTTTTAATTTGTAATTTTTGCACGTTTGGTCCTAGTGACGTCATCAGTGTTAAATAATTTTTGTTTTGGACACCTCCGTGCAATAATTCACAGTATTCAACAGAAATGAGGTCGCACCTGCCAGATATTAATAATTCACTGGAATTGAGCAATAGGAAACGAGAATGAATGTTGAATATTTTATAAATGCTTTTAGCCAGTGGAATTGGGGAAAGTGTTGAGATGAACGGGTACATTGTGTTACTGGTAGGTACGCAATACGCATAATGGTTGCAACATTTCATTGGTCTGCAGAATACACCAATCACAAGTGATTGACGTGGCGGGGCCTCTTGCAAGACCCGGGCATTTTTAAATTTTTGAGTGCAGCAACAGAATAGTGGGCGGTCTACTGCTGTTTCTACCATCAATCACTAAGAAAGAAATTACTTTTATCACAATATTGATGACTCACGAAATAATCAATGCAGTATTTTGTATATAGACACCAAAGGCTGTTGAAGGAAGAAAGTGCATCTCTATCATACAATGAGTGTCCTTTAAAAAAATCAAATTCGTTCAAATGTCTACGGATGGCATGCATATATTATAGTGCAAATGTATAGGGGTCCATTCAAATTAGATTTACTAAGACGTTCCTATTAGGGATAATACTCCAATTGTTGGTGTGGATAGATTATATACTGTAAGTTGATAATTCTACCCACATTGGACTACTGTGATGTGGAGCTGGCAGCAATATGGATAACTAAATATTGATGGTCATAATCAGAGGTCTCTAGGCATAATGCATGTCAGGGAAACTGATTGGCCAATAGAAATCCCAAGTTTTGTACCTCTTGTATTAGAAGCAAGTTACATTGTGTAATGCTAGTTAGGAAATTCCATGGCATTTTAACATCATATCTACCAGTAAAGAGCTATTTTCCATGTTTCAATTAATCTGTTCATACATGTTATAGCACCATTATCTATTGCCTTAATTGACAATATGTGAAGGATATACAACTTTTTAGTTAAAATTAGGTTTTGTAACATTGTACTGTACATTTGTAACAACTGTAATTTGTTAGAGAACAAGACTCCATATTATATTGATACCAGTATTAGCATTGAAGGGGCTATCCTGTATAAATATTATTGTATTATTATTATTATTATTATTATTATTATTATTATTATTAATACTAATAATAATAATGCATTAACAATAATACTACTAATAATAATACCTAATGCAGATTGCAGATACCATATTTGCCATGTAACAAAGCATATAATATATGGCATTGTGTACTATAGTATCTAAATTATATCACCGTGCACATATATATTATAACCTATATTCAGAATGCCATGCCTAGTCTGCTTGTCGACAATGATCTAGCTAACACACATAGTATTAGTAGCTGTCAACATACCCAATGTGAACTTATAATAATAAGCTGTATTTTACATTGACAGAATAAGTTGTGACCCACTTAGGCCAGCTAAGTGTACTGTAGGTCTAACATGTTCCATAATGGATGGAGTACTGTAAACACAGATTATATATGGAATACATACCAGTATACAAAACATGGACGTCAAGATGATATCGTCAGAAACATAATATTCCTGGTTGAAAAAATTATAACCTTCTTATTGCCAGTGACGGCCTCTAACCATTGAGCCATCGAGATTCAGATGGAGAGAGGTTACAATGATGCACTGGTTCTAATGATATATGTACTGCCTATGCACAGCAGTTACTATATATTTCAGTAATGACTAATGATTGGGTGTGTTAATATATACACTGCTGTTATATCATTAGAATCAGTAAATCAATGTAACGTTCACTCACCAGCTGAGTCTTGGTAGATCAATGGTCAGAGCATCTCACTGGAAATCAGAAAGTTATCCCTGTCCTGGACGCAGAATAATTTTTCTGAGGATATGAGCTTGCTTGACAATCATCCATGTACTGTATCGTCTGTTTTCCCCCGAGCTCTCCCTTATTCACTACAGCAAACTGTAGTGTATATATTAAGTATTAACACTGACAAGTATACATAGTAATGCTTGTTTATTGCTACAAAATTGTAGGCCAGGCCCAGGTCATATAAACACAGCAATAGTATGCATGTTTTTTCACCATAAACTACTGTATATATATATAGGCTAATTATCAAGCAGATAGTATTTATAATTTTAATCAAATAATAAACATACATAAAACATACATAAACATAAACAGTTGGCAATTGTCAATATATTATACATATATGTTTTGAAAATTCAAAACATTACACATCTTCAAATTTTCCCAGCTTGGAGCAAATACACAATAAAGTGTACAATTATTTAAATTACATTCAAACACTCATTAATAATTCATGAGGAAAAGACAAAAGAAAATCACGACCGTATCGTGGTTTTAAATGTGATAAAGATTCGTCCTGATTTACATAAACTTTATCTTTGATTTTCTCGGCTTAGACAACATCGATTTTCAAAATTACTACGCCAATGCACTTATCAAATGGGTCGTGTTTGAAGCCGTTTAATAAACTCGCAGCACGTGTTTATTAGCGAGTCAAGCCAAAAAGTTTAATAAACGATAAAGTGAAGCACTGAACTGAAGGTAATGGTACGGTAGCCGTACGACGCTATAGTCTCTTAGAATTCAAAGAAATGCAAGTAAATATTACCAAAATCCTAAACCTAACCCTAATCCTAACCAAATTGCTAACCCTAACCAAAAAAAACTATGCAGAAAAGGCAAATTAATTGCTCAACACAGACCGGTGAGTCGCTGACAATCACAATATACACAGTTATAATAGTCCTTTTACCTTTTACTTGTGTCTGTCTTTGATTATCTTGTCCTTCAACACTACGGTTTCGGCTTGAAATCAGCTGATAATCCAGGGCCAAATTTCCGATACGGTTGATCATATATATATATATATATATATATATATATATATATATATATATATATATATATATAAATATATATATATATATATGTGTATATATATATATATATATATATATATATATATATATATATATATATATATATATATATATATATATATATATATATATATATATATATATATATATATATATATATATATATATATATATATATATGTGTATATATACCTATAAGTCCGATCCGAGATTAGGATCCGCTTGGATCTCGCGTGATAAGGGACTAAACGCCGGTCGATATTATCACCCTCGCCCTCAGGCCTTCGGCCTTCGGCCGGCGCTTCGCGCCGGGCGAGGGGATAATAATAATAATAATAATAATAATAATACAATAATAATACAATAATATTTATACAGGATAGCCCCTTCAATGCTAACACTGGTATCAATATATGGGGGTCTTATTTTCTAACAAATTACAGTTACAAATTTCAACACATATTCATAAATGTACAGTACAATGTTACAAAAACTAATTTTAACTCAAAAGTTGTACATCCTTCACATATTGTCAATTAAGGCAATAGATAATGGTGCTATAACATGTATGAACAGATTAATTGAAAAATGGAAAATAGCTCTTTACTGGTAGATATGATGTTAAAATGCCATGGAATTTCCTAACTAGCATTACACAATGTAACTTGCTTCCAATACAAGAGGTACAAAACTTAGGATTTATATTAACCAATCAGTTTCAAGTCCCGACTTAGGAAAGATCAGTTTCCCTGACATGCATATAGACCTCTGATTATGACCATCAATATTTAGTTATCCGTATTCCTGCCAGCTCAACATCACAGTAGTCAAATGTGGGTAGAATTATCAACTTACTGATATAATCTATCCACACTAACAATTGGAGTAGAATCCCTAATACGTCTTAGTAAATCTAATTTGAATGGACCCCTATAAATTTGAACTATATGCATCCGTATAGACATTTGAATAAATTTGGTTTTTTAAAGGACACTCATTGTATGATAGAGATGCACTTTCTTCCTTCAAAAGCCTTTGGTGTCTATATACTAAATACTGCATTGATTATTTCGCGAGTCATCAATATTGTGATAAAAGTAATTTCTTTCTTAGTGATTGATGGTAGAAACAGCAGTAGACCTCCCACTATTATGTTGCTGCACTCAAAAATTAAAAAGTTTGGGCTGCATGTATTTAGTTTGATGTCCTATCAAACAATCATATTCAGACAACACAAAACTCTGAGAGATATTGTCCACTGAAAATTTATTTAGTTTGGCAAATGAAATGGCTATTATCTAATTCAAGTAATTTAGAACTAAAAGAAGTACTGTACTGTAAGTTTAAAAGAGCAATTGGGTGAGGGGTTGTTGCGTATACGTATTTCTAGTTTATCTGATAGTTATCGTCCTCTGGGGACCCTAGAAAGGAACTTTTTTGCCTTCCAATGCGTGTCTCTTGGGGAAGAAGCCTGGGACATGGTTGATCCAGATACATGCCTTTTTTTTCATTTTCAATTGATTTTATTATAAATATTGGTTTTCTGTGACGTAAATGAAGTCCTTCGTTTATGATTCGCGCCAGTTTAGGAACGTTTGAACAACTATTTAACACAATACACACATTTTAAAATTAACCTCTTCGGCCGCGTCGGATAAGTGTACTGGGAAACTAAGTACTAGTGAAGGATCACAGACTGTTTGCGGGAGAAAAATGCATAGCACCCGACCACCGTGCATACTGAGCCTGCGTAGTATTTTTGTAATCCCACATGCCGCAGGATATGGTGTGTTTGTACATATATTCCCACATTTCCAGCGCATACTTTTCTCTCGTTGCAACACTGTCGGTGTAGAGGCCGAAGACACCCGTGAAGGAGCAGTGGGAAGACTCGGGAGACGATCACGACCCCTGTAACAAAGTGGAGCTCAAGCCACAAAAAGATCAGAAGCATGAAATGTCACCTTCACTATATGGTGAATGTAAAGCGATCCTGAATCCAAGGTATCAAGGTACAAGAAGAGAGGTATCAATTGGTTTATCAGCGTGAAAGTACGAATCCTGAAACCTAAACCTAATGGCGAATATTTGATTGCGGAACCGCACTACCGTAGTCTTTGCATCACAATAGTAAATCATCGCCAACTTCGTGATCAGCTTCGAGAAGCCAATCAGAAAGTGAAAAATTCGGTAGCAATCTATCAGAGAGAAGCATAGGATTAGTAGTAGATAAAATGATTCATTTAGACTTAAACTTAGCTCAGTACACACCAATGGAAGTTCGAGTTACATTCCTCTACCAAAGAAGCTCAATAAGAACAAATGACACCATCAGTATCACGAATTCCGACACGTCTGTTCTCTCATAACTTCATTCTGTTGAGCTAAAACGAAGCCCGAGAGGTTCCTCCATTACCATCATTATAAAGATGAACTCAGCTTTGGTGGAACTATCGATCTTTGTCTGCTCCATTCCCAGTGCTAAGTATTGCTTCAGATTGCGGTAGTAGACGACATAATAGATTTTGTCTTGGACGTTGGGGACTAACTTGGATGCAGGAGTAATACCAAGGTTTAAATCTTTGGACAATTGTTGGCAGTAGCAGGTGATAACAATTCTGGTGAAATCTTCATTTTTTCAGGTGCGAAGAGGTAATCTTTGTGAAGATCGTTTAATTCTGCTGGATAATGGCGGTCCAGTAAGTCGAAAATGTAGCCTGTTAATAATAATAATAATATATAATTTCTTATATGCGCATCTAAAAATCTCGATGCGCTTACAGACATATTCTAAGAGTAATAACATGTGATTTTAAAAAATACGGTAATATAATACATGTGATTTTAAAAAGGAAGATTAACAGTTGTAGGCTATTTTAAAATAGTGAGTCTTAAGAGCAGATTTAAATTTAGTAATAGATTCAGATGACTTAATAATGTCAGGGATCGAGTTCCAAAGTTCTGGGGCAGCATATGAAAAGGCACGTCGACCATATGTTACACCATTTACTTTAGGAATGTGGAGTAGCGCGCGATGCGAAGATCTAAGTGCTCGAGCAGGACGATATACTTTAATGAGGCCAGCCAAATAATATGGGGCTAATCCATTGAGCGATTTATATACCAACAGAAGAATCTTAAAATAAATACGATACTGTATTGGTAGCCAGTGTAAGCCCATTAATGCGCTGGTTATATGCTCAAACTTCTTAATTCGTCATCATAATCATCGTCATCTGTGATTACATCGATGTTGTTTTGATATTATTTTCATCTATATAATTGCGAAGTCCAAGCAACAGTAGCTTTGCGCTTTGAGGCCTGGGGATAGGCATTTGTGGCGCGAAAGCGATAAAAGATATTGGATATTTTGATATTGCCAAATAACTTCCGGAGATTATAACTTCTAGTCACATACTAACTATGTGTCGAAGACGAAGTGTTAATACGTATAGCCAAATAGAGGAAAAATTTCGATCACTGGTATTCAAAGTCCTGGTGATGGTAAATGATAGTGAGTTTCTGAAACATGACTGTGACTTCAGGAAAATAATTACTTGTGTGTATACTACCTTGGACGAAATTTATGCCGTTGGCGATGCATGGTACTGTATCGGATAACAAACACGAACGACTCTCGTTCATTCGAGGATTACTGGGATATTTTCTACCGATTAAGTTGTGTTTATATCCATAAGAGAAACTATTTGCACAGTTGTGAAGCTTCCAATATATAGTGCACATTTCGAGTTCGTGATCGATTCTGAATATTTTTTCGCCTGCAAGGTCAAGGTCACCACTTCAGTGCAGGGCATGATCAACGAGATTGCGACAGCGAAATCTGCTCGGTCGGCAGCCAAACAACGCATATTCAACCGCAATGTCAATAAGACGTATGATTCTATCGAAGCAAATGATGCTCCTTCCTTTATCGAAACTCGTTTTCAAGATCTGAAGCGACTGTGCAGGGACGATGTTCAAGAGAAGCATGATAAGTATATAGCAGAACTTGAGGATTCGAAAACGGCGTATGATGCAGATGCTGAAGATGAGTGGATTGATGAAATGGACGGAATTTATGAGAATGTTCTACGAAAAAATGTTGCACATCTGAAAGCCTTAGAAGACACGCAAAAGGAAAATGAGAAACAAAAGGAGATTTTTGAAGTGCACGAAAACCGTCTTCGAATAAAGAGGCCGACCGAGCAGTTGAGAGAGCTGCACAATTCCGTAAGGTAGAAGAGACAACGTTTAACCAATAATTTGAAAATCTGAAATCCGTATTGGACTCGGATACTGTTAAATCAAGCCCAGATGTTATAGAAACATCACGAAACAACTTGAGCAGTGTAAGAAATCTCATACTGAATATCTTATATTGTTAAAGCCAGAAATGGCCATCCCTGTACACAAACTAAACTGAATTACCAGCCTTCAAAAGATCTATTCCCAGTTATCCCAGGAAATTGGTGAAATTATACAGCATAACAAGGATATACAGACCGTGAGTCCAAGAAAGGGAATAGCTTCAAATTAGAGAGAATGAAAACACCATTCTTCAGTGGAAACATCCGCGATTATCCCCATTTTTGCTCAGATTTTGAAGGCCAAATTTTACCAGAGCTAGAATCAAGCACAAGAGCAGCGTAGGTTACCGAAGTATATATCTGAGCTATTTAACAAATGCAATAACACAAATTACAATTTACGAAGCAATGATACTAAACTGTCGTTGGCGAAACCAAAAACAAATTTTCTCAAAAGAAGTTTTTCCTATAGAGCTGCCATTTCCTGGAACGAGCAACCGAACGAAATAACGGAAAATTTTCGAACCATATCAGTGCCATCTTTCAAACGATACCTTAAAAGTATACCGTTACAAAATAACTAATTAATCATTATTTATTATTATTAATTTTAATGTAATCTATTTAATTAATAATTATTTTATAAGTTGTATGTTGTATTGTTTGTTTAGCTTTGTATTTATTGTAAATAACCATTGTAACACGGCCCTTTGAAAAGCAGTTGTTTTATACTGAAAGGCTACCGTGTATAAATAATTTGTATAATAATAATAGTACGTGCTCAATTCCTGTCTGATCGTTGCCCCATTGTGCCCCATTGAATGTAGATGATGACATAAAGGAAATGTGGCGACGACTTGATGAAAAATATGGTCGGCCGTCAAAGCTAGTCGTTGTGTTCGACATATAGTGAGTATATGTAAATGAAGGGGACGATAGAGCATTTCTAGACTTGGTTGACACGGTCGAAAGAGGCTACCAAGATCTGCTTAGAATAACGATGGCGTGTGAGATATGCAACGTGCATCGAAGAGATGTTACCTCGTGGCATAAATAAAGAATGGTCCAGAGAGGTTAACAAGTCAGGCAGTGTGGTCGAAGAGAAGAATAAACTTCCGTCCCTTCTGAAGTTCCTGCAAGAGCAGAGGAAAATAATAGAATATGAATCATCGGATCTAAGGAGCGGAAGTTCAATTCGCAAGGGATGTGCGAATATAATTGATGCTGAAGGGAAACTTGTTGATGAGAAAATGCATACAAGGGACAAAGCCGAGAGATGTTTAGTCCACAACTCGAACACGCACAACACCGTAGATTGCAGAATATTTCAGGAAAGGACGACAGAAGAGAATATCCAACTGTTGAAGGCCGGCGGGCTTGTTGGACATATCTCAAGGTATGTCATCGATCTGTTGATTGAAAATCACGCAAGAAGTGCAATACCGAAGCCGAACACCCGACGAGATGGCAACAAATTAGGCGATTGTTTGTTACAAGTAATGAAAGTTAAGTCGTTTGATGACCATACTCTAAATGAATTCTGGGATGGTGGTTCAACGATTAGCCTCATTACATTCCTCAAAGCAAAGGAATTGAATCTGGATGTCGAGAATGTCAGACTGTCGGTTGTTAAAGTCGGTGCAGGGCGGGTCAGCAGACGTGCTTTTTCAGCACATAGGAGCCGACAGTTAATGTTTTTGACGTCAGCGGACTTTCTAAAAATGTACATTTCGTGCAACGCTACATAAAGTACTGCGCAAATATTCAATATGGCGGGTAAGAAGTATTTCACACGCGATGAAATTATCAGGGATTTTCTGGTGGAAAGCGAAACAGATCATGAAGATAGACATATTGTAGTTGATCGAACAGAAGCAATTGCCTCAGCTGTGCAAGAGTTGTGGGTTTTACGTAGTCAGATGTCAAATTTTGTTGTTTTCGAAGAGGATGCATCACGTTCACTCACTTCGCTCTTCGAAATGTGGAAAAAAGATCAAGTTATCACTGACCGAATTTTGCGATCTACCGTTGAAGTGGTTCGCTAATTGCTGAGGAGATAACACAGTGGTTGAAGATCATTCACCGGCGTTTGTCAGCACGGACGAGGGCTCGAAATCCCTGGACCATTAGTTTTACGCGATACTTATCCTTCCATGTATTTGGTGTATTGAAGAAGGCCATAGTTAAATCTAGCACGCGTTCTGGTATTCTAATTCAGGAGACAAATCGAGAAGAAATTATTACTTTCACTGACATGAAACGTGCTTTGCAGGATTTGGAACAGTTTGCCAGGAGTCCTCAATCAGAAGTAACATCATATTTTAACAAGATTTGTCGTGGCAACCGAAGGGGGAAAGTAACAGTGTTGGTAACACCAGAAAAACCATTGGAGGTCAGATAGAGGAAAAGGCAAAGTGATGTTATGATAACAAACCCTTACTCCTTCGAAAATGGGTTTGGTTGTGTGTTTAGTTAAGAAAAATGCTTTGGGTTGCATGTTATATCCATTTTTGTGTTCTCAAATGTTTACATTGCCATGCACTCAGGCTCAGTATAATTTAGGGGCCGATGCTCAAGGCTAACCATCTCCCCCCATCGTGGAACAAAATATTTTTGTCTACCTTCCCTTATATGTATACTAGCTTACTCAGCATTCATACACATTTGTGCTGATCTTGTTTATCTCATCAAATACCGAAAATTTATTGTTCTAATTATAGTTGAAACTCATAGTAGTTACAATATTTATCAAATATTGGCATTACCCATCCAGTATGTATACAATAACTTGTGGCTTGCCTATGGCAGCCAAATTCTGTAACTGCGGTCAGAGCTCTGCACAGGAATTGCAGGGTCGTATCCTGTGGGAGGGCCTATAGTTGCATTTTTTGCAACCGTTCCCGGTTTGAAAATTTGTAGATACTCTTACACTTGAATTAACCATAAACAAACCAAAATTTTCTATGAAACACTTGGGTGTATATAATAAATACCATTATCAAACTTCAAAAAATTTATTGTAATCATATATTTGTTCAAAATGTATACAGATTTGATAACTACATGTATATACAAATATATTTTTGTACAAACCAAAAATGGTTTTTATTAATAGATATAGATAAAACTATATTAACAGATTTTCATTAATAAATATAGATAAGCATATATTAACAGGTTTTCGTTAATAAATATAGATAAAACTAGCTATATTAACAGGTGCTTATTAATAGATATAGATAAAACTATATTAACAGATTTTCGTTAATAAATATAAATAAAACTATATTAACAGGTTTTCATTTTAGAAAGTCCAATAAAAATTATTAACTGTTAATATTATATCCTATGTGCTCCATGAGCATGCCTATACTGACCTGCTGTGTTAAGTTTTAGAGCAGACACAATTTTTCCCCCTGTAACACTTTGCTCAATTAGTCTCATCATTGGATCAGAGCAAAAAGTACATTTTGCATCACTAGAGTTCTCCTTTAATAACCCACAGTAACAATAAGATGGATCCTGATCAACTACTCTAGCGGGAATATATGCTACATTACGGCAATTACTATTTGAATGCTTAAAACCCTGTTCTGGTAGCCAGATTAACATTATAAATTCATGCTTGAAAATATCAGGCCAACGCCTTTGGTATGTTGTATTTTCACTTAATTTTTCAGAAAAATATGTTTTGCCTCACGCCCTTCCATAGTGACTATACCTAGACCTTGCTTATATTTCGCAAACACCTGACGAGTATGAACCGGAACAATATGGCCCAATGTCCAAATAGTTGGATTCACTGATGCTGGTACAAACATTGCATTTACCCTGAAGTATTCGCAAGCAGCAAGCGAAAGTTGGTTGAGCTCCTCTTCCTTAATATCAAACCGATTAAAAAGTGAAACACTATCTCTCAACCTCTGGCCCATGTAAGCAAATACTAGAACTGCATGTCTGTCAGTGTTGCAATCATTTTCATTACTAAGCGATTTGACTAGGCTCATAAAATTATAACAGAAACGACGAGAATCTTTGCCAGTAAATCTGTATTGTAAATCAGGGCCTGATCCATGGGTATCGTCAAACCACCTTTTGACTTTTCTTGCAAGGCACTTTGCCTTTACCTCCATTTGCAATGATAAAATTACCTTTGAAAATGTACAATCGGTTCGAACTTCTGAAAACTTATTGCAATTCACTGGTAGACTCGATTTGCGGATAGCCTCCTTCAAAATATTTCTAAAGTAATACTGCCAGGCATTATTTTTTTTAATGCAATGGCTCTACGTGGGCCTTATCAATGTACTTGTCTAAAAGAGGCAAAAATTCTTGCCGACTTTTTTGCTGTGCAATGAATTCGGTAATTTTGGATCTCTTTACGTTCCTAGTAATCGATTGCTTTTCTACTTTTTTCTTAAAGGCTTCAACCTTAGTAACGATACTAACCCTATATTTGCACTTCCATGGATTCCATTTGCTTTTGGTGCCTAACCCAAATGAAGATTTCAAATCAGTGTTATCATCTTTGTACACATTAGCAAATGGAGAGAAATACTTAGAACTGATAGTAAGTTCACCTGAAAGCATTGCGAGCATCTTCATATCATTTGGAAGGTCTTCCAATTTAAAAGTGATTGTGAGCCAATTCTCAATTTGAAAAGTTTTTTTTTCCAAATCTACCATCTGATTAAGCAATGACCTAACATATTTTTTCACTACAGGTGATGTTTCATCACAGTTAGCTCCAAAAATGCAGTAGTTGTCATAATTTGAAGCAACTCTTCTTCATGTATTAAGGAAACTTGCTAGAAAGGAACATGCACTTTCATGTTTGCCAAATGGGCAACCATCCCCACCTAGTGCAACTAAAAAAGTACCCTCTGTTTTCCCATACCATTTTAAGGCATTCTTCATATCTGTAGTTACATATGATTTTGCAAGACGGAGTAAGTATTCCCCAAGATCTCTATATGCTCCATTAACAGGTGCTTCAACTACTAGGTATTCATCAGTAATTTCATAAACCTTGCCAATATCAATGTTTTTCAATTCCATAACAAGTTTGTTATATGTAAGGATTTTAGGAATACGGGCACCTGGAAATATTGATATTCCAGTTCTCCTTCCTTTTTTTCCTTTTCTTGATTTCATTGAAAGCACAAGTCTGACACTCTGATACTTGCGCTTGCCCATTACACCACTGGAGTAATATGTAGCAATACTCCGTATGATATTTCATTGGAGTTTTCAAAATTTGCAAGCTGTACTGTGTAATATTTAGAAACTACAGACTTGACTAATTTCTCATTGCTTAGAACATAATCTGTTAAATTTTCTAATTTACACCTTTTTTGGAGGGTGTCAAACATCCCATAAAAAGCTGGATTTAGGTTTTCCTTTATGGCACCATGAATTGTAGAGGAAGCTTGTAATGTTTGATGCCTTCTCTTTGTTGCTGTCCTAGGTGCGACCCCATTCTCGGATGATACACACAATCTTGTCCTGCTATTATATATATATGTGTTTGTGGCCAAAAATGGAACAGACAGAATAGTAGGTCACCCATCCTCACCATGATTTCACAGTCGTTTCTCCCATAACTCAAACCTAAACCTAACCCTAAGGTTGATAAAAATGACTCTGCTACCTGTGGAGAGTTTCGGCGAAATGACTTGTAGGTAAAAGGACTGGATACCAACCTCTAGTAGTGCTACTGTCGACAAGAAAAGAGGGGATTCTACCAACAGGCCAGGAGTGGGTTAGGAGAAACATAAGCATATTTTGTAACAGCATCATAAACCTGCCTGGTATGTTTGCGCTGGTAGATAAATAAAACAAAAACATACATTTGGCATGGAACAGACAACTCAGTGAACTCACCAAACTATCCAACTCATTTGACAAAGTAGCAGTCATTTCCTTTGTTTTCAACAACTGCAAAAACAATTAAGTGTAAATCTAAAAGTCAGTTGTTAAGAACTGAAACGTAAACAACAGAACATCTATTGGAGTAATACTTTATACCGTATGACTGAGCGGTTGTTTATCTGTACCTTTGCTTGGACTCTCTCAAGCTTCTTGTACTGCGAAGCCAGCTGTCGGTTTTGCTGAACAATGTTCTCCCTTGTTTCCTTTCTCGCCTTCATACAACCCGCCACATCAAAACGTTTATTCTTCGTATTCGGCATCTCATTTGTGTTCGCACTACGAACGAAGTCAAGAAAAAAACTGATCTATTCGGTCCTATTACTCAGTAAAACAGCATGAATAAATGTTAAAAAAAATCATACGATTCTTACCTGCAACCCAAAGCTACTTTTCGTGCAAAATTTCCAACGATTGGCACAAGATTATCAAAACCTATCCGGGCAGAAAACAACCCACTTCTGAAGACAAGTGAAACAGCTGCCATTTTAGCTGTAAAACAGCTCCAGATTTGGCCGTCTTTTAACCTCAAACACTAGCATATTTGATATCAAAACGAAGGCAAAACCCCGCTCTTGCTGATGCTGTTGTCCAAAAATGTGCTTGAGCTATACCATAACTCCCCTCGGGCAAAATATAATGCTCACTAAACTCGAAACCATTACCCCGGTAAAAAGACGATAAAACGCCGCCGTTTTTGTCGACATGCGACATGCCGAAAACTTGCGCACGCTGACCCGGCGTGGTGGTTCAAAGGAAGAAATGCAATCATCAGTCTGCACTTTACCCTAATCGACGAGTCGGAGAAAACTGCCAACTTTAAAGTCTATGGTATTGAACGAATGTCATCACCTATGCAACACATCAACCTTGAAGGAGTGCGCCATCTGTTTCAATGTTTAAATGAAGAAGACAATTCAACGACCGGACGGTGAAATCGATGTATTTTTTGGTTACGAGTACGCTAGCTATATCACCCTGCAAGAGAGCAGTCGTTGGGACACCTCCTCTTGTTGTGTAACGGCTTTGGTCATTGCCTTGGCGGATCTCACACAAAATTGACAAAGAACACGCTCAAGTCCATCCAACACGCTTCAGCCCTTCACGTTGCCCGAATCATCGTCGAGGACTTATTCCATAGAGAAGGAACTGGAGCCGAGAGTTCGCCAAAATGTGGCAGCTGTCGGTGTGGACGTTCTCCGGTCGGTGGGAAGAGCTTCACACTGAAAGAGGAGCCAGGCGCTGATATTGATCAAAGAACGATTGTCACATCACGGGGACCACTGGGAAGAAAAATATCCCAAAACCTCTGAAATACGAAAGGAAGAGTTCCCGAATGCATCTGACGTCATCTTAACTAACACATGCATAGGTGGGTGATATTCATGTTGAGAGTGTAGACAACATGAAATCAGCTGACGAAATTACTGGCCAAATTGATGAGTTTATTAAGCATGGTGGATTCGAAATCAAACATTGGACCTACGCTGGAGAGGAAGACGGAAACGACGTTCAAGACTTGTCGTGTGATCAAAGCAATCTAACGAGTGAACAATTAAGAGACGTCAAATGTTCATGCACCATGCGTTAAAGAGTACAGCGATGAGCAGAAAGTTCTTGGGCCGCAATGGAACAAAAAGAGGATGATCTTCGTTTCAAGGTGCAGGTTCACCTTTCTCCAAAGATAAGGAAGATCAGAAGTGGACCAAACCTATCTCGAGATCAAGTTCCGAGTTCGATTCCTCCGACGCTGACAAAGCGAATGGTACTGTCGCAAATGAATTGAATATATGGTCCACTTAGTCTAGCAACGCCATTCACGGTACGAGCAAAGATGCTGATGAGGAAACTGTGGATTGGAAACTCAAAGACTTTGAGCTGGGATGAGCCAATACCGGAGTACTTGCGAGAAAAAATTGTTGGAGTTTTTCGGTAGCTTTTTGACAATGAAGAAATCAAATTCAAAGTATGCCTTAAACCAATGGATGCAGTCGGAGACCTAACCCTCGTTATGTTCAGCGATATAAAACTAATTACCGTTTCATTATAAGATAAAGCCTAGTACTACATATATTACCACTATGAACCAAAAACCATTAATTTAAAAAAAGAAATGTCTTAAGTGCTGACTTAAAACTGCTTAACATATCAAAGCTTCTAATTTCCTGTGGTGATGAATTCCACAGTTAAACGGTGGGCACGGAGGCCTCTTTATATGGCAAGGGTCTGCCATACTTATGATCAGCGGAGTATCACATAAGTCAAAAAAATTATATTCAAAATGGCGGCTTTGCCAATGTATTGCCAACATATTGCTGTTCATTGATCTTGGACCGAACTTGATTTGCTCAAACGAACTGTTTGGGATTTGGCCGGTAAGATCGTCGTATTTGTCTTTCAAGCAACCGCTCAAAATTCTCCTGAACGCAAGAATACATGTGGATTGTTTCTAATGGACGTCTAGAAGAAAGCAAGCTTTTGATCGAAAAAATCCGTATTTAACTCAAAAGAAGTCTGACCTTAGTGAAAGTGCGATGGAGTCCCGGTTTAAAAAGACACTGAAAGGCAGATGGGAAGTTATTGTGAGCCCAGAAACGGATTTTTCTTTTATTAATTATTTATTGTATAAAATCATCTGAATTTACTATATTATATATTATGTTCATTTGGATTGCATTAGTTATGTTTTGCAATGAAGACCAGATTTAGACCCCAGAAGGATGTTGCTTTTACCCAGGATAAATTTATATCCAGTGGATAAGTCCTATCCAGCAGATATATTTTCATCTGAGATGGCCACGTGAGAAAAAATTGCAAATGAATACGTGACATGTTGAAAACAACATATTCACTTCCATATTTTTTCTCAGATGACTATTAAGTGGCTACATAATAAATTGGCTTGATACCGATGGGACCTATCCACTGGATATGTTACTGTATCTGCACTTCAGACAACCAGCCCCTGGTCTTAAGACTTTAATAAAATATCCTAGTAAATTTGGACTCCTCATTAACTGATTTTGGGCCCCTTTCCAAACAGTTTAGTACCTTGGTTGATTAAACTGCCAAAAAGTAAAAACATTAAATACTTGGTACAAGATCACATTTTCCAGTTTAAAATTGTTTAATTAAAATAATACAGTTAGTACAACATGAAAAAACTTGATATCATTATACTTTTACATCAGGCTAACCAGGCATCTCTATTCTCCATGTGATCAGGATATTTGATATGTACTTTTTATATAATATATGAAATATGTAACTGAGGAAATTCTTCGAATAACTTACAAATATTATAAGTAAATACAAAAATGCCATGCCTCGTATACATATAGAATGAAACATGTCGCGTATGCAACCAGAATCACATCAATATATCCCAGGGTTGAAATGCCCCAGAGTTTCATTTTTTGCAACTGGTCTCAGTTGGGTGACTTCTTACAAATAATTTCCTCTAGTTATTACACCATCACACTTTCCTCACACCAATGTCATGAATCTGACCCAGAATTTGGATTTGCTTTCACTTCTTTTGTCAACTGTAAAACAATTAAAGTAAAATAATCATCATTTCTTCCAAAAGTTGGCTATCGACCATAATTTCCCCCATTCATACACTTTCCTCAAACTGCCTATGGTACAAATGGGAGCAGTAACAACAGTACTGTTGACTGATGCTCTTTTCAAAGCCACAAAAACAGGATTCACAATGTGTTACCCTTACAGGTATTATATACACCTGCTTGTGGTTACAGTTATCTCTTACATCATAACACACTTTAGGAAGCCAAATCAGATGAACAAATTAATGCCGAAAAATTTGCATACACCATTGGACATCATTTGTATTTTTCTATACCTCCTTGGAAACATTAATGAAACCTAATCCATATTTCTCAAACACTTAAAATGCACTAACAGGTATAATACCTATATGCCCAATAGTGCAGGTAGTAGGTGAAACTGTATTAAATAAACACTGCAGACAGGGTTGTAGCTATGGTGGGCGGCGGTGGGCGGGCCAGCCCACCACTCTCGGTCGATATCAGCCCTGCCGCCCAGCACAGAATTCACTAAAGCAAATAGTAAATATGTCAATATTTTAGTGCTTTTCATTCGAAAATAAAGTATTTTGTGTCATTTTGTGATTTGCAACGCATATTTAATCACAATTTTCATGTAAACTCCACGATTAGTTCAAAAATAGATGCGTAGTACTCTTTTCGCAGTGTTCTTTGAAATTAACATTAATTCTTAGAAAACCGCTGAGTTAGAGGCCTGGGACTAGTGCCAATTGTTTGTTTCACATTGGCTTGCCATATTCATTCAGCCATGTGTGCTTGACCGCACTTTATTATTATATTACCGGTCCGCCCTGTTGCGCTCGCTTCCGCGTCGGGTCATCGGCACATCGCCATCCACTAAAATTGGTCTAGCTACAACCCTGACTGCAGATATACATGGAAAAAGTTTGAACAGTGTGCTTGAGGTCAGCAAGATTTTGCACACTAACATGCATGACGCATGAAAATATTGAAACACACTGTCATAACTGCAGACACAAACAAGAAAAATTATGAAGACGCAATGTTTGTGTTGGACCATTTTGATTTTATATTGATATCACTGATTTCATCTTAGCTGGACACTAGGCTAGTGTGGTTAATTTTTATTAATTTGAGTAATTATTATTTCAATACACTTCACTTGAAATCCTATCTAGCCCAAGGTGGGATTTCACCATATCGGGCTACCTCCAGTTTCCCATATGAACACAAAACAATTGTCCATATAGAATAACAAGAACTCAATTATCTCACTTGAGTGGGTCATCCTGGCTCATAACTATGAACAGGCTAGATCAACCTTATCAGTATGATAATCAATGGTCATTTTTCTTTGCCAATGGCATCTGGAAATTCAACTGATCATAAATTTTAGAATTTGTTTTGCAATAATATTAATATCATGCTGTACTGTATAGGCGAACTGTATAGGTGTACTGTATGCTGTATGCTCTATGCTGTACTGTATAGGTGAACTTACATTGTTGACTGTACATGTCTCTCAGTACACAAACAAAGTGTATCCAAGCTTATAAACAACAGTATGTTCCACATTGTTCAACAAATTCAGTAGACTGTAATCTACAATCTATTGCGAAAAGTATACCAAATCGTTCCAGAGTCCTTACCTTTATTTTAGTCAGAGATCACACATCTTCAATAAACGTTGCCACAACCACACCTCAAGACCCCCTCATAAACAGCGATGGGAAAACCATCTAGCCCTGTCAATAACAAATAGTACAGGTTTAAAAACGAGAACAACAAGTAAATGTTTGACTTAAATGAAAAACAAAAAACATAGGATTGTTACCTGATTATTTTTCCTCCTGTACAATGCAACATTTCTCTCGTAAGTACTGCATTGAAGATTCCTTTTGAAGCCAAAGTTTGGTAAACGACGCAGATTCTCGCTTTATACAAGGAATCGAGTTAATGCTTTGCAAACAGCAGTCGGTTTTCTTGTAAAATCCGTTCATAGTTGGAAGTATTTGATATCATTCGAAAGCGCAGAGATTTTTCATTTGTTTTGTGAAGAAATCGCTTCTTAAAACGCGAAAGGAACGTTGGGATACATTGACAAAATCATGGCATTTGCATAACAAATTCTTAGCTCAGGTACCCCCCGTGTAGCCATAATTCAGACGCCATTTTGCCGACGCTTTAGATTGCCTAATTTCCCCGCCGGTGTGCCCACCGAATTTTGGTGTTGCAACCGAAAATGTTCTATCTCCATGAGTCACCGTTTTGGATTTTGGCTCAAGTAACAGATTTTGGACAGATGATCTCAAAGCACGAACAGGTTTATATTTAGTTAGCAAATCAGTAATATAAAGAGTCGCCTATCCATGCAAACCTTGAAAGTAATTATTAGTAGAGGCAAAACGAATAAGCGTTCGCGTGGCAAGGCGTACGGATGGCATGTATAGGCAGAAGAAATGTGTGTTTCGGAGATATCGTCATGGTCCAGGATTCAAATGCCGTTCGGGTACAGTGGAAGACGTGTGTCGAAAATGTCTCCAGCAATCGATGGCAGAGTTAGAAAGGTAGAAGGGCAGTATAAGAATATTCCACAGAGTGAGAATGCAAAAGTTTACATGCAAGGGAAAATCTTATACAATAATTGAACGACCCGTTAAAAGGCTAGTTGTTATCGTCGCTGCTGACGAAACCTTCACTCGAGACTAAACGATATCGGATAGTAATTCTACTTCTCGCCTGCCCGAATGTTTTGATATTATTTTCATCCATATAATTGCGAAGTCCGAGCAACAGTAACTTTGCGGTTTGGGGCCTGGGGATAGGGATTTGTGGCACCAAAGCGACAAAGGATATTGGGTATTTTGATATTGCTAAATAACCTCCGGAGAGCATTGACTTTAAATTGTACAGGACAATTCAGACACCATAGTGTAAGTTTTATCGTTGATATATTGTTATAACTTCTAGTCACATACTATAGGTCATCCTCTCGCCCGGCGCGAAGTCCCGGCCTAAGGCCGAAGGCCTGAGGGCGAGGGTGCTAATATCGACCGGCGTTTAGTCCCTTATCACGCGAGATGCAAGCGAATCCTGATCTGGGATCGGATTTATAGGTATATATATATATATATATATATATATATATATATATATATATATATATATATATATATATATATATATATATATATAAGTAGTAGAGTGCGGGGCTTAATACACCGTTTGGACCAGCACTAGGTGAACTGCAAGTACCTTTCTTTTGTCTTAGCCAAATTAGCATGTTCTTTGAAATTAACTCTTAATAATTCATGAGTTACGAATAATCAACCAGCTCGTGTTCCGAAAGGGGTACGAACCCTAGCCGAGGAAGATAAATAGTCGAGTTGTTGGCGGGAATATTTCATTTTGGCGCCATGGCTGAGCAAACGATTTGGGACGAATTGCGAAGAAATAATATCGAAATAGACAAAGATACTTTATGTTTTCATATGAACGAATGTCTTCGAAAGTATGAGGACCTGTATGAGCAGATTGCCGTTCAAATAAGTGGAGATAACTTGCCGCGAAATATGTATATCATTTACTTTGAGATGAATGTTGTGCATTTTGGACGAATCGTTGCTTATTTGACTTTGGTATTGAAAGTAAGCGATGCGTGTGACAGCGAAACAGTTCGAGAAGCTGTGGGTAGAACTGTTGAAGTTTTTAGGCTCGTGGACTTGGCGAAATATAAACCGGAGAAGAAACTGTCATGGTTTAAACAGCTTACTTGGCCGGTTTTGTTAACGGCGCTGTCGTTATGGATGCTGTAACGTTGCTAACGCCTGATTTGAATATATTGGTTTTGAACGAGAGGAAAAACATTAAAAAGTCATTAGTCTGCTGTGCTTCAACAACTTTACGCCTCATTTGAATATTAGTTAATTAGGTTTGAATGAGAAAAAGTCATTAAAAGGTCATTAGGTAAAGGCGAATGCGTGGGTTCGAATCCAATGAACTTTGTGCACGAAAGACCGATATTGCGAAAGAAACGTGGTTCAAATGATGTTTGCAGTTCTTTCAAGAGATGCGTATATATATCACAGAGTTTACTGATAGAGACGGGGTCAAATTGCTAGTGGAAGGTAGAGGGATTACATTAACCGAACCGGTATTTGAAAAAATGTTGGAACTTATACCGATGCTTGTGGAGATTGTTGATGAGAAGGACGCGTTAACTGAAGACATCAAGTTCTCGTTGTTAGAAGAAGAAGGGGCCCTGATTAGACCGTATCTTTCTGCCAGCGATGTTCATGGCAAAACGCGATTTAATATTGGAGTTGATAATTTCGAATGGGATCAAACGTTTGGTGGCTTAAAGCAGATCTATGATGGGAAATTAATTTCGTTCACCGTAAATGAGCTACCTCACGTGCAGAAAGTACTGAGAGAGATGCAACGAAAAATGGACGAGAGAAACATTCAGAAACCACCAGACAAAAAAGCGCGCATTACGTTCAGAAGATATTAGAAGATGGTCGTTGGAGTTCAGGGAATGTGAACCACGCGTTATATTAATTTTTGTGACTGCTTTGACTACGAATAATGTGTATTAGTGAATAAAATTAAATTAAAGTGTATTTTCATCGCTTGCCTAAAGTCGATCAGACTTGTTTCCGATAATCGGTTTTTAATGAGTTTCGTCACAATGGCGAGCCACGCGAGTCTGGTCTTGTTCTATTGTCTCTCTTGCGAAGATTGTTGTTACTATAGCCGGGCAAACATTATAAAAGTAGGGGTTTTCGTGAATATTTAATAGTTGTGTTTATTGTTACGATGGAGTGTCTTCACGGAAACCCGCAGCTTTTGTAACAACTAAGAATGGCAAGTTTTGGCTTTGCGACAACAAGAACTCGCATGCGTGGTAAACACAAAGAATATCTTGTAAAATGGTTAGATTACTCGAATGATTTTAATTCTTGGGTACCGGCTGATAATGTAAAACATATTTCGAAATAAAAGTGCGTGAATCTTATAACTTGTGTTCATGTAGTAATAAAGCTATTACTAAATCGTTCTTCGTACGGCTTCTCTTCGTCCAAAGAATCATGAGGGAGTTTAGGTGTGCATTTGGGGTGTTCGTAAGGAGATGGGGCGCTTGGGGTGTTTGGGGGTGCATTTGGTATTTCCGCGGAATTTGGGGGGTGCATTCGGGGTGTTCGTAAGGAGATGGGGCGCTTGGTGTGTTTCGGGGGTGTATTTGGTTTTTCCGGGGCATTTGGGGGTGCATTCGGGGTATTCGTAGGGAGATGCGGTCGTTTGAGGTATTTGCGGGGTGCTTTAGATTGTGCGTTGGGGGGCGTTTGGGGTGTTGGGGTATTTTCGGGGTGATCAGATTAGGTATCCTATAAAATTAAAATAATTGAGAAAATAGTTTCATTTCATGTTCAGTCGTGAGTCAGAGAACATGTCTCATCAGTGTCGCATATGTGGAAAGACTTTGTCAAGAAAAGAACACCTTCGCCGCCATATGAACAACGTTCATGGTAAAAAGATCTCCTCTCAACCAATCTCTTCCGTTGGATTATTCGTCGCATCAAGTAATAGCGCTAACCATCAGAAAGTATTTCATTCTGAAGTCACAGACAAGTAAACCGGATATGGCTTCCTACGATAGAAGTACGATACATCTCCCGTTTACTAGTGCTGTATCAAACTCACTAAACTCAAACCAAAGCCGAACGTATTCCATTCAGTTAACACACCCGTTTGGACTTATGGTCTCTGGAGGAACCAAGACAGGAAAAACAACGTTTGTCAAAACATTGCTAGCAAACGCTCAAGTGATGATCGATCCTCCACCTGAAAATATTGTTTACTTTTATTCCGAATATCAGGAATCCTTTGCTCAAATAGAGACCCTAGTTTCCGGTATTCAGTTTGTTCAAGGTTTACCTGATTCCATGTTGGATTCTATTAACCCCAAGATAAGGAATTTATTTATCATTGACGTCATGATGGGCAAAAAGGATGCTATCATTGCTAAATTATTTACGAAAAAGTCGCATCATGGAAACCTTAGTGTAGTCTATATTGTACAGAATATGTTTCATCAAAGCAAAGATCATCGAACTATATCTCTTAACGCCAGTTATATGGTTCTAACTAAGAACGTCCGTGATGCCAGCCAAGTGATCCACCTAGTCAAACAGTTGTACCCAAGCAATACCAATTTTTTTCAGCAAGCTTACCCGATGGCAACAAAAGAGCCGTATTCTTACATATTTGTTGACCTAACACCAACATGTCCCGATGAAATACGACTTCGATCTGGAATCTTCCCGACAGACACTCATTACGTCTACAAACCTCGCGTATAAAAACATAGTGCTGTCAAAGGTGTATTCATTTGAGGATGTCCCGCCGTGTGAAGAGGAACCACGATGTTTTAAAAGTATTGGCAAAGTGTAAACCTTCTATGCGAAAAGCGATCATAAAAGCTGCAGATACAGATTTATTGGAAGCCATAACCGAGTGGCTATTGAACATTTGCCGTGAAACGATTAAAATTGGTCCAAAAACGTATAAAAAGCTTACACCATACTCAGATCACATTCAGGCTGTTGCTGATAAGAGAAACCCGATCACGAAAAGAAGGAGGGTTATTCTACAAAACGGAGACGGATTCTTACCTTTTCTACTCGCTCCTGTCTTAGAACAATTGGCGAGCTTTCTAACCAAATAATGGAGCATGTCAAAAGACTGGTTCTGGTCCCTGAACACACGACTACAAAGAAACCCTTGGTTCTTCCACTGACTGCTCAAGTGAACCAACTGGATTCGGAAATGGACAATTTGCTGCAACGTCAAGATATAACACAAGAGGATAAAGTGAAGTTGTATAATCAGACGTTTCAACGCTATCTCAATTACTATGACAAACGAATGCATCGGCCTGTTCCTGAAAGTATTACCCATACCCAACCTATCGCAGCAGAAGAAACAGACCCCGAACCTTCAACAGAGACAACGCCTGAACCACCTGGAGAAATCGAGAGTGATATCATAGAAAGTGTACCTTCCACGATGAAATCAAGAGCTGTACAACTGATAAAGAAGATAAAAGAAAATAAAGATGTGGTTGGTTGGAACGATCAAGGGCAGATGGTTTTTGAAGGAAGAACTATTCCGGGTACTAACGTCATTAATTTAGTCAACGATACTCTACGCCAAAGAAAGAATTTCAACCCTGCAGGATGGCAACTGTTTGCAAAAGCTTTAGGACGTTTGAATCTACCCGAAGGAATCGTCAGAAACGAAGAGCGTCTACATTTGGTTAAGGAATATAGGAACAAGCCTTCATCTGCTTCTAGCGACCCACCTCTGACGCCCTCACTACAGTCTCCAGGGCCACCAGCGAAACCAAGAAAGAAACGTAGAAACAAAAATCCATATAAATGGCATTCATAATCTTTTTTTTGTAAACATTTTATTGAATAAATATTTTTTACAATTATAACGTATCTTTTTATTCTTACACAAAATACCATTTACGTATAAAATTACGAACTAATGTATCGTTCCACTCCTTTTGATCAGTAAACATACTAACAATAGTTGACATGGGAATATTTCTACTACGATGTAAAACATACAATAAACAGTATTGTCCACACACGCGAGACCACGGTGACTGTAAAGTCTTTTCATTCCAAGTAAATGTACTGCTATGATCTTGTAGAAAGGTTTGAAAGTTTCTGCTGTAAAATTCTGGGCTTTGTCCATAAGAGTCGAATAATTCTCCTTTTCCATCTGATATAATGTAAACAGCTACCCAATGTGTACCAGGTCCATCGCTGGGATCCACGTTTATAATAAGACCTCTAGGTCTTTTCTGTATCTGACTTGGTAAATGATCCGAGGGTAAAACATCGGTAAACACTGATTTGGCATATGGATCACTTTGTAAGACACGTAGCAGTTGACGTGTGTTCATTTTAGCTTCTGAAGTCACTTAGCACGTTACGGCTGGCATCAATCTCGATAAGATTTTGAAATTCTCCAAGCACCACGATATTTATAGCCCCAGTTAGAGCCGTACCGAACTTGCATTCTACGGAGACGTTCCCATCCCTGATAGGTTGAAAATGATCTCCAACACATACAGTACTGCCTAGAATTAACCTAACACTGCGGTTGCGGTTCGGTTGCGGTTCGTTTGCGGTTCGGTTGCGGTTCGGTTGCGGTTCATTTGCGGTTCGGTTGCGGTTCGGTTGCGGTTCGGTTGCGGTGAGGTTGCGGTGAGGTTGCGGTTGACACATTCTACCGCAACCGCAAGAGTATTGGCGACCGTACACTTCGGATTCCGATCTCGCCCGATCGTAAGAACGCGAAGAAAATGAAATGAATTATTTTTATTCTACTCAATGGGTATTCTGGACGCTATTGTGTCGGAAAACGGTGATTTAGACATTATTTTAAGATAGTTTTGTCTGAGTTGGTCAAACTACATTCTTTATTGTTTGATATTGATTCTTACTTGAACTGCATACTATACGGCTGTGCGTCGTTATTAAGAATGAGTGTAAATGACCATTGCCAACGTTTTTAGTAACGAAATACCAACGTTTCGAGCGGAGGAATTCATCGGAGTATGATCTTTAAAATTTAAAGTAATACGACTGGAAAACGCGTGTTAGATGAAATAAGTAAGGTCATGGACCATGGTTACTGATCGACGGTACAAAAGGAAGCAAATAACGTACCATTTCGTGATGGCGACCTTGACGAAACTTATTGGTTATAGGCATATCGCAGCGATAGAATACGTAGACAATGTCTGGGAATTGAGATATATAGCAAAGTGAACAGGTGGAGAACTGTCAAGATTTTTAGCAACGATATAGGCTGACTTTCGAGCGGTGCCGTTCGTCAGAGTAGACCAAAATATATTTTAAACTGTTGAAGAACATCTTTACTTCGAACGCGAGATATTTTATCTTTTCAGTGTGATTTAAAATATTGCATGACAGACACAAAGCATGTCTTGTTGTTGATGACATTAGTTCCCTTTTGTGTCATAATTATCAGCATTCTAAGATATAATTCATATCTGTGACCATACATCGGCGCGCGTAAATTACTTATTTGTTAAATTAAATTAGAATGCTCCAGAAACAAGTCATAGCAAGAGCTTTTATCTTTTCAGTACGTATGATTTAAAATATTGCATGACAGACACAAAGCATGTCTTGTCGTGTTGTTGATAGCATTAGTTCCCTTTGCGTACTTCACAATTGTGTCAGAATTATCAGCATTCGAAGATATAATTCATATCTGTGACCATACATGATACATCGCCATCGGCGCGCGTGCCAGTGTGGGCCATGATCATATCGACAAATCATATTGATTCAATATGCCAACATGTCATATAAGACAACCAAATAATCAAGCGTCAAAGATTGGGAAGTATACTATGGCAAGGCAGTTTTTCCGCTAAACTGCAGATTGCAAGTCTACGGTATCAAATTCATAGCAAACGATATTATACTTCTTAAATAAGTAATATTCTACATCGCTGCCGTAACTTTTGGGGACGAACTGATGCCGGGAGTGGGCCGGGGGAACCGTAGGGTACGGCATGCCAAACGAGACAATACGTTGACGTTGTAAGTAAGATATTTATATATTATTTCGTTATATATATATATATATATATATATATATATATATATGGTCATAACTGACCAGAATCGCAATCACACACGCAACCGCCGAAGCCCGCCCCATGGGAATTTTGAGAGTGCATAATTGCATACATAAGAAATAAATGAAATTATGCAAGGTGGCACACCTGTCAATTTTATTTTTATTTTTGGAACGTGACCAATGACGATATTGCCGCAATAAATAAGTTGGGCGCGCTCAGCTGTCTTCACCATTCTGTCTGTCCTTCGCCGTCGCTGTTGCAGATAAAATCCGAAGAAACGTTTCCTTTTCTACCAATATTTGTTTACTCAAAATGAGTATCCGATCGAATACACGTGATCCAGCAAAGCGCCGAATGTTAGTTTTTTTTGAAGAAGATGGCTGTACGTCAATTCTCAGCACCAAGAATGTTAAGAAAATTGTTGGCGATAGCAACAAGTTGCAAGATGGAGCCACTGTTATTGTTGACTATGGCACTAATATCATAAATGAAATTGAATATTGCATCATTGTCTTTATATATGGTTGTCTACACACCAAATCTGTCTAACATTACACCAATCTGGTCTAAAATAATACTGAAATCCTCAGGCTCCGCCAAGCTGACAACATTGTTAAAATCTCTCTGAACATGGTATCAAAATACCGACCGGTACTTTATTCCACATAGCACGTGATCAGAGTGACACGTGATGTTAAGGCTCGTCGCTTCGCGTTTTACATGTTCTGCGTGCGAAGAGAAGCTCGTATCTTTATAACTTTATTTGAAGTATGAAACCTATCTAGAAGCGAGTTGAAATACGTATTGATCCACTGGACTTCTACAAACTAGACGCAGTGGCGGATATTCACGTTTTAAGGTGGTGGGGCAAAGCCTCCCAAAATGTCCGACAAGTTTGGTTGCTAAGTAACACATTTTATTTGAAAATTTCCGACAAATTGGCAATTATATATATATATATATATATAAATTTTATTTGAAAATTTCCGACAAATTGGCAATTTGACGAAAGGTGGGGGGGCGGCTGCCCCAATTTCCCACAATTTCCGCCACTGACTAGACGACTATCCTTACTAAAGATTTTGTTCGCGATTATGCTCGTTAATCCGAAGAAAGACGGCATGCAGTTGATCACTGTTGTTTTCACAAAGCAGTTGTGAAACGGTTAAACCGCCTAAACGTGGTTGGAGAAGGGTCAAAATGACTCCTTTTAAGGTGTCGTCTGACACTACATAAGTGTAGAAATGACCCAAAGGAAGGGTCAAAATGACTCCTTCGAAGGTGTCGTCTGACCCTGCATAAGAGTGGAAGTGACCCAAAATAAAGGTCAAAATGACTACTTCGAAGGTGTCGTCTGACCCTGGATAAGAGTAGAAATGACCCAAAAGAAGGATCAAAATGACTCCTTCAAAGGTATCGTCTGACCCTACATAAGAGTAGAAATTACCCAAAGAAGGGTCAGAATGACTCCTTCGAAGGTGTCGTCTGACCCTACATGAGAGTAGAAATGACCCAAAAGAAGGGTCAAAATGACTCCTTCAGAGGTGTCGTCTGACCCTACATAAGAGTAGAAATTACTCTAAAGAAGGGTCAAAATGACTCCTTCGAAGTTGTCAAAATGACTCCTTCGAAGGTGTCAAAATGACTCTTGCAAAGGGTAGAAATGACTCTTTAAAGGAGTAGGCCAAAAAGGAGTCAAACTTACTCCTTCGAGGTGTCGTCAAAAAATGACTCCTTCAAAGGAGTCAAAATGACTCTTTTGAATTTACAGTGTGTGTCTTGGGATTTTAGCCAGTCCTTTATCGTTGTCCTACTGACGTTTAGGCCGTCTTCCAATGCTCTTTGGTACAGTCTTTCAGCAGATTGGTAACCAGTTGATGGGTTATAGTAAATGTCTCTTAGCTATTGCTCTATATCCATATACACTAGACGATGTATAAATCTAACAATACTTCACCAACGTTGACAATGTTATAGTCCTGATCTGTTATGTTGAACTCTAGTTGGTTGATGACTCCTTTGTTTATTGGGATTTTTGACTCAATATCGAAGAAATGTTGAACAGAGCCCTTTAGTGTCTGCGCGCTAGTTATAGGTAACGCTACGACACAACCGCTTTTGTTACCATTAAATATGTTTTTGGATCTGTCCACAATATTAGATGTCACTTGTATGTATTTCAATCCTTTGTTAACGTTCACAACATTGGGGTTGGTTTTTGTGGTGTCTATTGAAGTGTTTTCGTCAAATCCTAAAAGTTGTCCAAATTTAAACAGTTCTATTTGTTGATCAGTTGTTATCGTACATATTGAGTCATATTTATTAGCTACTAGCTTGACGTCTCCTAACTTTTCAAGTCGTCAGCAATCATTTTAAAGGCGTGATACCCAGGGCTGAAAACGTGGTCACTACTGCTGTAACTTATTTTGTTATTAGCTGAGGTTACGTTAACGTAGTCCCAAAAGATGGTCGCCTTTTTCACTAGTAGGTAAGGGTCTGAGTTAATTGCTAGAATTGACTCTTGTAGGTCTATAGTTTTTGTTGGACCACTAATTAACGCTGACACTCTGATCATATAACGTACCTTATATTATAATGGACGAGTTTAGAAGAAAGTATCCTTATGCTGACGAGAGTAGGTTTTTTCTTGACGTTGATGACAATATGCACAAACACATATTCTTCGTAACGAAAACTAACAGTGGTGACGTTTCGATAGACTCGAATAGGTTTAAGAGTAACCCAGAGTATACTAAGTATCTAACGATAAAGAAACCAGTAGACGCTGATGTGTTGGCCAGACGCTACTACAGGGATAACTATGACAACGCGACTAAGAGTCCGAGAGACGCTATCAAGAAGGCCAAGTCGGACTTCATAAAAAAGTATCCTCACGTCACTTTGAGCAAATTTGAGTTCGATCCAACTGTTTCACAAGATGGTGAGGTTAAGGGTGTTGATATATATTTTATAAACAACGACATTATAAGCACGGACATAACTAGTGATACTTTCAAAAATGACAAGAGTATGTGGATTTGGCTACACAACAAGTCTCCAAAAGGTCACAATGACAAGTTTCCAAAAATATGGCTCTCTGGTGGGACTATCCAACCACTATCAAAAGGTCGCAAGAACCAATGCGGATATTGGGATGGCTATCCAACAGAAAATGTGTTGAACTATCCAGTGAATAACTTTAGAATCTTTGTTAATGAAAAGAACTACTTTCTCTCAAAGTTACCAATATTACAAATCACCACGTCAAAGACAAAGTCAAAGTGGGACTACAACGAGAGCTACTATAGGGTCGTGTTTGCAACATATTGTGCAAGTTTCTGTTGTGGAGTGTCGTTGCAACACTTATCGCCCTCAAAAGAAGTCCACCCTGTTATCACAAGTGTAATAAGGTTCCATCTATACTTTACCATTAGAAGGCTTCTCAGAAGGATGGAAGGTGGTGAGAGTATGGGATCGATAGGTGTGGTGTTTGAGGATGGAGAGTTGTACGGTAAGACAGACAAGATTTCTAGAAAACATCACTAGCAGGGTAAGGTCCTTGCTGATGGTACGACAGGTGAGGAGAGAGTCTACACGATTAACGACGTTAAGAACGACTATAAACGATACGTTCCTCTGGTGTCAAATGTTCTCACCAACATTGGGCAACAATACCTAAATTAGTCTATAGAAGCTTTTGTTTACTCTACACTTGGTGCACAATCGAGAACACGTGTGTCAGTCGTTGGTGGTTCTGCAGGCAGTCTAGAGACTCAACAAGAGTTCCGAAAGTTGGTGGACGATAGTGTTATAAACTACGACGTGTAAACGTGGATTCTCAACATGAACAAGTCGATTGAAGACACTAACGTTGTCCAAAATCTTGCACTATCACCATCTACATGGCTAATGCCTAGTAACGTGGTAATCCTCAAGAACAAAATCGCTGGGTACAACAACAAGCTAAAGACTGCTACACAGAATATGAAGTTTGGAGTGAATAGTGGGTTAAACTACGCACCAACGACGGAGGCCAAGAAAGTTCACCAAGAAGGTGGAGAGCACCTGGAGACACTTGACAAACAACCAAAGGTGACGCATCGTCTGGCGATACCAAATGTGGCACACCAAGAAGGTGGAGAGCATCTGGAGACACTTGACAAACCAAAGGTGACACACCATATAGAGACACCAAAGGTAACACACCATATAGAGACACCAAAGGTGACACCAGATGACCACACGACAGAGTTGGGACTAGTTCTAGTGGTTTCGGCTGTGTCTGGCTATTTAGTAAGCAAATATATGTTATAACATAATGAGTTTAAGTTATGGATTTGAGGATAGACACTATGAGAGAGATAAAATATTAAGGAGAGTGAAGAGACATCTAGACAACGATCCTAAACTAAGCGTAAGTGGCGGAAAGATGTCTGGAGATATAGACATGGCGCTCTCGACGCTCAAAAACATAGCAGACCCAGTCGATGATTTGGACGCTATAAGTAAAAAAGTGTTGGAGTCCGTGTATTTATCGCAATACTTTAAAATGCAGTCCTACAACATTCTATTTTATTTTGACGTCGCATTACACATTATGAATGTGTATTTCCACAACACTCGGATAGTTAGAGTGAGAGCCATTGGAAATATGTTAGTACAAAATGATCCAATATACGGTCCTACTATTGGTGTTAATAATGGTTATAACTTTCTATCCCCTACAATATTCTATAATTCACTTGAAGTTGGAATACACTTTAACTGTCCACGTATGCAGTACTGTGACATATCCATTTTTGTGGTATTGAGGTTAGCCAAGAGGGTGTCTACGACAGATTGGGAGGCGATTGTCTCAAACGACGATGGTTCTTGGGATAAGTTCATCGGATACAAAGGTGGTACAACTGACAAATTATCGTATGGCGGTGGTCTCCCAGCAAAGGAGTATATATGTACAATCCCAAATAATATCGACACCACTAAGAGGCATATGATATCGATACATTGTCAGATAAGTAATTCACATGTTAGGGTCAACAACGTAAGGTCAACAGACTCAGACTTCTCAGCTAACTATAACAATATAGGATATCCTTATGGAACAATATTTGCGATACATCGACCAAAATTGTCACTCGCACCCTATGCGTACCCGTCTCTGATAGAGTTATACGGTATAAGGGTCGTCTCTGGTTGCATGACAAACCGAGACATAATACTAGTTGGTGGGAAGATGATGGAGGAGTATAATATAAGGTAAGTTAATGAGGAAGAAGGCAGTTGTTGATTTCAATCACATATCAAAGGATATGTCAGAGGAAGAGACACTAGAGCTCAAACGCTTGTACGCGTACTACCACAACCTAGAAGCCTGTTACAAATGGAAATATAAAAGGTTGAAGAAAATTAAACTATCACTAAACATGGCTAGTATAGGGTTAACAACAGTAGGGATTATAGCTGGATCTGTAACAGCTAACCCTCTAATCATGGCTTGTATTAGTGGTCCTGGTGTGATCACGAGTAGAGTGGAGCATTGTAAGTTCGCACACACTAGCTACAAAAAGATACTGACACAACTAAGATCGTATCTTAGAGGTCTTCCTTACAATGTTTACAATGTTTCTCTCAGACGTTAACGTATTAGACGCTATTGTGACAGACTTATGCCCACCAATTAATGGAATGGTGAAAAGGTATAATAAAACATACGAGACACAAGGTGGATCGGAATCGGACCCCCCTTTAAACACGGTCTATACATAAGAACCAGGGGTGCTCTCGTCGGTCGATAAGTCCCAAGAGTAGGTAGAAGTATCACAATTAGGAGCTCGTTTTGACCAACGCCCCAAAATAGGGTATTGGTCAGATCGCGTATTTGTGCTCACAGAAGTATCACAATTAGGAGCTCTTTTTGACAAACACCCCAAAATGGGGTGTTGGTCAGATTACGTGTTTGCGTTATTAGGAAGGGGGTCCCGTTTTAGGACTCCTTCTATGTTTGACAATTATTTTAATAATAACAGGAGGTCAGCTCTTGTGTAGCTGTTATTTCGAGCTTAAAATAAAACATGTGGTATGGTATAAGGTAATGAGTCTCACTAAAATATTCAGAAACAATGACATGTCTGTCACAACTATTAAAGATGGAGACAATATTTGGTTCTATGGAAAAGAGGTAGCTGAAATCTTAGGGTATAAGAGACCATGTAAGGCTATAACAGACCATGTGGCAGATGACGAGAAAATAAAGGTCCAAATACCAACGTCCCAAAACGGGGTGTTGGTCAAAAGTATGGTTTGGCAAGTAAATGCGAGTGGTTTGTATAGACTAATATTCTCATCCAAGTTAGAGTCAGCCGAGACTTTTAGAAAATGGGTGTTCTCAGAGGTGTTGCCGTCTATTAGAAAGACAGGTCAGTATACGCAATATAACCAACTATCAATCATGAATGAGACAGATTTACACTACGACTTTGTGAAATATATTAGAAAGTACCATCCAATAATAACCATTCCAGGGCTTGGTGAATATCAAGACACAACAAATAGAAGAAAAGACGGGTGGAACAAGGGATATGTGGGTGGGCAACCAGATTTGATTGTCCCACAACTACACAAGATATATAATGGGTTTTCTATAGAATTCAAAACGCCGAAAGGTAATGGGACTATTAGATCTAACCAGATAAAGGCACTAAAGAGACTAAGATCACAAGGGTATAAAACAATACTATCCTCAGATCAACCCGAGATTATAAACTTTGTTGAGACATATATGAGAGACTCCAGAGTTCTGTGTGAATACTGCAATAGGAGATTTAGGAGTGAAACCACACTGTCTAATCACCAAAGACACTTTCATCGAATACTATGAGATAACTGTGAGATGATCTGTGAGGTGATCTGTAACAAGACACCACGTATAATATAGATGACTGACAGTAACGAGGGCGCACCTATTATAACGTCAATAACAAAGACCAAAGACCCCAAGAGAGTAGAGGCAGGCAAACGTTTGGCTGCTATATATAAAGCGGCAAAAGAGAGGAAGATGAGAGAGAGAGTGATAATTGAGGATTACAGTTTTAACTATGGATACGTTATAGGTACTATAGGAGTAGTTGTAGCTGCCGGCTCACTGTATTATGCGATGAAGCAAGACAAACAAACGGTGACTGTTAATTAGGAGCCTAAGAATGTTATTATAAAAAAGGAACCACGGAACCTTGACAGCTTTGATTAATAAAACATATTGTATTGTATATGACATCGTCAATAGACAGCAAAGAACTGATGAACGAGCTATACGATGCAGTCGTACACAACGCAACGTAATACATAATGGCTAGTGTGGTAGCAGGTGGGTTGTTCAATGCTATAGCATTCGCAGGAGCTGGATTTCTATTCAGTAAGCTAAACCATACAGGCTACGAGACAGAGATAAAGAGACACAACAAAGCATTAGAAAGTCTTGCGAGAGCAAAAGAAAAGTTCTACGAGAACGAAATTCGTCCGAGAGACAACATTCAGGAGCTAAGACAACAACTGTCAGACGCTAATACAGACATAAACGACACGAACCACGCTCTAGAACGACTAAGACGAGTACTGACGATACAGTATGATGGGAAGACATTTAGTAAAGAGCCTGAGTTATCAGACTATTACAAACCCTCAGACGAGATGAAAGAGTACCAAATGATATTCGTTGGAGCTGTCGGGTTACCCATCGGGTACTTGGTGTATAGAGTAATCTAAACATAACTATATATATATATATATATATATATATATATATATATATATATATATAGTACTATAGTAATGAGCGCCAAAACGTTGAAGGAGATAGCGATGGAAGCAGACGAGAAGCTTAAACACAACGTACTGGAGACAGAGATAAATAGTATATTGGAGACACTTTTTGAGAGCCAGAAGAAACACAACAAAGCATTGCTGATATTCTGTAAGAATCTTATTCGCCAGGTAGACGAGATCGAAGAGTTGAGACTACTATTGTCAGACACTCGAGATCGATTAAGACAGATCACGACGACACAGCACAATGGGAAGACATTTAGTAAAGATTCTGAGTTGTCTAACTATTATGCCTTCTAGAGCGACATTTCAGTTGTCACACCATTATATATTTAGATTTGAAAATAGTCTAAAGACATAGATAGTATAGCAACTTACTGTAAATTACTGAGCAACATCTAATGGCTGAGAAACGTCTAATGGCTGAGAAAAATATAATGGTCGTGCAACGTCTAACAAGAATGATCCTCGATGGATGTACAATGGACGAGATTCGAAACTACGACAAACAGAAGGACCCAACACCAAAAAAGTGGGATGATACCACATACTGTCACGAGTGTAGTAACTATAGAACTCAAGTCGAAAACGGTGTGTTTAGTTGTAAACTACCTATGGACACGTGAATAACTTCATACCTAACATTTGGATGTATAAGAAATCAGTTCACAGTTATAGTAAATGGCTAGGGATAATGCTAACTAGTAAGAGACTAGTTAGTGAGGATAGTGTACCACTAGTAGTCAGCGATTTTATAGAAATAGTAGGGTCTCTTAAAAAGAACAAACTGATTGCTAAGAACATATCGAAATACAGTTTCTACGTTATTAGAATATGCTCTAGAAGACGTATAAAGTTGAGAGGTAAGGCTAATGACCTCAAACCTGGCAAGATCAAGGAACGATTTGAATATAACCTATATATTGTAGTATATAAGGATCTAGGTTGGGACAAATGTGGAGGTGATGCGTACTACAACGAGTGGGTCAGAAAAGGTCTAGACAAATAAAACATATAGTATTATATAATGGGAAGACCTAAAATCTACCAAACTGAAGAAGAAGCTTTAAGAGCAGCCAGAGCGCAAACTAAAGTGTGGATGAAAACTCACAAATGGGAGTGTGAGACATGTGGTAGGTCATACCATGTGACCTCTAAATACAAACACCTAAAGAGCAAAAAGCATTTGAGAAATTGTAACATCTAGTTTTAGATTATTTTGTTATGTCCATACGCATAGCTAGATATACCGTCCAATAGTATGTGACGTTTGTCGTTGAAACAGCTTAAGGATATCTTATTTATCTCGTAGCTTCCTAGTTGATGGTTTTTGCTGCGAGTTTTCATTATGTGAGACATTTGTTTACTATTTGTTAGAACATCCTTATAGTTATCATGTCTTATGTTCTTTCTAATGGTACTCTTCTTGATACCTTTAGCAGTCTTTCCACCTTTTCCATCTTCTTTCACGTAACAATACATTTTTGACATTAGACCTACGAACTCAACAATGGGGACTTCTGATGTCTCATCCTTCATTTTACCAATAACCTTCTTATTAGTCGAGTCAAAGTATGGAGATGACTTGTATCCACTAAAGTCGAACATGTCTTTATCAGCGTAGATGTCTTTGTATATATCCTTCGTCTCAATCTCGTACGTTAGACTGTCTGTATCAGTGAATAGTAGTTTGGCTTTGTCGTAGTTCTTTTTTATGTAATTGTAGTGAAAGTCGTACATTAGTGTCTTCGATAGATCTAAAATACACATACCCACATATGCTGGCCTATTTAGGGTTAGTGTTTCTTTGATCTTGTGTATAGCTACTAAGTTATTGTTAAATATTTTGCTGCTCACAAAGGTTGGTTTTGACGTTAGTTTCTTCAATTTGTCCTCATTTGTTACTAGCTCTACGTTCACACGTTTTCGTAGATTCTCCATAGTCTTTCCGAATACACTATTGTTCATGAGTTTGAAAAAGTATTTCTCAAAGTCGTTCTTTGTTTGGGTTCTCTTGTCTGTATTAAAATCAATATATTGCTTGAGCCATGGCGATGGTCGAACTGAAGTATTCTATGTATATTCTTAACTTTTATTCCTAAACTTTTGTATAATTGTAGGTTTCTATAATGAACGACATACTTACTCTTATCGTTTAGGTTGGGTATTAGTTTCGCGACTTCTCCTATAGATATCTTAAACTTATTTTGGATTGTCTTACAATAGTTTGACAACATATTACCACTTATTTTCATCTTCTCAGGGGCTAAATGATAGTCGTTATGAAGATCGTGCAACTCCTCTGGATAATCTAGATCAACCTCTAATATCACTCCTTACTGATAGTACTGTTTACATGTTCTCCTAAAGTTTTCGAACACGTCAGCCAGTAGCAACACGTCAGACTTTAGGTATAAGTCGTGATACTCGCCCATGTTTTTAATCTCAAAAGCTCTCCACACTTCTGACGCGTGTTTATAGTCCTCATCTGACACACTCTCATCGTTTAGAACACTGTAGAACTTCTCTTTTTGTGGCAAACTCGCTTCCCCAAACCTTCCCCTTTACATACTCCTTATCACAAATATGACATTTGGTAGATCTCTTGAAATTGGTTTTATCATCTTTGGTCAACACCATGTCCTCGTTGAAATGATCCTTTCTAACTTTCTTACAGTATTTAACCTCCTCTAACATCTTTTTCATGAACTTTCTAACTGCATTCTTACCTCGAAACACCTCTACTGGTTTACTATATTTGTCATCGTAACAGCACACTACTTTGTACCCATACCCGCAGTCTCTGTATTTCTGATACGCACTAGTATACGACCCTGTGAGTGGCACGTCTGTGTCGACCTTTTCCGTGATGGCCTCAAAGTCCGCGTATATGACAAACGGTACCTCTAGTTGTTTGTGAAAGTGTTCGTACTCAAGAGTGTTGTCTCCTTTTTCTGTCATCTTAATTGCTTGTTTACCATTTACCACCATACAATTCTCCTTGTGTTTCTTAAGCACGTCTCTAGTGCTGAAACATTGAAGACAGTACCTACAGAAGTTGTTGTGACACTTATGCTTAGACTGATTGAACATGAATCTATCGAAATATTTTATATACACGTAAAGTCGTTTGTTACCATTTGTTATAAGTAGCAGGTCCATATGATCCTCGTAACTCTCCTCAGACACGTAGATAGGGAATGGCTGCATATTCTCGTACCCAAACACACTAATACTTATATTGTTCTGTTTCTCTATCTTATTATAGTGCTTCATAGATACTGGATTATCATAGATTACTTCATAGATTACTTCATAGATACTGGACTTCAAAGATATTTCTCGTAGTTCACAGTGCCAACATTTTTCTTAAGTTTTGACACTCTCTGTGGATCCTTTTTTACAGGATTCATATGTAACACATGACACCACATAAAACACTTGTCATCGTCGTTCCTTATATTGATTAAACCCTTTGATGGGTTCCTCAATTCTGACGGTAGCTCAATATAACTTGATCCTTTAAGAGGCTCGTATACCACCACGTTAATAAATTGATCGACAATGTTGTCCACAACCCACCCAGACCCTTCTGACAGCCATACAGCTATACGATTTACTATCTCCTCATTAGCTTGTCTCGTAGTCTTGTTAATATCACCACTGCTAACCACCGTTTTAACTACACTATTAAAGAAGGCTGTCTTAAACACAGACTTGCCATCATCAATTTGTTTCTCTAGAGTCACTTTTAACGTCTGAAAGAACTTTAAACCTTTTAATTGCTTTAACTCTCTTCGCAAAGTTATGCCCACAACGACTCTAGTCTTGCTGAGTTGTGTTAGTGGATCCTTATTGTCAACCACTTTAACATTATACGATTTAGTGTACCCTCTTAAAGCAACTCTCCTCTGTGTCACTGTAGGAAACATACTATTAAACCTTCTGTCTTCATCTAACATGTTGCACGTAGACGTTTACGTTGTTCTTTAAAATAAGTCTGATTTTACCAAGCCTAAGTTTTCTGTTTAGTCTCTTCCCTGGGGCAGACGTCCGTCTAATGAACGATGGGATTTCTCTAACCTGTCTAAAATATAAGATTTTGCTAATAACTCTTTGTCTAGAGTCTTTCTTAACCAGATCTATCCATTTATACCCTAACTGTTTAGCTTCAGTGAGATAACTTACGGACAGTCTCTTCATAAATTTATTTTAATATGTGGTATCGCTAAAACCTTAAGCCTTTTCATATGAGGAGGCTCTCTCACCTCACGAATCGCTTGAATCGCACGAATCGCGTCCTTATTGGCAGAACCCACAACAGGGTCATACCTAACGACATCTCTATCCCTAACAGGGTCGTTCCTAGCGATATCCACACCCATAGAGCCATATCTATGTCCCTCGCGTAGCCCACGAGCCTCGGCAATACTTGAACATTCCAAATTTAGCCATTAGCCAATATTCTCGTATTTGGTGGTACCAGTGAATTTTTAACTTTTGGGTGTCTCAACCTATCTGATGGTGGCCGCACATTTTTTATTTTTGAGTGTTTCATATATTTGCCCACGTTGCCATATATGGAAACTCAAAATAGAAAATGTGCCGTCACAGTGAGAGACTCCAGAGTTCTGTGTGAATACTGCAATAGGAGATTTAGGAGTGAAACCACACTGTCTAATCACCAAAGACACTTTCATCGAATACTATGAGATAACTGTGAGATGATCTGTGAGGTGATCTGTAACAAGACACCACGTATAATATAGATGACTGACAGTAACGAGGGCGCACCTATTATAACGTCAATAACAAAGACCAAAGACCCCAAGAGAGTAGAGGCAGGCAAACGTTTGGCTGCTATATATAAAGCGGCAAAAGAGAGGAAGATGAGAGAGAGATAATTGAGGATTACAGTTTTAACTATGGATACGTTATAGGTACTATAGGAGTAGTTGTAGCTGCCGGCTCACTGTATTATGCGATGAAGCAAGACAAACAAACGGTGACTGTTAATTAGGAGCCTAAGAATGTTATTATAAAAAAGGAACCACGGAACCTTGACAGCTTTGATTAATAAAACATATTGTATTGTATATGACATCGTCAATAGACAGCAAAGAACTGATGAACGAGCTATACGATGCAGTCGTACACAACGCAACGTAATACATAATGGCTAGTGTGGTAGCAGGTGGGTTGTTCAATGCTATAGCATTCGCAGGAGCTGGATTTCTATTCAGTAAGCTAAACCATACAGGCTACGAGACAGAGATAAAGAGACACAACAAAGCATTAGAAAGTCTTGCGAGAGCAAAAGAAAAGTTCTACGAGAATGAAATTCGTTAGAGAGACAAAATTCAGGAGCTAAGACAACAACTGTCAGACGCTAATGCAGACATAAACGACACGAACCACGCTCTAGACCGACTAAGACAAGTACTGACGATACAGTATGATGGGAAGACATTTAGTAAACAGCCTGAGTTATCAGACTACTATAGACCCTCAGACGAGATGAACGAATACCAAATGATATTCGTTGGAGCTGTCGGGTTACCCATCGGGTACTTGGTGTATAGAGTAATCTAAACATAACTATATATATATATATATATATATATATATATATATATATATATATAAATATATATATATATATATATATATATATATATATATATATATATATATATATATATATATATATATATATATATATATATATATATATATAGTACTATAGTAATGAGTGCTAAAACTTTGAAGGAGATAGCGATGGAAGCAGACGAGAAGCTTAAATACAACGTACTGTAGGTAGAGATACATAGTATATTGGAGACACTTTTTGAGAACCAGAAGAAACACAACAAAGCATTGCTGATATTCTGTAAGAATCTTATTCGCCAGGTAGACGAGATCGAAGAGTTGAGACTACTATTGTCAGACACTCGAGATCGATTAAGACAGATCACGACGACACAGCACAATGGGAAGACATTTAGTAAAGATTCTGAGTTGTCTAACTATTATGCCTTCTAGAGCGACATTTCAGTTGTCACACCATTATATATTTAGATTTGAAAATAGTCTAAAGACATAGATAGTATAGCAACTTACTGTAAATTACTGAGCAACATCTAATGGCTGAGAAACGTCTAATGGCTGAGAAAAATATAATGGTCGTGCAACGTCTAACAAGAATGATCCTCGATGGATGTACAATGGACGAGATTCGAAACTACGACAAACAGAAGGACCCAACACCAAAAAAGTGGGATGATACCACATACTGTCACGAGTGTAGTAACTATAGAACTCAAATCGAAAACGGTGTGTTTAGTTGTAAACTACCTATGGACACGTGAATAACTTCATACCTAACATTTGGATGTATAAGAAATCAGTTCACAGTTATAGTAAATGGCTAGGGATAATGCTAACTAGTAAGAGACTAGTTAGTGAGGATAGTGTACCACTAGTAGTCAGCGATTTTATAGAAATAGTAGGGTCTCTTAAAAAGAACAAACTGATTGCTAAGAACATATCGAAATACAGTTTCTACGTTATTAGAATATGCTCTAGAAGACGTATAAAGTTGAGAGGTAAGGCTAATGACCTCAAACCTGGCAAGATCAAGGAACGATTTGAATATAACCTATATATTGTAGTATATAAGGATCTAGGTTGGGACAAATGTGGAGGTGATGCGTACTACAACGAGTGGGTCAGAAAAGGTCTAGACAAATAAAACATATAGTATTATATAATGGGAAGACCTAAAATCTACCAAACTGAAGAAGAAGCTTTAAGAGCAGCCAGAGCGCAAACTAAAGTGTGGATGAAAACTCACAAATGGGAGTGTGAGACATGTGGTAGGTCATACCATGTGACCTCTAAATACAAACACCTAAAGAGCAAAAAGCATTTGAGAAATTGTAACATCTAGTTTTAGATTATTTTGTTATGTCCATACGCATAGCTAGATATACCGTCCAATAGTATGTGACGTTTGTCGTTGAAACAGCTTAAGGATATCTTATTTATCTCGTAGCTTCCTAGTTGATGGTTTTTGCTGCGAGTTTTCATTATGTGAGACATTTGTTTACTATTTGTTAGAACATCCTTATAGTTATCATGTCTTATGTTCTTTCTAATGGTACTCTTCTTGATACCTTTAGCAGTCTTTCCACCTTTTCCATCTTCTTTCACGTAACAATACATTTTTGACATTAGACCTACGAACTCAACAATGGGGACTTCTGATGTCTCATCCTTCATTTTACCAATAACCTTCTTATTAGTCGAGTCAAAGTATGGAGATGACTTGTATCCACTAAAGTCGAACATGTCTTTATCAGCGTAGATGTCTTTGTATATATCCTTCGTCTCAATCTCGTACGTTAGACTGTCTGTATCAGTGAATAGTAGTTTGGCTTTGTCGTAGTTCTTTTTTATGTAATTGTAGTGAAAGTCGTACATTAGTGTCTTCGATAGATCTAAAATACACATACCCACATATGCTGGCCTATTTAGGGTTAGTGTTTCTTTGATCTTGTGTATAGCTACTAAGTTATTGTTAAATATTTTGCTGCTCACAAAGGTTGGTTTTGACGTTAGTTTCTTCAATTTGTCCTCATTTGTTACTAGCTCTACGTTCACACGTTTTCGTAGATTCTCCATAGTCTTTCCGAATACACTATTGTTCATGAGTTTGAAAAAGTATTTCTCAAAGTCGTTCTTTGTTTGGGTTCTCTTGTCTGTATTAAAATCAATATATTGCTTGAGCCATGGCGATGGTCGAACTGAAGTATTCTATGTATCTTCTTAACTTTTATTCCTAAACTTTTGTATAATTGTAGGTTTCTATAATGAACGACATACTTACTCTTATCGTTTAGGTTGGGTATTAGTTTCGCGACTTCTCCTATAGATATCTTAAACTTATTTTGGATTGTCTTACAATAGTTTGACAACATATTACCACTTATTTTCATCTTCTCAGGGGCTAAATGATAGTCGTTATGAAGATCGTGCAACTCCTCCGGATAATCTAGATCAACCTCTAATATCACTCCTTACTGATAGTACTGTTTACATGTTCTCCTAAAGTTTTCGAACACGTCAGCCAGTAGCAACACGTCAGACTTTAGGTATAAGTCGTGATACTCGCCCATGTTTTTAATCTCAAAAGCTCTCCACACTTCTGACGCGTGTTTATAGTCCTCATCTGACACACTCTCATCGTTTAGAACACTGTAGAACTTCTCTTTTTGTGGCAAACTCGCTTCCCCAAACCTTCCCCTTTACATACTCCTTATCACAAATATGACATTTGGTAGATCTCTTGAAATTGGTTTTATCATCTTTGGTCAACACCATGTCCTCGTTGAAATGATCCTTTCTAACTTTCTTACAGTATTTAACCTCCTCTAACATCTTTTTCATGAACTTTCTAACTGCATTCTTACCTCGAAACACCTCTACTGGTTTACTATATTTGTCATCGTAACAGCACACTACTTTGTACCCATACCCGCAGTCTCTGTATTTCTGATACGCACTAGTATACGACCCTGTGAGTGGCACGTCTGTGTCGACCTTTTCCGTGATGGCCTCAAAGTCCGCGTATATGACAAACGGTACCTCTAGTTGTTTGTGAAAGTGTTCGTACTCAAGAGTGTTGTCTCCTTTTTCTGTCATCTTAATTGCTTGTTTACCATTTACCACCATACAATTCTCCTTGTGTTTCTTAAGCACGTCTCTAGTGCTGAAACATTGAAGACAGTACCTACAGAAGTTGTTGTGACACTTATGCTTAGACTGATTGAACATGAATCTATCGAAATATTTTATATACACGTAAAGTCGTTTGTTACCATTTGTTATAAGTAGCAGGTCCATATGATCCTCGTAACTCTCCTCAGACACGTAGATAGGGAATGGCTGCATATTCTCGTACCCAAACACACTAATACTTATATTGTTCTGTTTCTCTATCTTATTATAGTGCTTCATAGATACTGGATTATCATAGATTACTTCATAGATTACTTCATAGATACTGGACTTCAAAGATATTTCTCGTAGTTCACAGTGCCAACATTTTTCTTAAGTTTTGACACTCTCTGTGGATCCTTTTTTACAGGATTCATATGTAACACATGACACCACATAAAACACTTGTCATCGTCGTTCCTTATATTGATTAAACCCTTTGATGGGTTCCTCAATTCTGACGGTAGCTCAATATAACTTGATCCTTTAAGAGGCTCGTATACCACCACGTTAATAAATTGATCGACAATGTTGTCCACAACCCACCCAGACCCTTCTGACAGCCATACAGCTATACGATTTACTATCTCCTCATTAGCTTGTCTCGTAGTCTTGTTAATATCACCACTACTAACCACCGTTTTAACTACACTATTAAAGAAGGCTGTCTTAAACACAGACTTGCCATCATCAATTTGTTTCTCTAGAGTCACTTTTAACGTCTGAAAGAACTTTAAACCTTTTAATTGCTTTAACTCTCTTCGCAAAGTTATGCCCACAACGACTCTAGTCTTGCTGAGTTGTGTTAGTGGATCCTTATTGTCAACCACTTTAACATTATACGATTTAGTGTACCCTCTTAAAGCAACTCTCCTCTGTGTCACTGTAGGAAACATACTATTAAACCTTCTGTCTTCATCTAACATGTTGCACGTAGACGTTTACGTTGTTCTTTAAAATAAGTCTGATTTTACCAAGCCTAAGTTTTCTGTTTAGTCTCTTCCCTGGGGCAGACGTCCGTCTAATGAACGATGGGATTTCTCTAACCTGTCTAAAATATAAGATTTTGCTAATAACTCTTTGTCTAGAGTCTTTCTTAACCAGATCTATCCATTTATACCCTAACTGTTTAGCTTCAGTGAGATAACTTACGGACAGTCTCTTCATAAATTTATTTTAATATGTGGTATCGCTAAAACCTTAAGCCTTTTCATATGAGGAGGCTCTCTCACCTCACGAATCGCTTGAATCGCACGAATCGCGTCCTTATTGGCAGAACCCACAATAGGGTCATACCTAACGACATCTCTACCCCTAACAGGGTCGTTCCTAGCGATATCCACACCCATAGAGCCATATCTATGTCCCTCGCGTAGCCCACGAGCCTCGGCAATACTTGAACATTCCAAATTTAGCCATTAGCCAATATTCTCGTATTTGGTGGTACCAGTGAATTTTTAACTTTTGGGTGTCTCAACCTATCTGATGGTGGCCGCACATTTTTTATTTTTGAGTGTTTCATATATTTGCCCACGTTGCCATATATGGAAACTCAAAATAGAAAATGTGCCGTCACCATCAGATAGGTTGAGACACACTCGAATAGGAAAATTCGCTGGTACCACCAAATGGAAAACATTCATAGTCAAGTAAGTTGAAACACTCGAATGGAAAAAATGTACTAGTACCACCAAATTTTTCCATTTTATGGTAGTAGTCTCGAATATGGGGAGTAACAGCGAATTTTTCACTTTTATGGTAATAGTCTCGAATATGGGCAGTAACAGCGAATTTTTCCAAATCGTATAGATTCCGAATGGATCTGACTTTTCCAAACATATAGATTCCTAAAAATGGTTCTGACTTTTGGAAAATCGCCAGATTCTAAAAAATGGATCTAACTTTTGGAAAATCACACCTATACCCCTTATATTATACACTTCTCATCACCCCACTAGCAGTATCGAAAATGGGGGTAACAGCGAATTTTTCCATTTGAGTTTCTCAACCTATCTGGTGGTAACACCAGATAGGTAAGTTGAGACACTCAAATATAAAAATGCGTCGGTACCCCCATTTTATATACTATTCTGATTGAATACGAGATAAGTATTATGCAATATGGTGGATTGGTAGCTGAAAAAAATGGGTGCGGTTTGTGTTGCACGAGAGAAAAAGAATTGAAGCGTAGAAGGATATTGTAGGTTCGTGTTTTTATATCGGGAGTAACCCTAGACGCATTCAACCTTTTGGTCTTCATCAGGAGGGCTTTTTATGGCTAGGAGTTGATGTTTTGATCGTTGGTATGAAGGAAGATGGTAAAGACAGGAAAATGTGTGTATATTGTTAGCATACAAACGAGTATTAGATGAATAAAGATCGAATGAAGTATATAATTACTAGAAATACGTGTACGCAACAACCCCTCGCTCGATGTATGATAAACTGCTACAATGTACGCAATTTGGCGCATCCTAATTAATTGGGCCTATGTACGAGAAAGCCTGGTCAACATAAATAGGATATCGTAATAAATATTTTTTTCAGTAAAGAGAAAAGAAAAACTCGAAATTTAGAAAAAGGAGAAAAATCGGAGAAAAGCCTCAAAACCTCGGGTCTTAGACAGAAAGCTTAGTAATACAAACTTTTCGTACATTTTATAAATAATCAACCAACTAATTTTTCCTGTGATCAATTATTTGAGCTTTTATATCTTCATATATAGACGCCTTCGAAGCGACAAAGCGTCCCCAGTTCGGAAAGTTTCTACGAGATTCATTTAAATCTCTTTCATTTGAACAACGTTCGACTTGCCAATGTGATCAATAAAATGATTTTAAGTTCACTTTGTAAATAGCAAAAACAAATATCAAACTTTTGAAGTCCGAAAGGTGAAAACGAGTAGAGGTTTCCGATTGCCAGCCACCCAGGGGTTGTTTCATAGACGTATTTATAGTTTCTTGTGCACATGTTAAGAAGTTGTACTGGAAAAAACATTATTTTTTCGCTTTTTTATCGCTTTCGGCTTTTTTTTCGAAATATATTTTTATTAGCGAAGAATGACGCAATTGTCACCATGGTAACTAACTGATTTATCAAATACAAGCTGATTAACATGTTCCGGCGACAATATATTTTGAAATACTAACTCTACGAACTCATGAGATACATCAAATGAAAGCTTGAATAACAGACTCGGACATACGTACAAAAATATATTTGTAAATAATTGTTAACATCTTTAAAAAAGCGAAAACACTTACAGGTTTGCCATTGAACGGCTTTTAAATTTACGAACTGTCAAATTTTCCAGACAGATGTCCAGCTTCCAATGACGATATATTTCGAATTACAGAAAGCTTGACTAACTGACTCGGACATACGTACACAATATCTTCGTACTAGAAATACGTGTACGCAACAACCCCTCGCCCGAGTTGCTTACAGCATTTTAATTCTTACTTTTAGTTGTACTTGAATTAGATAATAGCCCATTCATTTGCCAAACTGAATATACTCTCAGTGGATAATATCTCTGAGAGCTTTGTGTTGTCTGAATTAATTGTTTCATAGGACATCAAAATAAATAACATAAATACATTACTGGTAATATAAGTATAGACAGACACTATTGGCTGTTGAAGGAAGAAAGTGCATCTTTTTCATACGGGTGCATATACAGTAGAACCTGAGTTTGATGACCACCCCTAAAATTGCCAAGCAAAAGTGGTCGTAAACGACAGGTGGAATGGCAAACGTACGCAATGCGTACGTACTTCACATTTGATCTCGAAAATATTTACATTTTTATTTACAGCAATTTAATCTAACAAATAGACTAAAGAGTAAGGAGCAACGATACTGTATATATATTCTAATTTTGTATGCACAGTCAAAGTTATTGGCGATCTTGCATTATAAACAAAGATGGCGGATAAAAAAATATAATTTACGAACCTCACTTGCTGGTTTTCGAACATTTCCAAGCGTTAGATCGTCTAATGGTCTACAACATACGTAAATTATGTTAAGTATTATGTTGTATTAGCAAAGTTATTTGGAATCTCACACTACAAAGTTTAACAAAACTATCAAAATGCAGTCGCTTATCATGAAGGTAAGCAAACCAATACTAAAAAAAGCAACAAGTGCCTCTTCTTGTTGCCTGTATTCGCACATGGTCAAAATTCTTGCTTGTTGATTGTAACATATTTCGCATTTGGGACGATGAAAGCGGTTGCTGATGAGACCTATTTCCTGCATTCGTGCGCTGTAAAAATTCTTGTATGTTTACGTGCAAAAGCAAACGCTTATCTTGTAAAAAAGTCGCTCATGACAGGTTAAATGCTAAAAGTGGTCGCGTTTGGCAGGTGGTTATTGCAGGTATATACATTTTAACTACAAATCGTCCATGCTAGCAAGTGGTCGTAAACGGCAGGTGGTCGTAAAACACAGGGTAATAAAAACTCAGGTTCTACTGTTAGTGCAACTGTATAGGGTCCATTCAAATTAAGGTAATGAAGAACAGCTGTATACGCAGGCAAATTCAAATTGGGTTATAGGTTTCTATTGGCTAATAGGTTTCTCTGTGGGTTGCCTATAGAAAATGTTCCAATTGCCTATAGAATTCTATAGGTTTCCAATAGTATCCTATAGGTACTTGCCTATAGACATACATATATAGGCAGGCCAACAGACGTTTTTTGTTAGGGTATTGATTTCTCTCAAGAGGACCGGTCTCAATGCAGGAAACTGATCTTTCCTAACTCAGAACTTGAAACTGGTTTGTTAATTAGAAACCATAGGATTGCAGGTACCTCTTGTAATTAGAAATTCTGTGAAGGCATTTTCACATCATATCTAAATAACTAATATTATCTCAATGAATCTATTCATACATACATGTTTTAGCAATTAAGGCACTTGATAATCTGCAGGATATACAACTTTTGAGTTAAAATTATTTTTTGTAACATTGTACTGTACATAATTATATGAATTATGTGCTTATATTTGTAATAACGTTAATTTGTTAGGCCATTGATACCAGTGTTAGTATTGAAGGCTTGATTAACAGCCTCTGACAATCATACCTACACTAAAATATATTGCCAGGAACTGATTGCTATAGAAAAAGCGAAAGCGACGCTCGGATTTGGGTTCATAAACTATGATAAATATATTAGATATTCCGACGACGATATCTTATGAACTACTGGCTCTACTCTCTAGCAAATCATGCTATACAGAAATGAAAGCCTGAATAAAACTCGGACATATTTACAAAATTATCAGCATCACTGTTAGTGATGATGGGAAAACGGGTTTACCTTTTGTCGCCAATTAAAATTTACGAGCTTATCATCTTCCGCCAACGGTACTGTATATTTTGAACACTACATTTTCAATGAACTTTTTGATCGCCGTATAAATTCCTTTTGTTACCAAGGCAACGAAAATTGGACGGGCGGTTGACGGTTGATGCATAACCAATTCTGCAGACAGCACCGTGAGAAGGGACTAAACGCCGGTCGATATTAGCACCCTCGCCCTCAGACCTTCGGCCTTCGGCCGGCGCTTCGCGCCGGGCGAGGGGATTAACTTGAAATTGCTAACCGATAAAACACTGAAAAGGAATTAAAGGAGTTGGCCTTCGGACGCTATACTATACATCAAATGAAAGCTTGAATAAATCACTTGAACAGAATACGTACAAAATATCTTTATAACCGATTACTAACATCTTTAAAAAAGCGAAAACACTTACAGGTTTGTCCTTGAACGGCTTTTGAATTTAATACGAACTGTCAAATTTGACATCTTCCAGCTTCAGACGACTATATATTATTTTGAACTACTGAAAGCTTGACTAAAGTTACGTACCGGACGCTATAAACTTACTTGAAAGCAATATTAAGTTAGGCTGTGTATGCGGGTTTATTACAGTACCGTAAAGAAGCGAAAAGATTAATTGTCAATTCTTCCAATTTCGCCAAAATGTCCATCATGTTTCCTGTTCGTAATCGTACACGCTCGTGTGTTACGACACTTTACGGCGGTCCGTCCAAAGGAATGTTAGGAATGTGTAGCAAGCTACTCTAGAAACGCATGGAATCGTGACGGGACTAAACGCCGGTCGATATTATCACCCTCGTCCTCAGGCCTTCGGCCGGCGCTTCGCGATGTATAATATATTTATATGTGTTACTATAATATAATTGATATTTTATTAGGGTTTTCTTTACAAGTTTCTGTAGTTGGCGCGGCCTCTTTGCTGGTGTTGGAGGACATATTTCGGTTTCTGTTCTTTTTTCTGTTATCTTTTCTTGATATATGTATAAGAATTATTCTGTTGGATAATCATCATCTTGATCTTGTATTTTCGTAGGATATGTCGGCCTCGATATGGGCATTGTATGAAGTTGTTGGTTAGTTTTTGCTGTCCAGTCTTAGTGTTGTTCGTATTAGTTTCCAATTGTTCGTTTATTTTAGTTATTGTTTGTAAGTTGGCTGTGTACAACAATATATTTGATATTTTTGTTTCGTTTGTACGCAACCAATGGTACATCGGGCCATAAGATTTTTAATATTGGCTCCTCGTCAATTAGGTGCCAATGTCTTTTGAGTATTCGTGCGATGTGGGTATATTTGTGTTATACGGGATGTTGAAAGTTAGTGGTATGTTATTGTTGCTTGTCTTTTGGTCATAAATGAGTTGGTGCTGTGTCAACTGTGTTGCATTAGTAAATGCTTCATCAATGTCATGCTCTTTGTAGCCTCTACTAATGAGGATTATTTTAAGTTTTTTCAATTGGTTAGTTAATTTTTTGTCGTCTGTGATTATTCGTCTGTATCGTAGTGCTTGGCTATAGATAACACCTCGTTTACATGAGTTTGGGTGGAATGAATTTTTGTGCAGTAATAATGTTTTGTCTGTAGGTTTGATATGTAAATCAGAAACAAGTTCATGTTTGTCGTTGAAGTAAATAGTTGTGTTTAGAAAGTGTACCGATTTGTTTGAGTGTTCGTAGTCGAATTTGATAGTTGGATGGAAATGGTTGATGTGATTAAGGAATTTAAGAAGGGATTCTATTCCATGAGGCCATAGTGCGAAAATGTCATCGATGAACCTAATCCACTCAAGTGGAGTAAGTCCATCAGGCGCATTTAAAAGCATATCTTTTTCCAAGGCCGCCATGAATAAGTTGGCATAAGATGGTGGCATAGGTGTGCCCATAGCAGTTCCGTGCGTTTGTAGGTAGTATTGACCGTTAAATTCAAAGTAGTTGTTGTTAAGTATTAATTCGAGAGTATCGTGAAGGACGTCAAGGTTAGCGTTGTGAAGGGTGTTATGTTTTTTAAGTAGATTAATTGTGCGGAAATGCCTTCGTCGTTCGGTGTGTCGGTATAAAGGCTTTTAACGTCGATTGTCAGGAGTATGATGTTGACCGGAATATTGTTGTTCAGTAGGAATATTCGTTTTAGGAAGTCAGTAGAATCTTTGACATATCAATCGATGTTGTTCATCATTGGTTTTAAGTAAAAAACAGCGTACTCAGATAGCCTGACGGTCGGACCTCCGCAGCCGGATATTATAGGTCTTCCTGGCACGTCAGGTTTATGTATTTTTGGAAGCAAGTAAAGAGTTGGTTTCCGGTTTTGTTTGTCAACGTGTAGAAATTTGAATGTAGTGTAATCAATTAGTTGTTTGTTATGTATTGTTTCAACAAACTTGTTGATGTCAGTAATTAACTGTGTAAATGGGTCAGTTGTTATTAGTTTATAGTGTCTATCATTATTTAGTTGTTTGTACGCTTCAGTTAAGTATGATTCCCTTGGCCAGATCACAATGGCACCGCCTTTATCCGCTGGTTTTACAATGAGATCGTTGTTGTCCCGAAGGGATTTTAGTGATTTTTGTTGTTCGTTCGAGATGTTGCGTTGTGTGCGGTTATTGTTGTCGTTTTTGTTGGTTTTGAGGTAATTGAAAACCAGAGATATATATTCTAATAGGTTAGTGTTTTCAGGTATTGGTGGTGTAAAGTCGGTTTTTGTTTTGAAAGGATGTTTACGAGGGTTGTTAGTTTCCCTAAAGAAGTATTTCAGATACATGTTGCGTCGGTATTGAAGGAAGGATGTATATATGGTTCGGTATGTTGTCGGTGGTGGCTTGGGGACGAACTTAAGTCCCTTAGATAAAATTTCTTTGGTGGTCCTAGGTAAAGGTGTGTCGGAAAGGTTAACGATACTCTCGTTGATGTACTTGTCGCGTATGGTAGAACAAATCTTAGTTTTATTTTTGTACCTGTTGTTGTTGTGGTTACGTTTTGTGCCAAGGTGTTCCAGTAGGGCGGGTTTGCGAATTGTTATCATTTTGGTCTGTTGTGTTTCATTCTGTGCTGGTGGTAGTTCTGTATGTGTCCTGGTGTCAAAAAATTCCGTATCTGTTGTTGTATGTCATTTGTAATTACCTGTAGGTTGTTGGTATTACTGCTGTTGTTGTTGATGCTGGTTCCGATATGTGTTGGTAGAGGTGATTGAATGTGGGATAGGGAATAAGTTTGATTGGCTGGTGGTTCATTCAATGTGTGAGAAGATGTTGATCGTGATTGTTGAGTGTTGCTGGATGATTGTTGTCTATTTGTTGTGAATAATCGTTTGGTTATTGTGTGTTGAGGTGTGTTAGTTTTGTTGGTTTTGCGTTCGTTGTTTAGGCGTTTGATGTTTTGTTGGTGTCTTTGCGATTTGTTGTTTCTAGTTAGATGTCTGGAGGTGTATCTCTTGCCAATTCTGTCTGTTGCTATTAGTATACGTTTTGCCTGCTCGTTGTCGGTAGATCTGTTGTTTACACGTTGAGTAGAGTGTTCGATTTTCTGTTCAATATTTGTTAATGTCCGTTGGTGTTGTTCCAGAAGGATATTTAATTGTTGTTTGGCGGCATCCCATGATGCTTTCACCCATCGTGAACGAAGGTCGTCGTCTAGGATAATGTTGCAGTCGGTGATGTTGTTTAGTCCATCAGACAAAGTTCCGCCGTTTCGGTAGTCTGTTAGTCTCTCAATAGTTGTTTCTGTTTTGTTTTGTTTCGTTTATGTTTTAGAGTGTTCAGAGTTTGAAATGAAGCGTGTAGATATGTTGGTATGTTATTTATGACATGTCCTCTGCTGTTCTGTGAGTCTGTTATGTTGTGTGCGTCATCCGAGTTAGTGATTGATGCGGTGTCCATTAGTCTACGTCTTTCTGACGTGGGTTGTGTTAAATTTTCCAGTCCTGTGTCACTGTCGCTATCGTTGTTGTTCTCATCAGCGTGTTTTCGTCAGTCTCGTTTCGTTCAATGTTCATCATCGTTTGGTCGTTGTCGTTTTTCGTATTCGTCAGTTGCGTTAGGTTGGTCGATGTTAATGTTAGTTTCTGTTCCTAAAAGTTCGTTCTCGTAAACATCAATGTTCAATGCCTCATATGGTGGAATTGACGTTGATATTTGCCCAAGGCCAAGTACTATATTCTCTTCAATCCCCCCACGGTTGCTGAAGTTTTTTAGTCGTTTTCGTTTGTTTTGAATGGTACATCTGTGAATCAAATGAGATAGTATAGCTAAGGTTTATATCTAAAGCCTTTCAGAATCCTACAGGCGAAGTATTTACATATTGGTTTATATATTATTATATTCAAAATAGTTTGCAAAATTTGTGACGTTATATTAAAAAAGTTTAAAGTTAATTGATGAGATGGCCTTCAAGTGTTTATTTCGTAAAAAATGTATGGTATTTCCGTTGATAATTGTACAACTGCCATGTGAAGGGAGACTTGGAGTAGCTCATACCCTTTCCCTATGGGAATAACTCATATTTTGTATAAAAAATGGGTAGTTAGACCTCCACCGGCGTTGTATTACCAACACGGTTGTAGTGTAGTAAACATGAATAACACAGTAGGAACAAAAAGAAAAACTGATTGAATACGAGATAAGTGTTATGCAATATGGTGGATTGGAAGCTGAAAAAAATGGGTGCGGTTTGTGTTGCATGAGAGAAAAAGAATTGAAGCGTAGAAGGATATTGTAGGTTTGTGTTTTTATATCGGGAGTAACCCTCGACGAATTTCAACCTTTTGGTCTTCATCAGGAGGGCTTTTTAGGGCTGGGAGTTGATGTTTTGATCGTTGTTATGAAGGAAGATGGTAAAGACAGGAAAATGTGTGTATATTGTTAGCAAAACGAGTATTAGATGAATAAAGATCGAATGAAGTATATAATTATAAAGTAATTAGTCTTACTGAATGGCTTGTTCATTGGTAGTCCGTAACGTCCAGCCATCTTGATTACGTTTTTTTGAATTAACGGCGTTGTATTACCAACACGGTTGTAGTGTAGTAAACATGAATAACACAGTAGGAACAAAAAGAAAAATATGAGCTATCTGAGTACGCTGATTTTTACTTAAAACCAATGATGAACAACATCGATTCATATGTCAAAGATTCTACTGACTTCCTAAAACGAATATTCCTACTGAACAACAATATTCCGGCCAATTAACATCATACTCCTGACAATCGACGTTAAAAGCCTTTATACCAACATACCGAACGACGAAGGCATTTCCGCATCAATTAATCTACTTAAAAAACATAACACCCTGCACAACGCTAACCCTGACGTCCTTCACGATACTCTCGAATTAATACTTAACAACAACTACTTTGAATTTAACGGTCAATACTACCTACAAACGCAAGGAACTGCTATGGGCATACCTATGGCACCATCTTATGCCAACTTATTCATGGCGGCCTTGGAAAAAGATATGCTTTTAAATGCACCTGATGGACTTACTCCACTTGAGTGGAATAGGTTCATCGATGACATTTTCGCACTATGGTCTCATGGAATAGAACCCCTTCTTAAATTCCTTAATCACATCAACCATTTCCATCCAACTATCAAATTCGACTACGAACACTCAAACAAATCGGTACACTTTCTAGACACAACTATTTACTTCAACGACAAACATGAACTTGTTTCTGATTTATATATCAAACCTACAGACAAAACATTATTACTGCACACAAATTCATTCCACCCAAACTCATGTAAACGAGGTGTTATCTATAGCCAAGCACTACGATACAGACGAATAATCACAGACGACAAAAAATTAACTAACCAATTAAAAAAACTTAAAATAATCCTTATTACTAGAGGCTACAAAGAGCATGACATTGATGAACCATTTACTAATACAACACAGTTGACACAGCACCAACTCCTTTATGACCAAAAGACAACCAACAATAACATACCACTAACTTTCAACATCCCGTATAACACAAATACAACCCACATCGCACGAATACTCAAAAGACATTGGCACCTAATTGACGAGGAGCCAACATTAAAAATCTTATGGCCCGATGTGCCACTGGTTGCGTACAAATGAAACAAAAATATCAAAGATATTGTTGTACACTGCCAACTTACAAACAATAACTAAAATAAACGAACAATTGGAAACTAATACGAACAACACTAAGACTGGACAGCAAAAACTAACCAACAACTTCATACAATGCCCATATCGAGGCCGACATATCCTACGAAAATACAAGATCAAGATGATGATTATCCCACAGAATAATTCCTATCCATATATCAAGAAAAGATAACAGAAAAAAGAACAGAAACCGAAAGATGTCCTCCAACACCAGCAAAGAGGCCGCCAACAACAGAAACTTTGTAAAGAAAACCCTAATAAAATATCAATTATATTATAGTAACACATATAAATATATTATACATCTACCGGAATTGCAGGTATTACAAGATTACCCAATCTTAATATTGGATAATTATACGTCCACACATTTTAATTATTCAGAGTATTTTTAAGCATATACTCCTCATATTGACAAATGATTCCTTCAACAGATACTTAAATATTGAACAATCCACGTCCATATATATATACATTTTTTCAATTAATAAGGGTATTTTTCAGCATATATTGGTAAACTACATAATATACCTAAGTGGTTTTTTATATTATATTTGAATTGACGACAAGGACAAAAATAATTGGCAGTGTATATACGTTTGATCTGACAATTTATAAATATTTTAAAAATTAAATAGAAACCCCTTATGTTAACCAAATAATTTAATATAATTCAATTTATATATTCATATATTTATGTTGGCCTTCTTACTATGACAACCACAAATCACTTCACGCCCACTTGCATGTCACACCCTTTTTAACATGACGTCACAACAACGTAACCCATCCAATTGCTATAAATACAAGACCCACATAACTACCCAGTCTTTCACTTGCAAATTGCAATCTCCTTCTTTGGAATTCAAAAAAACGTAATCAAGATGGCTGGACGTTACGGACTACCAATGAATTAGACATTCAGTAAGACTAATTACTTTATCATTATATACTTCATTCGATCTTTATTCATCTAATACTCGTTTTGCTAACAATATACACACATTTTCCTGTCTTTACCATCTTCCTTCATACCAACGATCAAAACATCAACTCCCAGCCCTAAAAAGCCGTCCAGATGAAGACCAAAAGGTTGGAATTCGTCGAGGGTTACCCCCGATATAAAAACACGAACCTACAATATCCTTCTACGCTTCAATTCTTTTTCTCTCATGCAACACAAACCGCACCCATTTTTTTCAGCTTCCAATCCACCATATTGCATAACACTTATCTCATATTCAATCAGTTTTTCTTTTTGTTCCTGCTTTGTTATTCATGTTTACTACACTACAACCGTGTTGGTAATACAACGCCGGTGGAGGTCTAACTACCTATTTTTTATACAAAATATAACTTCTGCCGACTGAAACTCGTATAAAGATTTCTTGGGGGTTGTCGCACCCCCCCCCCCCCCCACACACACACACATACATACACACACACACACCGTACCTCCGGGACTGTCAATGACCTTGTGATTTACTCGAAATAAACTCTACATCATAGTTGACGTAAATGTAACCGAATTATAGAACTATTTCATGTCGCTAATTTAGCCTTTAGAACCCATATAAGTAGAGCTTGAATTGTAACAGTTAGTTAGTTAAGTTGTGATCGCAGAAGCGAACAATAAACCCCAAAGAAACACGAACTTCTTCACGAGACGTCTCTCACTCTCGTACCTCGGTCCGTTACAGTATGTTAACTCCAAAATGCTTGAACTCCTTGACTCTCTCCAATGTCTTCCCTCCAATGCTTATTCTTTTAGGTTCCGGGCAGGTATTCTTGAAACATATCCACATGTCCTTAGTTTTTTTTTGCATTTATTTCCATTTTATTGTTCTCAGCCCATCCACCCAGATGTGTCATGACATACTGCATATGGCTTGTGGAGTCAGCAGATATATGTTCATATTGTGAGCAGTCATCTGCGTATTTACATGTGGCTACGGCCAGATCCTGTGGAATACACTCATCTATGTCGTTGACGTGAACATTAAAAAGTTTCGGGGAAATAACGCCACCCTGGGCGACACCAGATATCACGGGACCGGATTGAGACAGAACTCCCAAGAGTTTAACTTGTTGAGTTCTCCCTGTAAGGTAGCTCTGTTACCATTTCCAAAAGCTTTTGTTGACACCCATCTCTACTAGCCTAGTCAGTAGAATAGCATGGTCAACTAGGTCAAAGGCCTTACGAAAGTCTACAAAAACCACGTGTGTACCATCGTAAAGGCTAACCAAATCCGTGGCGTTGTACCAATCCTGGGTTACGGTCGCAAGTGCTGTTACTGTAGACCTGTTCTCCGTGAAAGCATGTTGGGAGGCCTTGATTTTCATAACGTTCCGCTTGAGCACAAGCTGTATCTTTTCCAATATTTTCGCAATTTGAGGTTGCACCGAGATCTGTCTACAGTCATTATTAATATCTGTTGGATTGTTGACTTTAAAGTGCCACTACGATGAAAATTCACCCATTCATTTAGATTTTCTTTAGCATAGAATAGTATTTCAGGGTCGAAAGTGATCTTCGATGTAAAAAAAAACTAAAAAATTATGTTTTGAAGTAAGTATTTTGAGCTCTGAAATCACTATTATTTAGGCCACCATTACTAAAAACGTGTTTCAAGTGAGCCCGCAATTTCAAAAGGTAATAGTGTATGTGACGTCATATTCTCAATGCTACGCCTGAATTTCAGTCGATGTTACTTGTTTTCTTGTTTTCTTCGAGAAGTAGATGAAATGTTCAGCCTTTCAGACGAAGTATTTGAAAAAACGACCTTGATTTACTGGAAGAATTATCCTGATGTAGAGTCTTCGCATTGAGAATCTGACGTCACTTCGTTACGCTGGTCAGGAACATGATCGATTAATGGCGGACGTAACAACTCCAGATTCGGAGTCAAATAAATAATACTTGCCATCGTCTAATCGCAAAACGGTTTCGACAGAGTAATATTTAGAAGCTCTGCTTTATAAATACGTGAAAATATCGATAGGTAAAAATTTGATCGGGTTGTGGCACTTTAAGCACTTGTCTAATTAACGCGTGTTTGTACCCTGTACTTACACTGTACATTACTGGCACAGGTAATATCGTGTACTATTGGCGCCAATTATTTGTGGAATCTTTTTAAAAACCAGGCAGACACCCCGTCAACACCGGTAGCTTTCCTTGGACTGAGAGGTTTAAGTATACTTTTTACTTGGCCAATATTCGGAATAGAATGTGGTCTGTCCGGATGACCCTGCTGTAGGTCGTCGACCAATAAGGCAGTAGATTACCGATTTTCCCATGGTCAGTAAAAGTTTCCAAAAGCTGATCTGCCATTGTCTGTAGTTCAACATTGGTTGGAACATTAAGAGACGCAGACTGTCAGGTTTGAGCACCGCAAAGAGAATAAATACTCTTGAAATATTTGCTTGGATTTGAATAGCGTGTTTCGCTGACCTTTTTTAATAAAATATGCGTTTTGTGTTTGAAATTGAGTCAGCAACCTTTATGCGCAAATGTTGGTATTTAGTCATATTACCCTTGACAAAAGGCTTTTTGTCTAGCTCGAATTTGGATTTTGATGGCCGGCGTAATCCACTCTATCTGCAGGGTGCATTCGCACCTGTCTGCATGGTGTACAATTGTCAAGGGCATCGGTTACTATTCGATTGAAAGCTTCATCCTTAGCATCTGCATCTACCTCTTCTAAAACCGCATTCCAATTTTCCAGGTTGATTCTGATCCCAAGTGCACTAATATTTTCTTGTATCCTGATATATAACAGGAGGTCGCTGTTGTAAAGGAGTGAGGGTATTAATACACTGATGGTCAGAACGGCCCGTGTTGAGAGATGTTGTTCATCATTATATAAGTGATGCATGTTAGTGAGAATTTGATCCAATATACTCTGTCCGCGGGTTGGAGCTTTCACAATTCCACGAAGGCCAAACCTTTGACAGAGTTGACGTGGGTTTAGATGATTAAAGTCACCAGTGATCATGTATGTAATTGTCCGTAATATAATCATTCAATTATTTTCCCTCTGAAGCGGATTTTCCTGGAGGAAAATATAGTCCGACTGTTATTAGACGGCAGCTGAACGCTCTTGATGTCCCAGGAGGGGTATGGAGTAGCCATAATACCTCCTTATCATTAACTACAACATTCACGAGGCGGTTAGTAGGGAGGTAATTATGCACAATGCATATACCAATACACCACCACCAGGCATAAGTCTATCTTTTCGAAATATATTAAAGGATTGACCAATATTAATAGCAGATGTCATTAAGCCAGGATTCAGTTACAACAACTACAGCTGATATGTTGTTTGTTTCTACAACAGTCTGAAGTTCATCCACTTTATCTGTAACGTGGCAAGCATTGGCTAGTTACCAAAAAGACGGTAACAAATGTTTTACCTTTGTCCCATTATAAATATTAATGTTAATACAATTTGCCGCACAGTGTCCAGCAGATTTACGGTGAGTTTTCTGTATACGCTGCACATAGATGTCGCCGTGAGTAGCCATTGAATCACATCACCTTGGTCGAGTCAGAATTGGGATAGGATTTATCAGACCACTCGATTTATCATCAGAAGTCTTAGTAGGTTGTAGTACCGCACCATATAGACATTTCAAGACCCGAAGAAATGAGATTCTGGTCACTTGATAAACATGCCTGAGATATTTTTTCCCAATCTAAGATTCGGGTTCGACCCAGGTGTGGAGGTATGTGTTTCCTTCGTCTTATTCGAAAAAATATTCATCTAAATTAGTCCACATTGAATTTTCTAACTTGGTTACCCGGTATAATTATTTGCTTATGATTAGTGGTTGAACAACAGTTAACCAATCAGGCCTTAGCTGATGAATAGTGGTTGAACAATTCTGTTAACCATGCGGTCAAGCCTTGGCTGATGAATAGTGGTTGAACAACAGTTAACCGGTCAAACCTTGGCTGATGAATAGTGGTTGAACAACAGTTAACCGATCAAGCCTTGGCTGATTAATAGTGGTTGAACAACAGTTAACCGCGTTCAAGCCTTGGCTGATGAATAGTGGTTGAATAACAGCTAACCAGTGAAGTCTTGGCTGATGAATAGTGGTTGAACAATTCTGTTGACCAGTCAAGCCTTAGCTTACGAATAGTGGTTGAACAACAGTTAACCGGTCAAGCCTTGGCTGATGAATAGTGGTTGAACAACAGTTAACCAGTCAAGCCTTGGCTTATGAATAGTGGTTGGACAACAGTTAACCGGTCAAGCCTTGGCTGATGAATAGTGGTTGAACAACAGTTAACCGCGATCAAGCCTTGGCTGATGAATAGTGGTTGAACAACAGCTAACCAGTGAAGCCTTGGCTTATGTATAGTGGTTGGAAACAGTTAACCGGTTAAGCCTTGGCTGATGAATAGTGGTTGAACAATGCTGTTAACCAATCAAGCCTTACTTGGCTTATGATTAGTGTTTGAACAACAGTTAACCAGTCAAGCCTTGGCTGATGAATAGTGGTTGAACATGTTAACCAGTCAAGCCTTGGCGGATGAATAGTGGTTGAACAATTCAGTTAACGAGTCAAGCATTAATTGGCTTATGAATAGTGGTTGAACAAAAGTTAACCAGTCAAGCCTTGGCTGATGAATAGTGCAGTTGAACAATTCTGTTAACCAATCAAGCCTTAATTGGCTTATGAATAGTGGTTGAACAACAGTTAACCAGTCAAGCCTTGACTGATGAATAGTGGTTGAACAATTCAGTTAACGAGTCAAGCCTTAATTGGCTTATGAATAGTGGTTTGAACAAAGGTTAACCAGTCAAGCCTTGGCTGGTGAATACCGGTAGTGGTTGAACAACAGTTAACCAATCATGCCTTGGCTGATGAATAGTGGTTGAGCAATTCTGTTAACCACCCAGGTGACAATATTACACAAGATCTTATAAGATCTTATAAGATCTTATATAAGATCTTATAAGATCTTATGTAAGATCTTGAAAGTTCTTGCAAGAAATTGCAAGATCTTGCAAGATCTTGCAATATCTTACATAAGATTGTGTAAGATCAAGTAAGATCTTGTAAGATCATGTAAGGTTTTGTAAGATCTTGTAAGATTTGTAAGATCTTGTAAGATCTTGTAAGATCTTGTAAGATCTTTTAAGACCTTGTAAGATTTTGTAAGATCTTGTAAGATCATGTAAGATCTTGTAAGATCTTGTAAGATCATCTAAAGATCTTGTAAGATCTTGTAAGATCATGTAAGATCTTGTAAGATCTTGTAAGATCTTGTAAGATCATGTAAGATCATGTAAGATCATGTAGAATCTTGTAAGATCTTGTAAGATCATCTAAAGATCTTGTAAGATCATCTAAAGATCTTATAACATCATGTTTGATCTTGTAAGATCATGTAAGATCTTATAAAATCATGAAAGATCATGAAAGATCTTGTATGATCTTGTAATATTGTAAGAACTTGTTGTAATTCAGCTATAACAAGATCTTACAATATTATATATATATATATATATATATATATATATATATATATATATATATATATATATATATATGTATATATATATATATATATATATATATATATATATATATATATATATATATATATATATATATATATATATATATATATATATATATATATATATATATATATATATATATTATATATATATATATATGTATATATATATATATATATATATATATATATATATATATATATATATATATATATATATATATATATATATATATATATATATATATATATATATATATATATATATATATATATATATATATATATATATATATATATATATATATATATATATATATATATATATTTTCGCTTACCTCAAAACTGGTCTGCTACAATTTGTTTCATCTGTAAAAGAATCTTCAGGCTGCCTGAAGATTCTTTTACAGATGAAACAAGTTGTAGCAGACCAGTTTTGAGGTAAGCGAAAATCTATTTGCTCTAACTATATGTTGTTGAGCACTCTTTGCATTTCGTAGACCAAAACCTACACGTATATATATATATATATATATATATATATATATATATATATATATATATATATATATATATATATATATATATATATATATATATAACTGTAGGTAAATAATTAAAAGTGAAAGACTTATAAATCTCTCTTTTTAAAATACAAATAATTACAAAATCACTATAAATTACTATAAGTCATTTGAAAGGTTGAGCTATTTCTAGTGATTATTTGCACATCCAGTTTTCTTTTTGCATCCCTGCAATTCTGGTAGCATGCATCAACCACTTGCTGCTGGAAACAACATCTGAAAATATTGAATGAATGCACAATGTTAGTATGTGCTGTATATAGTAACCTCTTTCGCAGAATTTCGTTTCCTTGCCATGTTTGTGAGATATTTCAGTTTGTTTGATAATGCAAATGTGATCCATTGACATCACATATGTATAAAGTTCAAAGTATACATGTCTTATTGGAGAGGAGTATATGCCTTTGTTAAATTATCAAACAAGATAATTAGAAACTGTGCAGGTTTGGTGTTCCAGGAGAAACACGCATAGGAGATTCCTTTAAAGTGATTTTGTTTGATAATCGTAAAGATATACAGTACAACTTTTCCGAATAAATCATTATGCATGTGTGACGTCACTCATGTTTAATATACATATCAAACAAATTTAAAGATCAAAAAGAAACAATAAACAAAAAACTAAAAAATGTTAGTCACCAACAACAGTCTTTCTAAAGACTACAGTACAACAACCTGGACGATCAACTTCACACATAAAATGTTACTCTGTCATTCTAACCAAAGTTTTCCCCAACTCTACTTGCCAAACATTCCTTAATTGGCTTATGAATAGTTGTTGAACAAAAGTTAACCAGTCAAGCCTTGGCTGGTCAATACCGGTAGTGGTTGAACAACAGTTAACCGGTCAAGCCTTGCCTGCTGAATGTTACTTATTCTTTATTGTATGTTATAAAATAAATATATGCAGAGAACTGACTAGTAACCACATGTTGAATTCAGAGGAATCACTAGCGTAAACTAGAAATACGTGTACGCAACAACCCACTCGCCCACTTACTGTTTGCGGCTTTAATATTGCCAATCTGAACAGATTTTCCAACTGCTTATTTTTTGGGTGCAATTTATGGCGCGAAAGCGATACAAGATATTGGATATTTTGATATTGCCAAATAACTTCCGGAGAGGATTGACTTTAAATTTTACAGGAAAATTTGGACACTATAGTATAAGCTTTATCGTTGATATATTGTTATAACTTCTAGTCACATACTAACTATGTGTCGAAGATTAATTTGATATTAATACGGATAGCCAAATAGAGGAAAAAATTCGATCACTGGTATTCAAAGTCCTGGTGATCGTGAATGATAGTGAGTTTCTGAAACATGACTGACTTCGAGAAAATAATTACTTGTGTGTATACTACCTGGGACGAAATTTAAGCCGTTGGCGATGTATGGTACTGTATCGGATAACAAACACGAACGACTCTCGTTCATTCAAGGATTACTGGGATATTTTCTAACGATTAAGTTGTGTTTATATCCATAAGAGAAACTATTTGCACAGTTGTGAAGCTTCCAATATATAGTGCACATTTCGAGTTCGTGATCGATTCTGAATAATTTTTGCCTGAAAGGTCAAGCTCGAGGTCGCCACTTCAGTGCAGGGCATGATCAACGAGATTGCGACAGCGAAATCTGCTCGGTCGGCAGCCAAACAACGCATATTCAACCGCAATGTCAAGAAGTCGTATGATTCTATCGAAGCAAATGATGCACCTTCCTTTATCGAAACTCGTTTTCAAGATCTGAAGCGACTGTGCAGGGACGATGTTCAAGAGAAGCATGAGATGTATGCAGCAGAAGATTCGAAAACGGCGTATGATGCAGATGCTGAAGATGAGTGGATTGATGAAATGGGTGGAAATTTATGAAAATGTTCTACGGAAAAATGTTGCGCATCTGAGATGCTTAGAAGACACGCAAAACGAAAATGAGAAATAACAAAAGGAGATTTTTGAAGTGCACGAAAACCGTCTTCGAATAAAGAGGCCGACAATTCCGTAAGGTAGAAGAGACAACGTTTAACCAAGAATTTGAAAATCTGAAATCCGTATTGGACTCGGATACTGTTAAATCAAGCCCAGATGCTATAGAAACATCACGAAATGAGTTAAAGAAACAACTCGAGCAGTGTAAGAAATCTCATACAGAATATCTTATATTGTTAAAGCCAGAAATGGCCATCCCTGTACACGAACTAACCTGGACTACCAGCCTTCAAAAGATCTATTCCCAGTTATCCCCGGAAATTGGTGAAATTGTACAGCATAACAAGGATACAGACCGTGATTCCAAGAAAGGGAATAGCTTCAAATTAGAGAGAATGAAAACACCATTCTTCAGTGGAAACATCCGCGATTATCCCCATTTTTGCTCAGATTTTGAAGGCCAAATTTTACCAGAGCTAGAATCAAGCACAAGAGAAGCGTACGTGCTCAATTCCTGTCTGATCGTTGCCCCATGTGCCCATTGAATGTAGATGATGATATAAAGGAAATGTGGCGACGACTTGATGAAAAATATGGTCGGCCGTCAAAGCTAGCAGATGTCGTTGTGTTCGACATATAATGAGTATATGTAAATGAAGGGGACGATAGAGCATTTCTACACTTGGTTGACACGGTCGAAAGAGGCTACCAAGATCTGCTTAGAATAACGATGGCGTGTGAGATATCCAACGTGCATCGAAGAGATGTTACCTCGTGGCATAAAAACAGAATGGTCCAGAGAGGTTAATAAGTCAGGCAGCGTGGTCGAAGAGTAGAATACATTTCCGTCCCTTCTGAATTTTCTGCAAGAGCAGAGGAAAATAATAGAATATGAATCATCGGTTCTAAGGAGCGGAAATTCAATTCGCAAGGGATGTGCGAATATAATTGATGCTGAAGGGGAAACTTGTTGATGAGAAAATGCATATAAGGGACAAAGCCGAGAGATGCTTAGTCCACAACTCGAACACGCACAACACCGTAAATTGCAGAATATTTCAGGAAAAGACGACAGAAGAGAATATCCAACTGTTGAAGGAGAGGCGGACTTGTTGGACATATCTCAAGGTATGTCATCGATCTGTTGATTGCAAATCACGCAAGAAGTGCAATACCGAAGCCGAACACCCGACGAGATGGCAACAAATTAGGCGATTGTTTGTTACTAGTAATGAAAGTTAAGTCGTTCGATGACCATACTCTAAATGTATTCTGGGATGGTGGTGCAACGATTAGCCTAATTACATTCCTCAAAGCAAAGGAATTGAATCTGGATGTCGAGAATGTCAGACTGTCGTTTGTTAAAGTCGCTGGTTCAAAGGAAGAGATGCAATCATCAGTCTGTACTTTACCCTTAATCGAAGAGTCTGAGAAAACTGTCAACTTTAAAGTCTATGGTATTGAACGAATATCATCACCTATGCAACACATCAACCTTGAAGGAGTGCGCCATCTGTTTCAATGTTTAAATGAAGAAGACAATTCAACGACCGGACGGTGAAATCGATGTATTTTTTGGTTACGAGTACGCTGGCTATCACACAGCAAAAGAGCAGTCGTCGGGACACCTCCTATTGTTGCGTAACCGCTTTGGTCATTGCCTTGGCGGATCTCGCACAACATTGACGAAGAACACGCTCAAGTCCATCCAACACGCTTCAGCCCTTCACGTTGCCCGAATCATCGTCGAGGACTTCTTTCATAGAGAAGGAACTGGAGTCGAGAGCCAAAATGTGGCAGCTGTCGGTGTGGACGTTCTCCGATCGGTGGGAAGAGCTTCACACTGAAAGAGGAGCCAGGAGCTGATATTGATCGAAGAAGGATTGTCACATCAAGGGGACCACTGGGAAGAAAAATATCCGAAAACCTCTGAAATACGAAAGGAAGAGTTCCCGAATGAATCTGACGTCATCTTAACTAACACATGCATATGTGGATGATATTCACGTTGAGAGTGCATAGATAACATGAAATCAGCTGTCGAAATTACTGGCCAAATTGATGAGTTTATTAAGCATGGTGGATTCGAAATCAACCATTGGACCTACGCTGGAGAGGAAGACGGAAACGACGTTCAAGACTTGTCGTGTGATCAAAGCAATCTAATGAGTGAACAATTAAGAGACGTCAAATGTTCATGCACCATGCGTTAAAGAGTACAGCGATGAGCAGAAAGTTCTTGGGCCGCAATGGAACATCAAAGAGGATGATCTTCGTTTCAAAGTGCATGTTCACCTTTCTCCAAAGATAAGGAAGATCAGAAGTGGACCAAACCTATCTCGAGATCAAGTTCCGAGTTCGATTCCTCCGACGCTGACAAACCGAATGGCACTGTCGCAAATTAATTGAATATATGACCCACTTAGTCTAGCAACGCCATTCACGGTACAAGCAAAGATGCTGATGAGGAAACTGTGGATTGGAAACTGAAAGACTTTGAGCTGGGATGAGCCAAGGAGTTTTTCGGTAGCTTTTTGACAATGAAGAAATAAAATTCAAAGCATGCCTTAAACCAATGGATGCAGTCGGAGACCCAACCCTCGTTATGTTAAGCGATATAAAACTAATTACCGTTTTATTATAAGATAAAGCCTAGTACTACATATATTACCACTATGAACAAAAAAACATTAATTTAAAAAAAGAAATGTCGTAAGTGCTGACTTAAAACTACTTAACATATCAAAGCTTCTAATTTCCTGTGGTAATGAATTCCACAGTTTTGGTGTGGCAACCGAAAATGTTCTATCTCCATGAGTCACCGTTTTGGATTTTGGCTCAAGTAACAGATTTCGGACAGATGATCTCAAAGCACGAACAGGTTTATATTTAGTTAGCAAATCAGTAATATCAACAGTCGCCTATTCATGCAAACCTTGAAAGTAATTATTAGTAGAGGCGAAACGAATAAGCGTTCGCGCGTGGCAAGGCGTACGGATGGCATGTAGGCAGAAGAAATGTGTGTGTCGGAGATATCGTCATGGTCCAGGATTCAAGTGCCGTAGACGTGTGTCGAAAACGTCTCCAGCAATCGATGGCAGAGTTCGAAATTAAGGTAGAAGGGCAGTATAAGAATATTCCACAGGGTGAGAATCCAAAAGTTTACAAGGGAAAATCTTATACAACAATTGAACGACCCGTGCAAAGGCTAGTTGTTATCGTCGCTGCTGACGAAACCTTCACTCGCGACTAAACGATATCGGATAGTAATTCTACTTCTCGCCTGCCCGAATGTTTTGATTATTATTTTCATCCATACTGTATAATTGCGAAGTCCGAGCAACAGTAACTTTGCGCTTTGGGGCCTGGGGATAGGGATTTGTGGCGCCAATGCGATACAGGATATTCCCGCAAGCTCATCAACGTTGTGAGAACGTTGTGAGAACGTTGCGCTTACGTCCGGAAAACGTTATTGTATCGAACGTTCGCACAACGTTTTTTTGTCGACTCCGCTCTACGTCGTCACAACATTCGCTGATAACGTTCGCTGATAACGTTCACACAACATTCACAGAACTTTTCACAATGAAGGAAACCTATGAATTGAAAATCTTTCATCATGAAAGTATCTTCGTTATACTAGAAATACGTTATACGCAACACCCCTCGCCCGCTTATACTGTTTGAAACTTTTATAGCGTAGTTGTTAATTTACTACTGTAATACAGTACTGTAGTTCCTTTACTTGAATTAGGTATTAGCCCATTTATTTGCAAAACTGAATAAATTTGCAGTGGACAATATCTCTGAGAGCTTTGTGTTGTTTGAATTTAATTCTTCCATAGGACATCAAACTAAATAGCGTAAACTTTTTGGGGTGCAGTACCTGGCACCTGCACTGAACAGAATAATGGGGAAGTTTACTGCCGTTTCTACCATAAATCACTAAGAAATAAATTACAGCACTTGTGTCACAATATTGATGATTCATCAAGGCCAGCGAGAGCAAAACTCGGGCCCCAGGACTGACATGTGTACCCCTCCCATAAATTTCCATGAGATGTATGAATGATCCATTAATTGCAATATATATTTTTAGACACCTCATACCTTTATAATGTTATTGTATGGTAGTAACAGTACAGCATAATATACAATTATTGGATGAGGTTGAGCATCATGATATCAAGAATTATCCAGACCGAGGTCAATGTTACCTGCCAAAGCAGATAACTTTGACCGAGGTCTGGATAACTCTTAATCTCATGCATAAGCCGAATCCAATAATTGTTTTATTATACATTGTTCAAGATAGTCTTACTAAAAATATACAAACAAATCTACTACAGGCATTTTTTAATTTGTAATTTTTGCACGCTTGGACCTAGTGACGTCATCAGCGTTAAATAATGTTTGATTTGGACACCTTCGTGCAATAATTCACAGTATTCAACAGAAATGAGGTCGCACCTGCCAGAGATTAAGAATTCACTGGAATTGACCAATAGGAAACGAGAATGAATTTTGAATGTATAATAAATACTTTTAGCCAGCGGAATTGGAGAAAGTGTTGAGATGAACGGCCGGTACTTTGTGTTACTGGTAGGTACGCAATACGCATAATCGTTGCAACATTTCATTGGTCTGCAGAATACACCAATCACAAGTGATTGACGGTGGCGATGTGGCCGGGCCTCTTGCATTAAGACCCGGGCATTTTGGCATTTTTAAATTTTTGAGTGCAGCAACAGAATAGTGCTGTTTCTACCATCAATCACTAAGAAAGAAATTTCTTTTATCACAATATTGATGACTCACGAAATAATCAATGCAGTATTTTGTATATAGACACCAAAGGCTGTTGAAGGAAGAAAGTGCATCTCTATCATACAATGAGTGTCCTTTAAAAAAATCAAATTCGTTCAAATGTCTACGGATTGCATGCATATAGTACAAATGTATAGGGGTCCATTCAAATTAGATTTACTAAGACGTATTAGGGATTCTACTCCAATTGTTGGTGTGGATAGATTATAATATACAGTAAGTTGATAATTCTACCCACATTGGACTACTGTGATGTGGAGCTGGCAGGAATATGGATAACTAAATATTGATGGTCATAATCAGAGGTCTCTATGTATGTCAGGGAAACTGATCTTTCCTCAAGTCGGGAATTGAAACTGATTGGTTAATAGAAATCCCAAGTTTTGTACCTCTTGTATTAGAAGCAAGTTACATTGTGTAATGCTAGTTAGGAAATTCCATGGCATTTTAACTTCATATCTACCAGTAAAGAGCTATTTTCCATGTTTCAATTAATCTGTTCATACATGTTATAGCACCATTATCTATTGCCTTAATTGACAATATGTGAAGGATATACAACTTTTGAGTTAAAATTAGTTTTTGTAACATTGTACTGTACATTTGTAACAACTGTAATTTGTTAGAAAACAAGACCCCATATATTGATACCAGTGTTAGCATTGAAGGGGCTATCCTGTATAAATATTATTGTATTATTATTATTATTATTATTATTATTAATACTAATAATAATAATGCATTAACAATAATACTAATAATAATAATGCCTAATGCACAAAGCATATATATGACATTGTGTACTATAGTATCTAAATTATATCACCGTGCACAATGCACATACTGCATATATATTATAACCTATATTCAGAATGCCATGCCTAGTCTGCTTGTCGACAATGATCTAGCTAACACACATAGTAGTGTCAACATACCCAATGTGAACATAATAATAATAAACTGTATTTTACATTGACAGAATAAGTTGTGACCCACTAGGCCAGCTAAGTATCGTTATGAAAAAATGTGTATGTCTAACATGTTCCATAATGGATTATGGAATACATGCCAGTATACAAAACATGGACGTCAAGATCATATCGTCAGAAACATAATATTCCTGGTTGAAAAAAATATAACCTTCTTATTGCCAGTAACGGCCTCTAACCATTGAGCCATCGAGATTCAGATGGAGAGAGGTTACAATGATGCACTGGTTCTAATGATATATGTACTGCCTATGCACAGCAGTTACTATATATTTCAGTATAATGACTAATGATTGGGTGTGTTAATATATACACTCCTGTTATATCAATAGAATCAGTACATCAATGTAACGTTCACTCACCATAGCTGAGTCTTGGTAGCTCAATTGTCAGAGCACCTCACTGGAAATCAGAAAGTTATCCCTGTCTGGGAAAGAGAATAATTTTTCTGAGGATATGAGCTTGCTTGACAATCATCCATGTACTGTATCGTCTGTTTCCCCCCGAGCTCTCCCTTATTCAATGCAGCAGTGTATTTATTAATTAGTGTTAGCATTGACAACTATACATAGTAATGCTTGTTTATTGCTACAAAATTGTAGGACTGCAGGCCCAGGTCATATAAACACAGCAATAGTATGCATGTTTTTTCACCCTAAACTACTGTATATATAGGCTAATTATCAAACATATATAGTATTTATAATTTTAATCAAATGATAAACATACTGCACATGCAATTCCAAAATTTGTACTCCACTTACTATTCTGCAGTATTATAAAGAACAAATGGTATATATTTTAAACTGCATGGATTTAATTCCAACTGTCAAAATATTATACATATATGTTTTGAAAATTCAAAACATTACACACCTTCAAATTTTCCCAAATCTCTCTGTTAAGTATTTCAAAATGTGTCTATTAGATTTCGGAGCTTGGAGCAAATACACAATACAGTGTACAATTATTTAAATTACATTAAAATTAGCGAGTCAAGTCAAAAAGTTTAATAAACGATAAAGTGAAGCACTAAACTGAAGGTAATGGCTATTCGTACGGTAGCCGTATGACGCTATAGTCTCTTAGAATTCAACGAAATGCAGGTAAATATCACCAAAATCCTAAACCTAACCCTAATCCCAACCAAATTGCTAACCCTATAACCAAACAAACTGCAGAAAAGGCAAATTAATTGCTCAACACAGACCGGCTCAACACAGACCGGTGAGTCAGTGACAATCACCATGTACATAATTATAATAGTCCTTTTACCTTTTACTTGTGTCTGTCTTTGATTATCTTGTCCTTCAACACTACGGTTTCGGCTTGAAATCAGCTGATAATCCAGGGCCAAATTTTCCGATGCCGCATGAGGACGGTTGATGCATATATATATATATATATATATATATATATATATATATATATATACCTATAAATCCGATCCGAGATCAGGATTAGCTTGCATCTCACGTGATAAGGGACTAAACGCCGGTCGATATTAGCACCCTCGCCCTCAGGCCTTCGGCCTTCGGCCGGCGCTTCGCGCAGGGCGAGGGGACAAGCACAATTTCTTAGCGATTCTTTCTTAAGATTCTTAGCGATTCGATTTGGCTTAGTAATCATGGCCAAGCGGGAAGCAATCACGGCCAAGCGGTGAATGTAATATATATTATTTACGTTCACCGCTTGGCTGTGATTGCTAAGAAATCGAATCGCTAAAAAACAATCGCTAAGAAAAAATCGCTAAGAAATTGCGCTTCTATAACGAAGATACTTTCATGATGAAAGATTTTCAATTCATAGGTTTTCCATGTGTTGCCACGTGAGATCTTTAACATTATAAGACAAAATATCACACCGAAAGTCCTGAACCACAAATGCTTTTTATTGTTTCTTATTAACAACAATTAACTTATTATATTAGTGAAATCCTCATCTTCTGCCACATTCATACTAGTAGCTTGACGATTCTATAAGAGACAGTTTGTATGATTTAAATACATTCATAGCTATTTCCTATCATTCCTATTCTCACGCGTTACCGTGAACATTCACAAATTATTTTCAAAATAAGCATATCGACCGTTATAGTCAACCGTTTGAATGTTTAGTAATTTAAAATGAGAATTACCATTGCAGAAAAACAAAAATAAGGAAACGGCGTTCTCTGCATGATCAAAATATTTCACTGATTAGACGTTTATATACTTACGTAGAAGGATTATATGGCTTTGAATAACCACGGATGGATAAAGCATTGAAGACCAAATAATCGACTAACTTGTAATTGAAACGTGTATCACACCTTCGGCTTCTGACTGAATAATGCGTTTGTGACAACACAGAGCCAAGCATTTACCGGTCGCGCAGAATTTGTGACATGCCCGACATGCCAGACACTGAACGTACTGTGAACGTTTTCAGAACGTTTTAGTAACCTACGGAATTCGAACGTTTCTCAAACAACAATGTTTGCTATCAAATAATTTCAACATTAAAATACAAGCAGTTGTACTAAAAATATATTTAATCTATAAAAACATTTTTGTTACTGATAACCTAACGTTGAGGAGACGTTATACGAATGTTTTTGCGGCACGTTAGATCCCAACGTTGCTACAACGTTCTTTCATGGTTTATGACACCTTTGTGTAATATAATACCCAACGTCCAGGAGACGTTATATGAACGTTCCTGCCGTACGTTAGATCCCAACGTTCCTACAACGTTCTTTCATTGTTTTTGACACCTCTATGTAATTTAATATAACTACGTGTAAGGAAAACAATGTTGCGGGAAAGTTGTCAGAACGTTAGGTCCGACCTAACCAAACCACAACCTTTTACGAACGTTGTGATTACGTTGTGTGCACTAGCTGGGTTGAGAGGATTGACTTTAAATTGTACAGGACAATCCAGACACCATATAGTGTAAGTTTTATCGTTGATATCATAGGCGGATCCAGAGGGGTGCCACCGCACTGTTAATTTTAGGGTGTTAATTTAGCACCAAAAGTGGTGTTAAATAAAAAGATACAGAATAGCACCTTTTGGGGTGCTATTTTAACACCTCTATTTAGGGTGTCAATTTAGCACCTTGCGAAGTGCTAAAATAGCACCATTTTTGCTGTCATAATAACCCGGATTTAAGTGTTATTTTAGCACACACCTTAGTGTTAATATAGCACTTGATTATGGTGCTATTTCACCACCATAATATCCTAAAATGTATTTCCTTGGCACACAAACTGCAATAATATTTATAAAAATATGTATATTATCTATAATATATGTATAAAAAACTATAATATATGCATAAAAATATGTATATTATCTACTTTATACTATATATCCAATGAGCGAGTGTACGTTTATGAGCTAATAGTAATGTTCAATTATTTAACAAGTTTTTGCACAGAAATCCTTTTCTTCGCTTCTTGTGGCCGACTCAACATAATAGCCTCCAAGAAGGCATAAACATTCGATTCACCTGGTGTGTATTCCATGTTTAATACATAAAATGTACCAAAGAGGAGTACCACTGCCATATGTATTTGATTATCGGTTACTGAAGATAACTCCAGGAATATTTGTCCTTCTACAGCAATGAACAGGGGATCCGCGTGGGGAAGATCTCCAGATCGAACAAGCCTTGTGTATAGGTTGTCTTGGAAACCTCTTCATCATTCGATTCATCGTCCTAAATATAAAAATCAAAACATTATTTATATGGCACAGTACATGGTTTACAAACATGATATTACCCTTTGTTCCAGGCCTAGAACACAAAAGGGGCAGTTAAATACACTTTTAAAGTGGAGACCAAAGTCAAGGCTCAGACAAGGGCTCACAGACAGTTTATAAATAGCTTAACCCATTAACTGGCAGTACCCTACCACTAACAAGAAAAACACCCTGGTGTTTGACACAGTAAAACACTAAAGTAGGGCATGTCCGGGCACCTTGCCAGCTAATGGGCTAAAAGCAATACGTTTTAACATTATATTTATTGTTAATTGCAAACACTTACATAACAAATTTTTAGAAACAATAGTTCTGCTGCCTTCTCCTTTAATACATCTTGTAAGATCAAAGCAGCCACTGTACTCTTTATCCCTGTTAAGAGAAAAATAATATAATTAAAAATGTTAATTCACAAGCAATTTGCTAGTGCATGGGGGCTCTAATAAATGGTGGACCTAGGGGGGATAAGGCACCAAAGGCAAATTTTGGGAACAGGATACTTTGGGTTTTATATGCTCATGAAAAAGTAAGAATTATTTAAATTATGTACCTGGTTCTCTATCTGGCTCCTCTTCCAACAACCTCTCCATCATGCTTACCAGGGATTTTATGCTTCTTTTGGTGCACCCGGAAGCATACTTGATCATTTTCTTCACCAGTAATTGAAAGGTACTTGCCATATCACGAACCAACTTGTTATTATTTAAAATCCTTCCAAATTCTGCCTTCACTCCACTGCCACTCATCTTTTAGTTGTTCAATTTAACCAAACTTGCTTTGCGATCATATAAATAGCAATAAGTTATTAAGAATTGCGATATTTTTCCCAATTTACTTGTCTATAAAACTTCGCCGCTCCTTCATCGTCCGCCATTTTGAATGCAAAAAACGTGTTTATGTGGTGCTAATTTGACACCCAAAATTTAACTCTTGAAATGGGGCTATTTTAGCACTTTCACTTAAAGGTAAGGTGTTATTTTAGCACCTTAAAAAAGTGTTAGATATGTAAGGTGCTAAATTAGCACTTTTATACCAACTCATGATTTTATGGTGTTAAATTGGCACCCAAATCGGTGCTAGAATAACACTTGTCATTTAGCACCACCACAAGGTGTCGAATTAACACCTATGAAGGTGCTATTATAACACTCTGAAATTAACAGTGCGTGGCTAAAGCCACGGTCAGATTTTCCTAATTAAATAATTAAAACTAATTACTACTTGGTTATAATTTAATAATAATAATAATAATGATAATAATAATGTAAAACACATTGATGAATTCTCGAAATCATTTATTTCTAGAAAGTTGTAAGCATCACTAGCCAATAGCTAGCGCCGCGGAAAGCAATATTTACGGTCTAAATGAGCCCGCAATCGCCTCCGGGCAGCTGCGAAGGCTGAGGTGATGTCGAGTGTGATGCCGACAGTTCAGCGAACCCGGAGCCACGGTCATCAATGCCGGTGCCACTGTTAAAAATGACCGGGGCCACGGTAGAAATGGCCGGAGCCACGGTAGAAATGGCCGGTGCCACGGTTCCGATCAGATCTTGTCCCAATATAGTCATTTCACCGGTGCCCTCTCCCAAATATAGGCATTTCACCGGTGCTCTGCTCCCAAATATAGGCATTTCACCGGTGCCATTGTTAACATTTAGCCTCTAGCCTGCTCGCTTCCCAGGCTGAGAGCAGGCTAATAATATAGTTCTTCATTTTATCGACAAAAATGGCTGGTCACAGCGACTGTCTCGGCGTCCTGCGTCAGCTAGTTCGATTGCTCAGTCGAAGTGACGATTCGTGTGAACAGGAATTGGTTTCTTTGCGGAAGCAGTGCGAAAGGAATGTTTTGGAGGAAAAAAATCGAGTGAAGCGCGATTTATCTGTTTGTTTATGCGAGTTTTCGAATATGCAAATGTCCAAGAGCCAGTAGTTGCGGTCTGATCAACGCTGCCCAGTAACTCCAGTAAGGTATGTACTTATATATTCCATGCATATATTAATATATACATATCTAATAGTGTTTTAATGTAAATTATTTAACATGTTCATTAGGGATAACACAATTGTTACGAAGTCGAAGAGCTGAGTAATAGCCTAGTGCAAGTTATTAATCGAATGAATTAAATATACATAACCATTCGACTCGACAAGTATTAATTATAAGTGTACACTAGTCGAGTAGCACTGCTGTTTGGTTGCTTATAAGGTATTTTTCATCGTTGTACTTATTTACAAAAACATTTATCAATTTGAACAAATATTGAATAAAACTGAATAATATATCCTTAATAGTCAGATGTAACACATTATATTCTTATACAATGTAATACAATGTGAAATAATAGTACTAAAAATTCTTACTTAGTTGCTTGAACACTATTCAGCTAAAGCACTCGTATTAAATAATTGATATATATTTCTAAATGTAAATACAATGATCGATGTTCTAATGTGACCTACTGTGATCTCAATATTAATGTGCTCATGTTATACAAATATGTGTTTCTTTATATTGATAATGATGATATTGTATGGTAGTTGAAAAATAATTAATTTATCGCTGATATCATAATTTAAGTGTAAGAACTCAACTATACAATTTTAGTGATTGACCTATTATTCTTAATGCTCTGATAGATTAATATCAAAACCAGATACTTTAATCATAATTACAGTATATTTTATTATCTATCTTGTCAAATTAGTTGATTAAGTCATATTAAATTATATCCTTTAGTTTAGGTGAGTCAATTACTGTACATGTAGCCATGTAACAAATTATTCAATCTTATTGTGTTACATGCAGCACCTGTATGCATTGTATTTATATTGACGTGTAGATTACAGTGGTTATATATATTATATGCTCAAATAAAAGTATAAATAATCTAATGTTTACTTTTGCTGGTTTGGTGGTCAACCTCCACATCTATAAACATTTTTAACTGTCTATTTTACTGGTTTGGTGGTCAACCTACACATCTATAAACATTTTTAACTGTCTATTTTGCTGGTTTGGTGGTCAACCTACACATCTATAAACATTTTTAACTGTCTATTTTGCTGGTTTGGTGGTCAACCTACACATCTATAAACATTTTTAACTGTCTATTTTGCTGGTTTGGTTGTCAACCTACACATCTATAAACATTTTTAACTGTCTATTTTGCTGGTTTGTTGGTCAACCTACACATCCATAAACATTTTTAACTGACTATTTTATTGGTTTGGTGGTCAACCTACACATCTATAAACATTTTTAACTGTCTATTTTGCTGGTTTGTTGGTCAACCTACACATCTATAAACATTTTTAACTGTCTATTTTGCTTGTTTGGTGGTCAACCTACACATCTATAAACATTTTTAACTGTCTATTTTGCTGGTTTGGTGGTCAACCTACACATCTATAAACATTTTTAACTGTCTATTTTGCTGGTTTGGTGGTCAACCTGTGATGATGAAATAGGTATTCAATGTCAAACAAGTACATTGATCTTATTGGTTTCAATGAGACACGGCTTGATTCCAATATAACTGATAATATGGTACACCTTACTGATTATGATATTATTAGAAAAGACAGAACGAGAAATGGCGGTGGAGTTTGTATTTACTTGCGTAGCTCCATCAACTACAAAATAAGAAATGACCTAGTTCCCTCTGAACTGGAAGCTGTTTGTATTGAAATTATTAAGCCACATAGCAAACCATTTTTTGTTACAACAGTTTATAGACCGCCCAATGCACTATCTGAATTATTTGATCATTTCGAAAAATTAATCAAAGCTATTGATAATGAAAATAAAGAAATGTATATTCTGGGCGATCTAAACTGTGATATACTAAAATCAGATAAGGAATCTAACATGCCAACAAAGAAAATAAAGTAATTGTATGAACTATATCAGTTATCACAACTGATAGGTGAGGCTACTCGAGTAACTATGACAACCACCAGTCTAATTGATCATATTGTTACAAATACACCAGAGAAAATTTCTGATTCTGGTGTCATTCACACGGGTATAAGCGATCATAGTTTAGTTTTTGCAATCAGAAAAATTTCTGTTATTAAAAAACAAGAAAATATTGTTGAGATGAGAAACATGAAAAATTTTGATGAAGAAAAATTTGTTGCGGAACTGCTGAAACAGCACTGGGAATATGTATATTTTTTTGCCGAAGACCCAAATGCTATGTGGGAAATTTGGAAAATATTATTCTTGGAAGTCTTAGACAAGCATGCACCACATCAACACAAAAAAACCAAATCGAAAAAAGTCCCTTGGATGACAAGTTATATAAAGAAACTTATTAATACAAGGGATAAATTAAAACGAAAAGCCATCTTAACAAGCCTAGAAATTGATTGGTTAAATTATAAGACAACTAGAAATAAAGTAAATGTAGAGCTAAGGAATGCCAAAAAAGATTACTATTCCTCGAAGATAGCTGGTCAAAAATTCAATCCTAAAAATGCTTGGAAAACTATAAACAACTTATTAGGTAGGCAAAACAAACCAAAAGTAGTAAATGAACTAATACTAGATGAAAATAACTTAACAAATCCCCAAGATATTGTAGAGGGCTTTAATGATTATTTTTCAAATATTGGCCCTGATTTAGCTAGCAAAATTGATACTACAAATTACAATTTTGAAACTTATACCAAAAATGCTAAATCAGAATTTGCTGCATTCCAGCCTGTTACTGTCAGTAATGTTTGTCGTCTCTTGCATGGACTTTCTAGCAATAAAGCCACTGGTATTGATAAGAATTCTTGTAAAATTATTAAAATAGCAGCATCTGCTATTTCAGATTCACTGACACTTATTTTTAATCAGACTATTACTCTATCTTCTTTTCCTAATCAATGGAAAGTGGCTAGAGTAATACCTATGTACAAAAACGGCCAACGGAATATTCCAGGAAACTACTGGCCAATATCAGTTTTGCCGGCCATTAGCAAAATTATGGAACGAATTCTATATGATCAACTGTACAACTACTTAACAAAATTTGAACTTTTAAGCGATTCCCAATTTGGTTTTCGAAAATTTCACTCCACAGCTACTGCATTACTGGACTGTACCAATGATTGGTATGTGAATCTAGACAAAAAAATGTTTAACCTAGTAGTTTTAATTGATTTGAAAAAAGCATTTGATATTGTTGATCATCAAATTCTGTTGAGGAAATTAGAGCTCTATGGAGTAAAAGGACAAGCTCTAACTTTGCTCAAATCATATCTTACAAACCGAAATAAAAAATGCCAAGTAAAAAACTCTTTTTCATCAGAAAAACTGATAAAGTGTGGCGTACCACAAGGTTCCATTTTAGGGCCACTATTATTTTTGTTATATATTAATGATTTGCCTGAATGTCTAAATAAAACAAAACCTCGGTTGTTCGCCGACGACACAAATCTGACAGCTTCAGGAGATTCTATAACTGACCTCGAAGCTGCAGTAAATTCTGATTTAGAAAACCTTAGAAAATGGTTAATTGCCAATAAACTTAGCCTTAACGTAGCTAAGACTGAATTTATGTTAATTGGCTCAAAATCAATGATAAAAAATATTTCTGATTACCAACCGAATGTTTTCATTGAAAATAAACAAATTAAGCAAGTTTATGAATGCAAAACTCTTGGAGTAACAATTGACCAGCATTTGTCTTGGAAAAGTAATACTGATAATATTTGCAAAAAAATAACATCAGGAATCTCTGCTATTCGTCGGGTTAAACCTTTTGTTGACAAAGATACACTAATTTTGATATATAACGCTATTGTTCGGCCATACTTTGATTACTGCTGTGAAGTATGGGATGTGTTTGGTGAATCGCAATCAAAACGACTCCAAAGACTCCAAAATAGAGCTGCTAGAACTATCTTGAACATGAGCAATGACGTAAATCACTCTATTGCTTTACGTGCATTGGGCTGGGAGCCACTCAAAACAGAAAGGAAGAAAGCTAAGGCAAAAATGATGTATAAAGTATTAAATAAAATGGGTCCCAAATCACTCACTAATCATTTTTCATACAAAATTGAAAAAATAAACTACAACCTTCGGGACATTTCAAGTGGCCTTAGTTTACCAAAACCGCGTACAAACAATATGAAAAATAGTTTCATGTATGACGGAGCATACCTTTGGAATTCTATTCCAAAGGAAATTAGGGAAAGCAAAACTCTCTCTTCCTTTCGAAATAAAATCGCTGCTCACATCATTAACATAGAGTAATAAGTAAAGTGATGTGCCTGTAAATATCCTAATAACAATCTTATCATGTAAATAATTTAATATTCTACCTTTTTAAATTTAAGTTTCTTGTAAATAGCTCTTAATAACATTCTACATGTATCATTTTTCTATTTTTGCATACGCCCCTTGTGGAAATCAGCTTCGGTTGACAAGGTCAGCGTGTATAAATAAAGATATCTATCTATATCTAACCTACACATCTATAAACATTTTTAACTGTCTATTTTGCTAGTTTGGTGGTCAACCTACACATCTATAAACATTTTTAACTGTCTATTTTGCTTGTTTGGTGGTCAACCTCCATATCTATCTACATTTTTAACAGTTTATTGTTATATTGTTATAACTTCTAAACACATACTAGGTCGTATATTTATGTTATTATCCGTTTCAGGATCGAAACTTGCAATAGTTAATACATGTTACGAACTATGTGTCGAAGATTAAATTGACGTTAATACAGATAGCCAAATAGACGAAACAGATGTTTAGTGTTGAAATTTCTTGCTCTAGATCAGCCGTTTGAATTCACATGTCGGTAGAGGTAATTGTCATTTATAACCCAACCATATAAATTATTAGCATCGATCGTAGCAACTTTGGTAGTTATTTGAAGGGGTAGCAAGAAGTACATCGGAATAACAGCCAACGCTTTTAAACAAAGATACCGAAACCATTTGAAATCATTCAGAAACGCAAAATACGCAAGTGAAACTGAACTTCCAAAATATGTTTGGATGCTGAAAACGGCTAGACGCGAGTTTAACATTAAATGGTGCATAATCAAACAAATAGGAGCGTATAGACCAGGGTCAAGAAGATGCAATTTATGGCTTGAAGAAAAACTTTACTAATTAAAGCTAAGAAAAAGGATTTCCTGAACAGACGAAGTGAGATTTTTCCAGTTGTCGACATGTAATGGGACACCAAATAATGACATGTATATAATAACTATAGTTTAATCCGATCTGTCAGTTGCCTGAAGATCGCATGTAGCGTGAAACTCAGAGTTGCGACTCATGTATTCAAACTAATTATATATATATATATATTAATATATATATTGAGCGCTCTACAGGATGAACCATTGTCGCTTACGCGTTGTGCGCACGCTCACTGCTTGCAGTTTGAGCGCTCTGGCATGGTTCTTGATGTCCCACATTTTGTGTGGCATCAAGGGTGACTGTTAATAGCAGTTATCTTCATCCTGCTCGTCAGCACTACACTGATGAGGCCCAAAAGGCCGAAACGGTACCGTCTGTAGTTATATATATATATATATATATATATATATATATTATATATATATATATATATATATATATATATATATATATTATATATATATATATATATATATATATATATATATATATATATATATATATATATATATATATATATATATATGATTTTAATAATAATTTGAAGCTGATCTAGATAAAAAACTTTATACATAATTTTCGGCTGCAGACTGTCAGCCTTCCTCAGTGACTAAAAAGCGCTATATTTACATAAAACGTTAAAACTTAGTGCATTTATACATTCTCAAAACTATTAGTGCACCTATGGGATTTGTGCAGCGGTGTATAGTTCGTTGGAAATTATTTTCTCTTGTTGATTGCGTCTTTGTCCAAAGTTGAGTGCCAAGACTCTAAAAATAATCGTTGTTCATAATTTGTTATTCCTCGTTCAAGAATTGTCGCGTACTTAGGGTGGATATAATGTCCTGTCGTCTCAGCGTGATGCTTAATAGCAGACTCATTATAGGTTCGTCTGCCGGGATTATGTTCTTTTCCTCGAGAATCCCATGAACGTTTACTTTCTCCGACGTATGTAAAACGGCACTCTTTGCATTTGACTTTATATACGATGCCTGTAACTTTAAAATCTTCGATACGGTCCTTCGGTTTTTTGAAAATTTTGGACAGTGCTTGCAATGGTTTAAAAGCAGTTCTTATATTGTCTCGTTTTAATGACCGTTTAATTTGTTCCGAAACACCTTTCACATAAGGTAAAACGGCAAAACCACCGAGGTTATCGTGGGACTGCGGACTTTGTATATAACTGGTACTTTTAACATTTTGGAGAAATGCACGAGAGTATCCATTAGCTTCAAGATCTTGGGTCACCTTTTCTACTTCTTCCTGCCGAAGCACTTCACTAGTAGGGATCTCTTTTGCTCTATGCAGAAGCGTCTTAACTACAGCTTCCTTATGCTGTATGGGGTTATGCGAGTCGAAATCCAAATACTTGTTTGTATGCGTTGCTTTCCGATGTACTTTTACTTCGACAGTTTTTTCTGGTTCGGCTAAAATCTTGCAATCTAAAAACGCTATGCTTTGTTGGTTCGCGGTTACATCCGGGTATTCAATAGTGAACTGTATGTCGGGATTAATGGTGATTAAATGGTTGTGAAAATTAACAACGTCCGCTCGTTTTAGACATGTGTTGGAATCGTCCACGTATCGTTTCCACCATCGTGGTTGGGAGGCAAATGATGAGAGTGCCCTGGTTTCGATATATATCATGACAAGTTCTGCAATTATTGCACTCACTGGTGACCCCATTGCACACCCGAAAATCTGATGGTAATAGACGCCTTGATAAATAAAGAAACTGTTCTCTAGTATGAATTTCAATAGGTCAATTACATGATGCTTTTCAGGCATCAATGCTGTTTCCAGTTGTAATCTTGATCTAAGTCGGTTTCTACAACTTCTAAGGCTAATTGAACTGGAATAGATGTAAACAAGGAGATGACATCAAACGAAACGACAACTTCATCATCTTCGATTGATTGTGTAGATACAAAATCGGTAAACTCTTTTGAATTTTTAACTGTGTAGGATAGGTCGAGCACAACCGTGCAGTCGATGAAGAAAAGATGGGTAGTTAACGCTTCTGACAAAGAACTAACAGAAGATAAAGTTTCACTACTTAGAAAAGGCTTAAACTTCGCCATAACGCCTCGTACGATTCCTGTGAAAGCAATTATCGCTTCAGTTGAGCAGAGTATTGTTAATACAACACCTGAGATTAAAGAAGAAATTAGGAGTGACGTCTGTAATATACTGAAACACGCTAAACCACCACGAGTGCAGGATATAACACGAGAAGAACGAAGAGCCTTACAAGACCTTAAGCAGGATGATGAAATTCTTATTTTACCAGCAGATAAAGGAAATGCTACCTTCATTCTGAATAAATCTGACTATCATGAACAAATTGTGTGCATGCTTCAAGACAATAAAACTTATCAACCGATCACTGACAAAAGAAGGAACCCGATTTCTAAAACGACCACCTCATTGCAAAGAAAACTTTTAGATCTTAAGAACTCTAATTTTATCACTGAAAACGAGTATTGGAGATTACGTCCAACCGATCCTACACCAGCGGCGTTCTATGGTCTTCCTAAGATTCATAAAGTCGAATTAACACCAAAAGATGATCACTTCATACTTAACGCGAACTGTACCAGTATACCCGTGCGGCCAATAAATAGTTGTATTGGCTCGCCCACCTATTTAGTTTCCAAATATCTTGCCAATGTTTTAAAATCTCTTGAACGTAGGAGCACCAACACAGTTAAAAATTCAAAAGAGTTTACCGATTTTGTATCTACACAATCAATCGAAGATGATGAAGTTGTCGTTTCGTTTGATGTCATCTCCTTGTTTACATCTATTCCAGTTCAATTAGCCTTAGAAGTTGTAGAAACCGACTTAGATCAAGATTACAACTGGAAACAGCATACATGCCTCGAAAAGCATCATGTAATTGACCTATTGAAATTCATACTCGAGAACAGTTTCTTTATTTATCAAGGCGTCTATTACCATCAGATATTCGGGTGTGCAATGGGGTCACCGGTGAGTGCAATAATTGCAGAACTTGTCATGATATATATCGAAACCAGGGCACTCTCAACATTTTCCTCCCAACCACGATGGTGGAAACGATACGTGGACGATTCCAACACATGTCTAAAACGAGCGGACGTTGTTAATTTTCACAACCATTTAAACACCATTAATCCCGACATACAGTTCACTATTGAATACCCGGATGTAACCGCGAACCAACAAAGCATAGCGTTTTTAGATTGCAAGATTTTAGCCGAACCAGAAAAAACTGTCGAAGTAAAAGTACATCGGAAAGCAACGCATACAAACAAGTATTTGGATTTCGACTCGCATAACCCCATACAGCATAAGGAAGCTGTAGTTAAGACGCTTCTGCATAGAGCAAAAGAGATCCCTACTAGTGAAGTGCTTCGGCAGGAAGAAGTAGAAAAGGTGACCCAAGATCTTGAAGCTAATGGATACTCTCGTGCATTTCTCCAAAATGTTAAAAGTACCAGTTATATACAAAGTCCGCAGTCCAACGATAACCTCGGTGGTTTTGCCGTTTTACCTTATGTGAAAGGTGTTTCGGAACAAATTAAACGGTCATTAAAACGAGCCAATATAAGAACTGCTTTTAAACCATTGCAAACACTGTCCAAAATTTTCAAAAAACCGAAGGACCGTATCGAAGATTTTAAAGTTACAGGCATCGTATATAAAGTCAAATGCAAAGAGTGCCGTTTTACATACGTCGGAGAAAGTAAACGTAAATGGGATTCTCGAGGAAAAGAACATAATCCCGTCAGACGAACCTATAATGAGTCTGCTATTAAGCATCACGCTGAGACGACAGGACATGATATCCACCCTAAGTACGCGACAATTCTTGAACGAGGAATAACAAATTATGAACAACGATTATTTTTAGAGTCTTGGCACTCAACTTTGGACAAAGATGCAATCAACGAGAGAAAAGAATTTCCAACGAACTATACACCGCTGCTCAAATCCCATAGGTGCACTAATAGCTTTGAGAATGTATAAATGCACTAAGTTTTAACGTTTTATGTAAATATAGAGCTTTTTAGTCACTGAGGAAGGCTGACAGTCTGCAGCCGAAAATTCTGTATAAAGTTTTTTATCTAGATCAGCTTCAAATTATTATTAAATCATGATGTCTACTAATCGCTCTTCAAACATATATATATATATATATATATATATATATATATATATATATATAGATTTTCGCTTACCTCAAAACTGGTCTGCTACAACTTGTTTCATCTGTAAAAGAATCTTCAGGCAGTCTGCCTGAAGATTCTTTTACAGATGAAACAAGTTGTAGCAGACCAGTTTTGAGGTAAGCGAAAATCTATTATTTGCTCTAACTATATGTTGTTGAGCACTCTTTGCATTTCGTAGACCAAAACCTACACGTATATATATATATATATATATATATATATATATATATATATATATATATATATATATATATATATATATATATATATATAATATATATATATATATATATATATATATATATATATATATATATATATATATATATATATATATATATATATATATATATATATATATATAATATTTAATATATAATATTTAATATATATTTAATAATTAATATTTAAGAAATAGAAAACATTTTCCGTGTTTACATGCAGTTATATAAACACGAGTGGAAGTTTGGGAGAACGAGAAATCATAGTGGGAACACGAGCCCGTAGGGCGAGTGTTTCCACGCGATTTCGAGTTCTCCCAAACTTCCACGAGTGTTTATATAACATATGGGAACACAGATAAAAATGTTTTCTATTTCTTTTATAAAATAACCCGTATATATATATATATATATATATATATATATATATATATATATATATATATATATATATATATATATATATATATATATATATATATATATATATATATATATATATATATATATATATATATATATATATATATATATATATATATATATATAAATTGTAGATAAATCAAAGACAATACATCACTTTGCTGTTACTCCGAGTTTCACGCTTACGCGATCGCAAGCGTGAAACTCGGACTAACAGCAAAGTGATGTCTTGTCTTTGATTCATCAACAATTTATTACGCTCTGCAAATTAATGCATTGAGCACTCTACCGACCGTATAAACTCAATTCACTAGATTTATATATATATATATATATATATATATATATATATATATATATATATATATATATATATATATATATATATATATATATATACAGTACTGCCTAGAAATAACCTAACAGAAACCGCGGTTAACCGGGGTTGATCCACGGATCATCCGCGGTTCAACCTGGGTTCATCTCCGGTTCAACCGAAGGCGATCCTCGGTCGATCGGCGGTCGAACCTCGGTCGGTCCGCGGTTCAACTTTGCGAAACCTAACCGCAATATTAACCGCAATGCGTATTTCGGAATATGTCGTTTATTTCCGAAGTTTGGCGTCGTTTGACACATGGTTTAAGTTCTGTTGCGGTAAGCTGTCAAAAAATGCTAAGTTACGGCAGCAATGTAGAATATTACTTATTTCAGAATATAATATCGTTTGCTATGTATTTGATAATATCGTTTCGGAGAACTTGTGGCGACTTGAAATAAATACTTGTACATTATTACAGGGAGCCGTAACGTCTATTAGTGAAGCGACTTTAACAGTAAAGAGGGTTTGTTTGGTATTTTTTACACAATAATTGTATTAAATCGCTATTAAAATGTTCTTACTTGTTAATTTTGTCGACAATCAGGACAAATTACTGGCAACCAGACCATAAAAGCAAGGAGTCAGTGTTCACATCAATTCGGAAGGCCGTTGACTGTGCGTCTCGCGCGCGTATATATAATAAGAGAGAGGAAGGGAAGCAACTTTATGGCTACATGATAGATTAAAGGTTAATATTCACAGTCGTTTTGAAAATGTTTAATTGAAAGCTGTGGTAACTTATATATTGGAAACATTTTTAGTGGAGAACTTTCGTATCATCTGTGCCCCGACTTGAGTCGACCACCGGAAGTTAATTTGTCAAACACGCCACCATCTGTCAATCTTTTACACAAAATAAATAATATTTTGTTAAGATAGTTTCTTCTAGAGTAGACTGCACCAGCGATCGCGATATATATATATATATATATATATATATATATATATATATATATATATATATATATATATATATATATATATATATATATTATATATATATATATATATATATATATTTATAATATAGCCATCCACTGTATATGAGCTGTTCTGCAATCTGATTGGTTTAGCTACTCACCGTATATCAGCTCATATACGGTGAGTAAATGAAAGCAATAGAAATACAAAATGGTTGACCAAATGGTTGACCGTTTTGCTCAGCTTGAACAAGAAATAAAAACCCTTCTTGAGAATGCAATACCACTGATAATACCAAAAAAACAACAAGATATGGAATGAAAATATTTAATGATAAGTAAAGCAAACTAAAAATTAGCCTTTTCCAAAATAAGGGGTGGTTTTGAAATTAAATTTGACATGAAACGACTGAAAACGAGTGTAAAGTTTTAAAAGAGAAGAGAGAAAGGTAGAAATTAAATTAATTACATTACATTTTGAATTTGTTTACCTCTTCCAATTTTTATGGCGGTTTGTACATCACAGGGATGACAAAAGCAGAGATAAACACTTGCTTTAAGGTGTTTCATACATCTGCTAGGCAAGTTGACGGCTCGTATTTACAATAAAAAAGTTGACAAATTCTTGAGAAATCCTCCCAACAACAAGCCATTTTCCATCATTGACGACCCTACTTTTCCGAAGCAAATTCAGTGTTAGATGCGTTCGTGAAAGACCTTAGGAAAACTGGGAAAATCGCCGGTTTGGTCCACAAAAAGCCAATAATCCAGAGGCAAATTAAGTTGTTTTTTGACAGTGGCGAATTATGTCCAGCCGACAGCACTGATCCATCACAATTGCTTCGTACCGTTTGGTTTTACCTTGGCCTTTACTTGGGACGACGAGGAAGAGAAAACCAGAGGAAACTTAAGCCAAATATGATGATTATGATGGTTTTCAGATCAACAGAGCAGACGGCAAGTTATATTTCGAGTTGAACCGGAGGTCGCAGGTTAAATCCCGTCAACAAAAAACCACTAAGGCGGTTTAGCCTACGTCGAAGACGAGTCCGACTGGAAAATCTTTGCCCAGCCAGGTTAAGTTCCACAAAGCATGTACTTTTTGTCCACAAAGCTTGTACTTTTTGTCCACAAAGCTTGTACTTTTTTGTCATAAATACGAATGTACATAAATACTTGCACTACGCATGACGGAAGTAGCAGGACGGAAGCGCCATGGCGGAAACGTCTTTGTTTATGTCATTAGTATTTAATTATTGTGGAATTGTTAATAAATTGTTGACTTATATATATAGTGGATGTCTATATTGTAAAACAATTATACCATTCGCTCTCGTCGTATATGGCTGATAGCCGACTCGGCGCTGCGCGCCTCGTCGGCTATCAGCTCATATACGACTCGAGCTCATGGTATAATTGTTAAATATATATATATATATATATATATATATATATATATATATATATATATATATATATATATATATATATATATATATATATATATATATATATATATATATATATATATATATATATATATATATATATATATATATATATATATATATATATATATATATATATATATATATATATATATATATATATATATATATATATATATATATTATATATATATATATTATATATATATATAATATATATATATATATATATATATATATATATATATATATATATATATATATATATATATATATATATATATATATATATATATATATATATATATTTATATATATATATATATATATATATATATATATATATATATATATATATATATATATATATTATATATATATATATATATATATATATATATATATATATATATATATATATATATATATATATATATATATATATATATATATATATATATCAGCTCATATACGCTCATATATATCAGCTCATATATATCAGCTCATATACGACTCGAGCTCATGGTATAATTGTTAAATATATATATATATATATATATATATATATATATATATATATATATATATATATATATATATATATATATATATATATATATATATATATATATATATATATATATATATATATATATATATATATATATATATATATATATATATATATATATATAATATATATTATATATATATATATATATATATATATATATATATATATATATATATATATATATATATATATATATATATATGTATATATATGTATATATATATATGTATATGTATATATATATATATATATATATTTGTCAGGACTCCTCCTTCTCAAGCTTAAAAACATTTATAAAACATCAGGGATAAAAACTTTAAAACTTTATTTAAACATCAACGTTTCGGGGCAAGCCCCTTTGTCAAGATATGAGTACACAGATTGTTGAAGCGCTAATATATACTCTACGATCTAATTAAAAATGCACCTATTTTACAAAAAATCCCTAATATTAAGTCCCCGAGGTATAAATGAATCTAACTTGTATGCCCAGAATCCCTCCCTTGTTGTCGGATCATTTACATTTGTTTTGTCAATTATTTTAATTTTAACATCTTCCAATCCATTATGTCCACTTTCAAAAAAATGTGCATACAAATGCTCACCTGCTATTCCCCTACAACCCTTGCCGAACCTATTCAAACTACTCTTATGGTTATTAAATCTTTTCCTAAATGATGTAATCGTGCTTCCCACATAAATCTTAGCACATTTCTTACATATTATAAGATAAATAACTCCAACTGAATCGCAATCAAACGCGTAATTGATGAAGTATGTATTACCCGCCCCTGCAAAGTTACATCCTTCATCAACATATTTACAAATTTGACAGCGAGACTTACCGCATTTTTTCATACCTTTATCCCTTACATCTGAATTTTCACCTTTCAATTTTGCTCTAACCAAAACATCCTTAAAATTTTTTGGCCTCCTATATGAAAATATAGGCCTCCTATATATATATATATATTGGCCTCCTATATATATATATATATATATATATATATATATATATATATATATATATATATATATATATATATATATATATATATATATATATATATATATATATATATATATATATATATTATATATATATATATATATATATATATAGTTACAATCTAGGTATGGGCATGAGAACTATTTATACCCGAGCGATTGCCGGTGACAACCGCTTGTGGGACAAACAACGGTCATGCGCACATCCAGAGAGCGTGAAGCGGTGTGGGGCCAGAGTGCTCAAACTACCACAATGATAGTGAGCGTTGCATTATCGATATATATATATATATATATATATATATATATATATATATATATATATATATATATATATATATATATATATATATATATATATATATATATATATATAGTAAAAATTCAAAGACTCAACAGTTGTGACTAGATATTTTATTACTAGTTAGTTTCGTGCCACACACAAATGGTGTAGTACTCTTCTAATTCAGATAAAATGGTCTAAGTATATATATACTGTAAAAAATGAATGATTAAAACGACCAAAAAAGGTTGTTCTGGATGCAACCAGGAGAACCAGTTGAAATTTGGTCATATTTAACCGAAACGGACCAGGATAAAATTGGTTAAGACAACCAATTAATATCGGTCAATTTCACATTGTAAATACTGGTTATTTTGACGAAATAAAGATCGGTAGATCTGACCATAAATTATTGGTTGTTATAACTAATATATATGGATATTTTAACCAAATGACCAATGTCTCTAGGTTGTTTTAACCAATAAGTATAGGTTAGTACAAATTGGTTGAATATTGTCATTTCGACCAATTTAAGATTGGTTAAAATTATAACGATAAATGCAACTAATTTAAAATTGGTTAAAATTATATACTAGAATTTAAAAACTACTATATATACAAAATAGCAATATGCACATAATTTAATAAAATAAGGCACCCTTGACACGGACCTGGGTTGGCCTTTCAACCGGGTCAGCGTGCTAACCATGCAGGGTCAACCTGTCTACAATATAAACTCTTACAAGCATTTACACGATAGCCGAGTGTTGATCTGGGAATTGTGTAAAGACTTGCAGGAGTTTATATTATAGTCTGTTTGACCCTGGTTAACATACTAACCCGGGTTGAAATTGGGCCATCCCGGGTTCATGTACATGCAATAGTTCTATTTAGTTTACCAAAGTAAATATCTTTAAATTATTAATACTTTAAAATTGCTGTTAAATGCTAACTTTTGATAAAACCTGCACTAATTCTAAACAAATGCAAATCAGTTAAATAATTCTAGACTTAAAACAAGTAATAAATATTTAAATGTCTATTTGTTGACAAAGCACTCAAAAAAAATTCTACTCCAATAGGCATGTTTGGGTTCCTTGCTTGGAAATGAGCAACTGATCAAAGAATAGAGCCAAGGGCTGATGTGTGGTGAAAAGAGTTTCTTGCATACCAATGTTGTTACTATAATTTAACTAGAGGATAACATCGTTAAAAACAATCCGCCTAGACACCAGATGTAATCATTCAGTATTCTGCTAGATACTAATTCCAACACTTTCATCCCCCACTAAAGGTATCTTGAAGATAAAAAGTTATGAACATGATAGGTCATGACCTGTAAGCCAATGTGACATGACATGAATACATTATCACATGACTAATTTCACTGGAAAGGTAAATTATTAATTGCAACTGTATTTTGTTATTTACAAGTAGCATAATAATAACTCTTTCATCCCGTGCATCACAATCTTCCAACAAAGCAAGAATACTCTGAACTTCTTTATTCTTGCTCTTTCTTAATGCATTTAAGATGGCTGGTTTCTTGGTCTCCCAAACAGTCCTAATATCATTTGAAATTTTCTCTTTTTCAAGGATTCTTTCTAATCAGCTTTAATCTAAAAAGTAAAATAGGGTATTGTTATGCAATTCGAAAACAAACAACTCATTGCCAAAACATCAAAATACACAATAATTAAAAAGTACTTTCAGATGTTCACGGGATGTTGTCGTCGAACCATGGTACCTGCGACCTCGTTTTCAGGGTCTTTGTTTTCTCAGGAGCATGCTTATCGAGTAGCGCCAATAATGTTGAATTATAGCAGCCAATCAGATTATCCAGATCTGTAGGTGGTTGCAGAATAAGATCAGTAGAGGCAAGTTCTAATTTGAATTTTCCAATGTCGATGTTCTTATGTTTTCGATAAGATTTTGTTTCAATACCAAGTCCAGGCTTAGGTATTTGCAAATCACATAGAATACTACAGTGATCAGATAAAAAACTACCAATAATAGGTGTTGTACAAATCAGTGGATCAGATACTCTTGTGATGATTAGATCTAAAGTATGGCCAAAATTATGAGTGGGTACATGTACAAATTGTTTAAGACCCATGGTGTCTAGAAGATCCATGAACAATTTAGTTTCTGTATCATTTTGATTGTCGATATGGATGTTGAAATCGCCAGTTACCAAAATACTATGTTGGCAGAGAATAAGGTCTTCGAGAAAGTCTGCAAATTCATCTAAAAATGTATTAATTGAGACTGGGTGCGAAGTCGAAAATGGAGGTCTATAAATAGCCATCATTAACAAATTAGCCGATCCAATCTTTAAAAGCCATTTCACCAGATTCCATTCTATCAGCTTTGATAGTATCACGATAAACAATTGCAGTACCTCCGCGGTTTCGTCCCACTCGTGATTGATGCAATATGTTATAGCCATTGCGCAAGCATTCAGCTTTCACCGCATTATCAACCTCAGTAAACCAAGTTTCAGTAAACGCTGCAATGTCAATACGCTTCTCGCATAGAAATGTATCTTGTTGTTCTTGTATGTGTTGAATTTGTTTGATAGAATATATGAGAGGAAGTCGAATATGTGATGCTGTTCTGATGACTAAGTGAGAAAGAATTACATGCAATGTTTACCACAGTTCGCGAGCGAAGTGATGTAAATGTATTTCGATGAACGCGATCATGTGTTACGATGGTTTTAATACTATTTCGAGACCCCCAAATTGGCTTGGTAGTAATATATCCAGGATGTTTACGCAGAAACATTAAATGATTACCACCTCGTTGACCTCTTTTAGTGGAAAGCTGCAAATTAAGCGATGAGAGATGATTGCTAAAGTTGTCTTGATAGCGGCCGATGCAGCGAGGCTTTTCCAGCGAGCAAAGCGTATTTCTAGAGTACTTCAGCATTAAACTTAAGTCTCGATGACTTAATGGTACTTGCAATAAAAGTTGCCTTGATAAATGAACATTAAAAAAGAGCAAAAACAGCAGCCAGCGAGTTGGTGTCTTAATGAGAATGCGTAATTTGATCTCAACTAATGCTAAATTACAACTCTATAAAGCGGCAATTCTCCGGGCCCACATTTGACATATTGCCACACTGTGTGGCATTTTTGCAGGGCAAGTGACTCTAGGAAGCTTGAACGTGTCCAAGAAAGGGCTCTACGAGCTGTCTTCTACGATAAGAACTCAACATATGACCAGCTTCTGAACTGGGCAAAAATTCCATCATTGCATAACAGAAGACTGCTACAATCATGTGCAAAGTAAAGAACAATCTTTGCCCGAAGTATATCCTTGATCTATTTTCAATTAATAATTAATCTTATAATTTAAGGGTTAAATAGTTTAACATACCTAGATTTAAAACAGTTACTTATGGCAAACATTCACTAAGATACTTTGGCCCTGTACTCTGGTCCAAATTACAATCAAATGTAAGGAATCTGCCATCTCTAGAGAGTTTTAAAAGATCTATCAGAAAGATAAATGTGAAGGAATTAGTAACTGAAAGTAATCGAGGTTGCAATAACTGTTCCTTATGCACTTCTTGATATATATGTAGATAGATCATTTTAGCATATACCTGGGAGATGAATAGTGCTTTTCACGCAATTTGATTGGCTCCTCTATCTCGGAATATCCTGCACTATTCACCTCCGAGCAAAACAAAATGGCTTCTCGTTTTGTTTCAGTTACGGAAGAAGAAATTATTTTAATAAACGAGGGTGCTGTGTCGGAAAATACCAAAAAAAAAACAAAGTTTTTAAAAACAAAGTTGTTTTTTTTTACTTTTTTCAGCTGTATAATGGCACAAACATTTGCTCGAACTTACTATTTTGTTTACAAATATCGAGCGGGCCAAGGTTACGTAAAATTAATTTAAAAAGTAAAATACTTATTTACAAATAAATAATGTTTTACAGAATGGTTTCAACAGCAACAACAATTTAGAATTCTTCTGGAAGAAATGTCTCCTAAACAATTATACAAATGCCTTCAAAAGTGTTATCTCTAAACGAGAAAACGTCCACAATAAGTCGCTTACCGCAATTCGAGCCACGTTGAATCGCCATTTGAGAAATCCACCATTTAGCAAATATTTTTCGATACTTGGAGATGCACAGTTTTCAGAAGCAAATAAAAGTCTGAGCAATTTTCTGAAAACCCGTAATAAAAAAGGCGAAATTGCACGAACTGTCCACAAACAACCATTGACAAAAGAAGTCGTTGAGAAGCTGTACGAAGAAGGCGAGCCAGTTGAAGTTGATACTCTCAATCTTGTCAAATTGCAGCAAACGGCATTGTTTTTCATTTCACTGCTGGTCTTTCAAACCCCAGCTATAACCAATAGCCAAAATCTCGTTCATCGCTTCGTTTATTAAATCGTTTCTGGTGGTACATTTCATAACTGCAATTTCAACTTCAATGTCAAACTTCCAAGCAGCCATGGCAGTGACAGTATTCGGCACGATCAGCTTTAAGACTTGCGAAGATGTACTTGCAGCGATCGGGAAAAAAAAACAAATTTTCCTTGCCTTTCTTCGGACACGATTCGTATGCATTGTTTGATCAAACGAACTCGTTACGTTTTCTGTCAGTTTATCACATGATGTTGTCGTGTGACGTTTCTCGCGCTTTCTCGCACGCGAAATATTAAAGTGTAAATCGAGTTTTTGCTCATTTTTTGTCCACAACAATAAAAAAAGTTTTCGAGTTTGCTATTCACCTCCCAGGTATATGCTAAAACAATTATTCACCCCAGTGTCGTGAATATCCAACACAATTTGTTTTTATGCTCGAAACGATGAGCTTTTATTGTGATCTTCTCTAGCTATTACAAATCATGCCATGCGTTTTCTCCTATATCTCTTTCACTCATACCCATTCCCTTTGTCCATGCACAAAGCAATAACAATAATATTAACAGTACTGGTTATAATCATAACCAACATCTCCTCTTCTTTGTGAAGTCTCTTTAAACATATAACCTAAAATTTGTTATTAGTGTTTGTTAGTGTAACATTTTTTAAATTGAGCGCTGAAGTGTTCCATTGCTCATGTTTCAAACCCAAATCGGTTTGGTTTCTTGATAACTCGGCCCGTGCGGGTTGTATTTGCAGAACACGTGTCTTGTCCTGAATCAGTTGGTTGATCACTGACGTGGATGGAATTTTGGGTTGTTGCTGCCGGCCCCTCCTCTTCTGCTTCTGACAAGGTTTCTTCATATGTATTATGGTCGTTGGGTTCTGGAGTTGCTACTGATCGTCGTAGGAATTTTCTGTTCCTTGTGTACGTATAACCGTTGCTTTCCACCTCGTATGATCTTATTCCTACCTGTCGTAGAACTCTCCCTCTTTTCCATTTCTTTTGACCAAGTGGTGTTGGTTGCATTCGTATCATTTCCCCTTTTTTCAATGGACTGAGCTCTTTGACGCCCCGGTCGTAATATTTCTTCTGGAGCTCTTGTCTGCGTCTGATGCGCTCGTCGGCTTGGGGGTTGATCTTCGGTTGGAGCAGCTTCTCGGAAACAGGTAATGGGGTTTTCATGCGCCGGTTGCATAGTCGTTGTGCTGGGCTGGTTTCACGGGTGGTTTGCGGTGTATTTCTCACAGCTAGAAATGCGAGGTAAGCGTCATCACCAGATGCTTGGCACGTTCGCATTATTTTATTGGCTTGCTTGACTGCTGATTCGGCTTTGCCATTGGATTGGTGGTGGTGGTGAGGGCTGGTCGCGACATGTTGGAAATTGTACGTTGTCGCGAAATACTGGAAATCCTTACTGATGAACTGCGGTCCATTATCTGTCACGAATGTATCAGGTATGCCGTACCTGGCAAAATGAGGCTTAAGCTTCTTTATTACAGCCTTTTATGTGAGGTATTCGAGGCGGTCCACTTCGAAAAAATTTGAGTAGTAATCCACAGTAACCAGGTACATTTTCTTGTCGAATTCGAACAGGTCACAAGCGAGTTTAGCCCATGCTCTATCGGGTACTTCGTGTGAGATGAGAGGTTCTTTAGCTTGTTTGCAGTTGTATGTTTCACATGTGTCACATCGCGAAATGTGGTCCTTCAATTCTTGGTTCAGATGTGGCCAATAAACGGTTTCTCTTGCTCTCCGACTTGTCGACTCAAGACCTTGGTGTGCCGAGTGAAGTTCGCTTAGCATTTGCTTTCTCAGGGATTTTGGAATGACAATTCGGTCCCCTCGGAACATAAGACCATCTTGAATAGCTAGTTCATCTCGGATGTGGTAGTATGAAGTAACCGTCGCGGGTAAATATTTTGGATTTTCAGGCCATCTTGCTTGAATGAATGACCTGACTAGCTGGAGTTCTTGTTCTTTTTCTGTCTCCTCTTGGAGCTTGCTGGTCGTGGATTTGCTTACCAAAAGTTGGTTGATTTCCTCCAAGCGGTCCGTCTGCTCGAAGTCGCTTTCGACACCATGGGCTTTGTCGGCACTGTCAGTTGAGCTTTCCAAATGATGTCGACTGAGTGTGTCTGCCAACACCATTTCTGTACCCTTCTTGTAGATGATAGTAATATCGTAGAGATGCAATCGCATCATCATCTTTTGGAGGCGTCGTGGAGCTGACGAGAGGGTTTTTTGATGGATGACTTCTAGTGGCTTGTGGTCTGATTCTACTGTGACTGGTCGACCATAGGTATATTGGTGGAAGCGTTCAGCTCCGAAAACAATAGCCAGTAGCTCTTTTTCGATCTGAGCGTAACGCTGTTCGGTATTTGTTAATGCTCGGCTTGCGAATGCGATCGGCTTCCCCTCTTGGATGAGTGCTGCTCCTAAGCCATGTTCGCTGGCATCACACTGCAATGTTAAGGGTTTGGCTAGCTCGTAATACTTGAGGACTGGTGGCTCGGTGATTAATTGCTTGATTTCAGCGAACGCGGCGTCGTGCGTTTCGTCCCAAACGAAAGGCTGCTCTTTCTTAGTCAGTTGTCGCAGCGGTTCAGACACTTGTGATAGGTGAGGAAGGAACTTGGCGAGATAGTTGACCGTTCCTAGAATTCTTCTGACTCCGGCTACGTTGTCTGGTTGCTTCATTTCTAGGATGGCGCGCACTTTCGAGGGGTCAGCTTTAACTCCATCAGAGGTGAGAATGTGGCCGATATATGGCATTGACGTCTTCTTTAACTCGACCTTGTCCGGATTGAGCACGATCCTTTTGGCTCTGCAGCGATCGAATAATTTCTTAAGCTTTTCGTCATGGTTAGCTACGGCTTCTTGCATGGTCACCCCGTTCCCTGTGATTAGAATGTCGTCTGCGACCGTTCGTACGCCGTCCAAGTCTTCAATTGCCTGGTCCAGGCGTTGCTGGAAAATTTCTCCGGCGGGAGAGATTCCGAAATGCATGCGTTTCCATTTAAATCTTCCGAATGGAGTGTTGAATGTCGTCAGGAGGGAAGATTCTTCATCCAACTGTACTTGCCAGTAACCGTTGCGGCAGTCAACTTTCGTAAATACTTTTGCGTTGGCCAGCTCCGGGAGTACGTCATCTATGGTTGGAATTGGATGCTGACACCGTTATCAGGGCTTTGTTGAGGGGTCGTGGGTCGAGGCACAATCTAATTTTCCCATTCGGTCTGGTTGCGACTACAATTGCAGTCAGTCGGATAGTCGACTCGTTATATGACGTCTAACTTGACTAGTTCGTCCAAGTGGTTTCGTAAGGGTTGTTTCAGCGACTCCGGGATCTTTCTTGGTCGGAGTTGAACTGGTGTGAAGTCGGGGTCTACTTCCAGGTGCAATTCTGGACCAAGAGTACCGAGGCCTTCAAAAATATCCTGATATAGGTCCTTGACATCTTGCAGTGTAAGTCCCATGCCGTTTGGTGTTGTCGGATCTCCATCGACTTGATTGATGTGGCAGCTTGGTGGTACCATTTGAATTAAGTTCATGTGTTGCACTGTGCGGCATCCCAACAGGTTGCTTTTAGCGTGTTTGTCTTCAACGACTGTAAATGGGACTTTAAATTTCTTCTTTGTTTGTAGATCTTTCACTTGTATCTTGCACGTACCAAGGGGTTTGAGCGATATGTTGTTATACATCTTTAGCATTTGTGCAGTGGGTTTGAGTCGCCGTTCGTACTTAGTCCCCCTTAATTCGCTTTTCTTCAGGACATTGCAAGTTGCCCCAGTATCAATTTGGAATTTGGTTGCGTGTCCCCCTTTGATCTTCATTGTTGCGAAAAGCCGTGATTGGTAGGCATTTGGTTCTTGAATGGTCAAGATAGTTTCGTCTTTGCAGGGGGCTAGTTCCACGGTAAGTACAGAGTCACCAGAGTCACTTGCATTGTCTTCGAATACGCCATGTACTGGTTTTTGGCGAAAACTTTTGCCTTTCTGTAGGCACACTTTAGCAAAATTATTTTCGCGGCCACAATTTCTGCAGCGGCTTCCAAATGCGGGGCAGAACGACTTTTTGTTTTGGTGAGTTCCCCCACAATATTTGCATTGGCTTTTGGTGCCATACCGCGCGCCGGCGCGTCTGTCGGTTTCATTGCCACCGGCGCGAATTCCGGTTTCAGCCTTGTTGTTGACAATGGCGTTGATGTCTCCTTCGCTGTTCTCCTGGATTTTCATGACTTGCTTCCTTGTGGTCTCGCTACTGCGACAGATGTCGATGGCTTTCGCTAAGTTGAGTTTCCGATCTTGTAGCAGTTTCTTTTGGGTTGCGTTGTCGTTGATGCCGATGACCAGTCGATCACGTATAAGAGAATCTCGTAAGCAAACACAGAAGTTGCATGTTTTTGCCAATTTTCTTAGTGCTGTCATGTATTGGTCAATAGTTTCGTTCTCATTCTTCTGACGGCTATATTGAATACGTACCTCTCGTATGTCTCATTTGTTTTGCCAAGACATAATGCTTGAAATTTGTCTATGACGATGTCAAACTTGGTACGGTCGTCTTCCGAGGCAAAGTCCATGCCTTCGAAAATTTCCATAGCTTCTTCTCCAAGGCAAGAGAGAAGCGTTGCCGTTTTAAATTCCTCTTCAAAACGATTGAGTCTTGCCACAATTGCGTAGTTGTCCCAAGCGCGTTTGAATCTCTTCCAATTCGAGGCTAGGTTCCCTTCGGTTTTCAATGGTTTGGGCATTGACAAACCTGCTGGCAATAGGAGCTGTCAAGCGGGAGTGGTTTCTTAAACTTCTGACACCATGTTTTTATGCTCGAAACGATGAGCTTTTATTGTGATCTTCTCTAGCTATTACAAATCATGCCATGCGTTTTCTCCTATATCTCTTTCACTCATACCCATTCCCTTTGTCCGTGCACAAAGCAATAACAATAATATTAACAGTACTGGTTATAATCATAACCAACACTATTCACCTCCACTTCGGTGAATAATTGCTATATATAACATTAATTTATATATAGTTTATTCTAATTAGTGTAACTATTATCATTATTGTATATTGTATATTTAAGACTAGGGAAATTTTATATATTTTATAATTATTGCATAATTTATATTTTTGTATAGTGTCCCCAATTAGTGGTTTGTCACTGCTATTACTTCATTGACACTGAAATAAAGTTTTTTATTATTATTAACAGTAATAACATTTGAAGATAATACAGAGCTAAAAAATAAGCAGCCATTCAGGGGCATTAGCTAGGTCAATTGTTCTATACAGTAGCTTTTATTTTTCCCTGCCACTGTTTTCACATGACATAATGTTTTCTTCTTTTCATTACCCAGTATCAAAATAATCTTATTTTTGCTGGCGTAAAGAAAAATTAAATGCAAAATGAAACTAGTCCAAATTTGGACCAAATATTTATCTAAATTAAACTAACACTATTAAAAAATCACTATTTAAGACCTTTAGATTTTGCTCCAAAGCGCTCTCAGAATGCAGCAAATGGGATTTCAGAGACCCCGAATATAAAAATGTTCCAGGGGGAAATGCCCCGTACCCCCCTGACAATTTCACTTCACATAAAAATGACTGAGGTAAAAAAAAAACCTAGATCCGCCCCTGCTTTTAGTATTCCAGTTTACAGAAAACACGCTAGAAACATGACCCAGGGCGTTAAAACGTTGTTGACACACTTTAAAAATCGATTTGGACATGACCCCAAGTTAGTTCATTTGACGATGGACTTGAATTCTAGAACGTGGGTGTGAAAAGTTTGTTGAAAGAACGTGGTATTGAGTACTTTAGTGTTCACATAGACAAAAATGCTGCTGTCGTAGAACACTTTAATAGAAGTCTTAAAACGATTATGTTGAAGTATGTTTACGCCCGAGGAACGTACAAATGGATTGACATTTGTTACCAGTTTGTGGACAATTATAATACCACCGTGAATCGAAGTGTTATGATGAAGCAGAAGGACGTAGATGAGTCAAATGAGAATGAAGTATGGACCACTTTGTTTGGTCATCAATTTGCGGACACCCCGTTGCCGAAGTTTAAATTTGGTGACAACGTGAGGATTAGTAAGTATACAAAAGCATATTCACAAAGGGCTATGAAGCTAACTTTACTGAAAAACTGTTTAAAGTGACGAAAGTTATTCGTGGTGACCCTAACGTGTACGAAATTGAGGATTAACAGGATAGAGATATTAACAGATGAGATATGAACAGGAACTTCCACATATTAATAAAGACGACGACGCGTTGTAGGCAGCACATAGTTGAAAAATGTGTTAAAATGAAAGAAACTCTGGGGAAAGGAAATGGTATTGGTTAAATGGTTGGGTTATGACAGCAAACAGAATTCATGGATACCGGAAAGTGACATAACCAAAATGTGAGTTAAGTAATGGCTGAAGGAGGTTTTGATGACTATATGATATGAAAGATTTCAACGATTTCGAGAGGTATACTGACGAAGACCTAATACACCAGCTTGACGATACTGAAGAGCGGATCGGATGATAAGTACCGTGATAGGACGATAATGACGCCGATAAGACGACTAGTACAGCAATAGAAGTTAACACAGACGACAACAGCAAATTGCTAGCTAGAAGGCAAAAAGAAACGTCGTTTATCAAATGATGTGTAATGATAATGATGTATATTTATATAGCGCCAACTCCAATAATTGTCCATAGCGCTTTACAAGAATTATATACAAATAAGATATTTAAAAAAATAGGTACGCTAGGGCGTACATGTATCTACTGCGTGTGTCAATAGCTTGATGGTCATTACGGCATGGTGCATTGTGCATGTTCTATTGTCTGCTGGGCTGTACTTTTTGTTGTTTCTACTGTATCTCTGATACAGTATGTCTAGATGAACATTTACACATTAGCATTGCCAAAGTTCTTGGAGAGTTCCAGAAAAGTACAGTAATTATGAATTACTATATCAGTTCAAGTTGTTCATGATTTTTACATGAGAATATTTTTGTATTATGAATATTTGTTATCAAATATCATAGAATACTGTATATTCAGAACTTCTTTACTCATTTGATGAATAGTTGAACTGCAGTACTTTTCATATAAATATCAGTAGTGGTAATTTATTTGTAAATATTTCCAAGCATTGATAATCTCCACAGCATCACAGGATACTTTCAGCAATCTGTTTTGACCTTGAATATTTTTTTCCAAAAGAAGGCAAAGTGATTTTGTATTTTTATTTCTGGGCAGGGTCCAGGTGATTGCTTCTAATTGTTTTCTTCTTTGTTAACCAGTGTCGAAAGAGACCAATCAGATTGTTAGACATTGTTAGTCAATATCTACAAAACAAAGAAACATCAATAATGTATATTAATGACAAAGGTTTACATACTATTAGACTGTGTGATATGTGTGACTGCACTAGTCTGAGGGGTCATCTTGAGCAAGTGATAGTACCCTCATGCCTCCCCACCTAGGGTTACAGGAAGGGAAGTTGGGGCTCTTAAGTCGTGGTGAAGGCAACCCATCTAGGAGAAGGACACTCCAAAATCAAACCGACAGGACATTCGGCAGCAGGGAGTCCTGGTCATAGGAGCAGAAGAATCGTTTACGACCAACGGTCCAAAGACGTCGTCGGTTCGCGGAAGAACGTTCATCGCATTCGTGCTCGAAACGTCAACGCGAAGCGACAACACAGCCTAATTAGTTGGCTACTGCGGGACAGCTTGGGTGCCTGCCAATTGTCACGAATTATTCGTTCCATTGGATATCAGGTCCTCAAGTCCAGATAGAATTTCTTCCGGGGGCACGACGGTAGCGAGTCTTAACCTACCGTGCGAGATGGAGGTGTCGAAGAAGAAGAAGGCAGGAAAAGACAGCAAAAGAGGCAGTGTAAGGAAAACTCGAAGGAGAGAAAAAGCCCTGTGGCGATGAATCGAATGTGACGGTGGCAGGCGTAAGGTGCTGGAAGCTGCTAGCAGGAGATTTGCACGTAGGCGGCTATGATGTGATGGTCGTGGACATGGTTATGGGTGGAGCCGATTCAAGGTCCTATCGTAGCGACAGAGTTGCCTTATCTAGGGATGCACAGCTCGCCCCAATTAGGGGACACCCCGATAAAAGGAGGGGTAAACAAAGCCCACTCACCCTTAATCCTGGTGGGCTAACCGTGGTCGGCGGGACTTCTTTCAAATACGGTCGAAATTCAAGGAAAACTTTTTTAAAACTGGCAACTTGGAATGTCAGAACCTTGTTGGACAGAGATGATGCTCAACGCATGCAAAGAAGGTCAGCAGTGGTCTCTAAAGAGTTAAACATAATTGGAGTTGATATTGCAGCCTTACAAGAGATAAGATTAGAAGGCAGCGGCACGGTCAAGGAAGACAAGTATACGATATTTTGGTCAGGAGTAGATCCGGGTGAAAGAAGATATGCGGGAGTCTCTTTAGCAGTGAAAAACGACATTTTGAAGAGAATGAATACAACTCCGAGGTCAATTTCCGATAGGATCATTTTGATGAGACTACCGCTGAGTAACAATAAATTCGCGACTATTATTTCGACATACGCACCGACAATGACTTATCCCGAACCGGAGAAAGAGGAGTACTACAGATGTTTAATTGAAGTTATTAAAGAAGTTCCAGTTGCAGACAAATTGGTTATCCTGGGAGATTTCAACGCCAGAGTTGGAAGTGACCATGGACTTTACGGGCCGGCACTGGGAAAGTTCGGAAAAGGCAAGTGCAATACTAATGGGGAACTGTTATTGAACTTTTGTACGCAGTTTGATCTGGTAGTAACAAATACCTACTTCCAGCAGCCCGATCGCAGCTACTACACTTGGAGACATCCCCGATCTAAAAAATTTCATCTTTTAGACTATGTCATAACAAGGAACGAACACAAATCGGAAGTATTAGCTACAAAGGCGATGAGAGGTCCGGAATGTGCAACTGATCACTACATCGTAATATCGAGAATCCGTTTCCATCTGACATCAAGAGGCAGAATTGCGCCACAAGCGCCGAAAAAGTTCGATGTTGGAAAACTCAAAATAAGTGACGTCAAAGATGATTTCAAAACTAAATTAACGACGAAAGTGCCTGAAATACGACAATTTCAAGACGTTGACGAGAAATGGAATAAAAGGAAAGAAGTGGTACAAAAAACGTCGAAAGAAGTTCTCGGTCAATGCGAAAGGAGAAATAATGATTGGTTTGAAGATCATTTTGATGAAATTGAACCACTCTTGGAAGAACGGAGACAATGTCATCATAGACTACTAAACAGAGAGACAAGGCAAACGTTGGAAGATTTCAAGAAGGCAAAGGCAAGGGCTCAGCAAAAGACGAGAGAATTAAAAAAACAGATGGTGGACAGAAAAGGCAAAAAATTTGCAAAGAATGGCTGAAATGAATGATACAAAAGGATTTTACGATGGTCTAAAGAAAGTCTATGGTCACCGAGCCAATGTTGTCAATGCAGTAAAAAATAAAGAAGGGGCGATTCTATCAGAAAAAGAGGACATCGTGGCTAGATGGAAGGAACATTTCGAAGAATTGCTAAATTTAGAAGAGGAGACTGATGACAACGTGCTAGAAAACCTAGATAGAGGTCCTACCATGCAAGAACTTGATAATGAAATCACGATGTCGGAGTTTGATGAGTCTCTAAAATCGACGAGCAACGAAAAATCTCCCGGATCTGATAGCATATCTGCAGAAATCTACAAAATTGCTGGGGAAGATTTCAAACTCGAACTTCTGTCCCTTTTCAAAATGTGCTGGCAACAAGAAAAAGTACCGCAAGATTTCAAGGATGCCTTGATTGTTACAATCTTCAAAAAAGGCGACAAGATGTTGTGCGGAAACTATAGCGGCATATCGTTAATTTGCGTGGCCGGCAAAATCTACTCAAAAATAATTCTCAATAGACTTAAATTGTTGTCAGAGAAAATACTACCTGAGAGTCAGAGTGGATACAGAAGCAACAGATCGACAAACGACATGATCTTCAGCTTGAGACAAGTGCAAGAGAAGGCAGTAGAGCAGGGTAAAGATCTGTATGTTGTATTTTTTTATTTCAAAAAAGCATTCGACATGGTGCCTCGAGAAATGCTTTGGAAAGCGCTGGAAATCCTAGGATGTCCAAAAAAGTTTGTCAACATAGTGAAAGATCTTCATACTGACATGAAGGCAAAGGTTTCGATCTCAGGGACCATCAGTGAAAGTTTCGAAGTGAAGAAAGGTGTTAAACAAGGTGATCCAGCTGCTCCAACATACTTTACGTTATTCCTGACGGCGATTTTAAAAATACTTGAACAGACGACTCAAGAAGGTGTGTACATCAGAAGCAGAAGTGATGGTAAATGTTTTAATCTCGCTCGGTTAAGAGCAGCTACCAAAGTTCGGATGGAGCTGATTCGAGATCTTCTCTATGCGGACGACGCGAGCATGGTGGCGCATTCGCTAAAGCTATTCAAGAGATAACTTCACGATTCTCGGAAATCACTAAAGCTTTCGGACTCGAAATCAACATTCAGAAAACAGAATTGGAGAGAACGAACAACCGATTGTGACTGTAGATGGCGAGGCGCTAAAAACTGTGCATACATTTAAATATCTTGGCAGTCTCGTCTCAGATGACAATAAAATTGACGATGAAATTTCGCATCGCATACAGATGGCGACTGCAGCATATAGAAAATTACAGAAGAGACTTTGGGATAGTCATGACATTTCCATAGCAACAAAACTTTCAGTTTTTAAAGCAGTGGTGCTATCCGCTCTATTATATGCCACAGAAACTATGACTCTGTATCGCAGACACTTTAATAAATTGAACAATTTCCAAATGAGACATCTTAGGCAAATGCTAAAGATCCACTGGTCAGACAAGATCCCCAACGTAGAAGTTTTAAGAAGAGCCGCTATGCCCAGCGTAGAAGCAATGGTAACAAAATCTCAGCTCAGATGGACTGGGCATGTGATACGGATGGAGGAAGAAAGGATACCGAAGATCCTCCTGTATGGTGAGCTAAGAGATGGTAGGAGAAACGATGGTGGACAAAAATTACGTTACAAAGATGTCATAAAACGACATCTGAAAAAAATCGACTGTAACTTAAATATGTGGGAAAACGATGCGAAGGATCGAACCATCTGGAAAGAAGTCGTCACAGATTCAGTGGCGAATGTTGAAGAAAAGCGTCGCGAAGATTATCAACGACGAAGTCATTCACGCCATGGAACTCTCGTATCGAATATTCAGTGCAATAGATGCGGACGCAATTTTATTTCAAACGCGGGAAAAGCGTCGCATGTGAGGGAGAACAAATGTGGATAAGCTCGACACTTCAGTCATCATCGAAAACGATGGACGATCGACGACGACGACGACTGTACAATTATGTCTAAAATAATGGTGTCGTAAGAATTAATATTCCTTGCACCAATAGGTTTTAGTAGTTTGCCAATGTGAAACGATTTTACTTATAAAAGGGAAGGGAAGCCTCCTGTGAGAAAAAGGGTTAACATTTGTCATTACACCACCCCAACCTGCCCTGCACCAATGGCCTTATTAAAAAATCAATTTTTTAATAAACAGTGTTTATTAAAAAATACCAGATAAAGTGAAACATAAATATGTACACTACAGATTTCTACACACGGGGAAGTGAGAAGTTCTCCCGGATACTGTACATTTATTTATTTATTTCACTTTGTTTTAATATGCCTGAAAACATGCATGGAATTAAGAAAAACAAATGCCTACCTGGGTTTGGTGTAATGCTGCAAACTGAAAAGTACGAGAAAATTATTTGTAAAAATATTGTTGTTTAGAACTAATAATTAAAGTAAATCAATACATGATACAGAAAGCAGCGAGCTTTTCATTGGTACTCTGGCCGACGTGAATGGAGTTGCAGCGAGTGACGATGAGTGCCAAACGACGATGACCATCGAAGATAAAGATGTGAAAGTAAAGTTGGACATAGGAGCGAAGTACAACGTCTTACCTAAGACAGTTTACAACTCCCTGCAACTAAATAAGAAGCTCAACCAGACAAACATCTAGGGGAAGTTCGTGTTAATGTCATCTATAAGTCAAAGAGTTACTGTGTGGCATTCTACGTGATAGACCGTCCAACACAAGCAATTTTCGGACTGAAAGACTGTGAACGACTCAACCTAATCAAGCGAGTGCAACAACTGGAAAATTGTAGCACTAAAAAAGATGTTCTGAAGAAATACAGTGATGTATTTACATCAACCGAGATTGGCTGTTTACCTGGATATCATCACATCGAAGTTGATAAGAACGTCAAGCCAGTTATCCATAGCGCGAGAAGAGTGCCAGTAACGCTACGGCCAAGAATTCAAAAGGAACTTGATCGCATGGAAGATATGGGTGTTGTCAGTCAAGTTACAAAGCCAACATAATGGGTCAATGGTCCCAGTTGTTAAACCTGGAAAGCTGAGGATTTGTATCGATCCATACAATTTAAATCAAGCAATTAAACGCGAGCATCATCCCATGAAGACCATAGAGGAAGTTGTCTCGAGATTACCTGGTGCTAGGGTGTTCTCAACTTTGGATGCGGCCAATGGGTTCTGGAAAATTCAACTAGACGAAGAATCGGCCAAGCTAACGTGTTTTAATACACCGTTCGGTCGATACCAGTTTCATCGATTACCATTCGGAATTACCTCAGCCCCCGAAGTTTTCCAACGAACAATGGAAACATTATTTGAAGGTATAGAAGGGTGCGAAGTCATCGCTGATGACATTTTGGTTTGGGGAAAAGACGAAGACGAGCATGATAGAAGACTGGTACAAGTCCTGGAACAAGTACGAAACGTTAACCTAAAATTGCGTCAAGAGAAATGCAAGATAACGACCAACAAGCTCTTGTATATTGGCCACCAACTTACGGAATAAGGTCTGCAACCAGATGAAGAAAAAGTGGTCGCCATTACAGGAATACCTGAGCCTACCGACAAGAAAGGCTTACAACCCTTTATGGGGATGATTCAGTATTTGGCAAAATTTATACCGAATCTATCAAGGAAAACCGGTCCTTTGAGAAGTCTAATGAAGAAAGATACGCCGTAGCAGTGGAACAGCAACACGCATAACGACAACTCCGAAAGGCATGCTGTGAACCACCAGTTCTTAAATATTACGATGTCGAAAAGTCCGTAACGATTTCCTCCGACAGTAGCCAGTCAGGAATGGGAGCAGTTTGCATGCAGACGGACAGCCTGTTGCATATGCGTCAACACCCAGCAAGCATATGCACAAATAGAAAAGGAAGTGTTCGCTATCCTGTTTTCATGTGAAAAGTTCCATAATTGCATATATGGGAAAGAGATTATGGTGGAGACAGACCACAAGCCCTTGATATACATATTCAAGAAGACACTTCATGATTGCCCAGCACGGCAACAAAGAATGCTGCTCAAGCTTCAGAGGTACAAACTGGAGGTTTGTTACAAAAGAGGAAAAGATCTACACATTGCAGATACCCTAAGCCGAGCCTACCTGCCCTTAGAAGCTGGTGATACCTTAGACGAAGAGCTAGAAGTTCACGTTGTTTTGCCAATGACGAAGGCAAGATTAGAACAGCTGCGAACTGAGGCTCGGAAAGATTTGAAGTCGCAAGAGCTAAAAAATGAAGATCCAAGAAGGCTGGCCCCATAGTATAGACGCAATTGGCAACATGTCTCCGACACTACTGGGACATTAAAGAAGAATTGGCAATACATGATGATGTCATATTCAAGAACGATAAGGTGGTGATTCCCACATCACTGCGTGCGTTTATGATGACTGCGGTACATCAACCACACTTGGGAGTTGCAGCAAGCAAACGTAGAGCTCGTGAGTTGTTGTACTGGCCTGGTATTAACGGTGACGTCGAACGGATGGTAAAATCATGTGGTATATGCAACCGCAATAAGAAGCAAGAACAGGAAGAACCACTCCACCCTCATCCGGTGCCAAGCAGACTGTTTCGAAGAATAGGAGCAGATCTATTCGAGTTTGAACAGAAACAATACTTGATAACTGCTGATTATTATTCAGGATGGTTTGAAGTAGATTTACTACCAACCCAGAATACTAGTACTGTGGTCCAGAAGTTGAAAGCTCATATGGCCCGTTATGGAATTCCAGACGTCCTGACTAGAGACAACGGTCAGCAGTTTGACAGTAATGAGTTTAGACTGTTTGAACTGAAACGGGGTTTCCAACATGTTACCAGTTCGCCATATTATCCACAAAGTAATGGTGGAATTGAGCGCGCGGTACAAAGTGCAAAGGCATTGATGAAAAAATCGAGAGAAGATGGAGGAGATTGTTACCTATCTCTGCTGAATCATCGTAATACACCAAGAGATAAATAATTGGCAAGCGCAGCTCAACGGCTAATGTCTCGTCGAACCAAAACGATCTTACCAATCGCTGAAGAACAACTACGACCTCAACCATTGGAAACCGAAGTAGTCCAAAAACGTCTACAGCAGTATCGGGAGCAACAAGCGAAGTACTATAATCGTACCGCAAAGTCGCTGGAACCTCTGAAATCTGGAGATGTGGTCAGACTACAAATCAAAGATGGGTTCAAGAAGAAAGGCGTTATTGTTCGTAAGACAGACCATCCACGATCCTATATTGTAGAGTCGGGCAATCGGGAGTACAGAAGAAGCCGCAGATAAATTATCAAGTGGACGAGCCACCTGAGTCCGTAGAAATGGAGCAATCACAGCAATCAGAGGTGGAACAGGAAATGCAACGAAGTCCAAGAGAAGACCCAAGAGAAAGAATGGAAAAGGAATCCGCAGCACAAGATAAAACTACTGAACAAACTAAATTCGGTATAAGGAAAACCCGATCGGGAAGAGTTGTAAAACCAACAAACAAGTTAAATTTATAGATACTATTAATGCTTTAGTTGAACAAACTTTCAAATTAGTATAATAACCTTTATTAGTCGTAAATGTAGGATTATACACACCTTGTTTATGATTTTAAAATAATAAAAAAAGGAGATGTAATAAGAGCTCGTAAGTCCATTTCCGGATTATTATGTAAATATGTATCCTATATAAGTTCAGTTAAGTTTAGACTAAGGAGTGATTTGTACTTCAGTTGAACTGAATAAAGAAGAATTATACAATAGCTACATAGGTGTAGGAACCGGGGGCTTCAGACCACTCAAATTTTAAATGGCGGTTGAGTCCCCCAAAAAAATCAGGACAAGTGTTGCTAAATTTAATGTGTTTTTTTTTTCAATTGTATTAGTATGACTATAGAGGCTAAGAGAAAAGCTACTTAATTGTATCTCCCTACGGGCTTCATATACACGATATTTTACAAACGGGTGTAGCCTGAAGTGTTAGCCAACCCCTAAACCCTTGCCACACAAGTGTTATATTGGTCCCAGACCCTTCTGTCAGTACCAGGTATACTCACTGTACGTATAATTGGATGAAAAAGTTTGCTCAAATTGCTGCAAATTGTCTTTCCGAGCTGCTAGATTTCAGAAATATGCGGGGGAGGACCCCTAAAAATGCGGTCACTGATTAACTGTTTGTCGACATCAGCTCCCCCCAAAAAAATGTTTTTTAATGCATTGCTACACCTCTGCCTTTACATAATTTGATCTGTGATGTCATAAAATGGACACACCATTAACAACAAAACTGAAAACAGACTAGTTCAACTAAACAGATTCAAACCTTGCTGACTTACTCAGTCAAGAAAACTAAACATTATCTTGGTTCTAAGCATGGTTGCTATGGTAACACATTAGTTTCCAGATCACTCTCTCCATTATTATAATTCTTTGATTTCAGCAACTTATTTAGTTTTAGGAAGTTGACATCCTTTTTCCAATGTAACAATACTGTTTAAAACAATAAAACAGTGACTACGACAAAAAGTAGAAAACTTTGTTTCTATACAAAGTAGCGGGGAACAAAATATGTTACCATTGGCACCTAATATCAACAATCACAATGCCGAGTCTTGTTGACTAAGCAAGTATGCATGGTTTGATCAGGTTTTGTCAAACCAATCCTATGATATGCCTGATTTTGAGTTTTGATGTAATGCTGTGTCCATCTTGTCATGTCACAGCTCACGTTACATGAAATGTAATAACTCGAGAATGACATAAGATACGAAAGTCATGTAAAAGCTATTTTTCTTTATTAATATGTATTCTTTCAAATACAACCATGAAAAGTTGGGGTGAATTTTCATTAGAAAGACATTTGCACTGATAGATTGACCAAGGACAAACATCACAATATTTGTTATAGACTAAGGGGGTATTGAAATTTTCGCATGGTGGATTACTAGACTGTGCGGTTGGTAAGCTAACAGCAGATTTAACTAAATCAGCAGAGAATACATTTGTAAAAGGCATTTTTAAGACAAACATTTATTCCATTATTACATGTCATTGATAATTCACTGGTTAATGATTGACTATAGATTAAGGCAGGAACATCTGTCAACAACAACAAACTTTTTTCACAAAAACTTTAATACAATTAATGCAGAGAGGAAATGATGAAATCGTCTTGTTTGTAATCTTGGCACAGATTACTTGGGAGCTTTTGACCATTGATTTTATTTTATTTATTATGAACTGGCCAAAGTGACTGAGACACTTTTTCAATGGAATACAACTTTTCAGTGGTGAAATAATTTTAAAAAATAATTTTAGATTATCAAGGCTTTCAACAGTAAGCAAAACACATCTAGCAGAAAAATATGGCATTCCATGGTCCCTTGAGTGTGAATCAAATATCTTGAAATAATTATCTGACATTGTGAACACTGAAACACTGTTGCAATCAATTGTTATGCATAAGTCAATTCCAGCAATGCCATCCCCCCGGGACACCCACGGGCATTTGCATATGTTTTATTTTAATGTACAATCCCCGGGGCCTGGCAAAAAGGCATAGCAGTGCCCCACCCCCAGTCCAAAAATATTGACAAATGCCCGTCCCCCGGACAGGCTAATAAGTAGATTTTGTCAGAATGTTATGAGGAAAAGGCAAAATATTGAGGGAACTTAGCATGCATATCAAAACGCAACATTTTACATCCCTTTATTGCTGTGTTATATTGGCAAAACAATTACAGTAAACAAAACAAGAACTGTGTTTAATAAAATACATCGTTCAGGAATGTTAGTGTTGTAAACTTTTTAATATCCATATTCAATGAGTTAAAGTTTCCTATATTTGCATTTTTCACACTGTGGCAGGGGTGTCTTGGTTTCTGCAACCACAATCCTTTTCGGTCGTGACAAATAATCGGCCCAATGCCCGGAAGAACAATTCCCAGGTAAATATTGAAATAACTAATGGGGGGGGGGGGGGGGGCATTGCTACAATTGACTGATGCATTAACAAGCGACACTAAACAAAAAATAATTGGTAAATGCATTTTTAGACAAACATAAGTGCCAGTTTGATGATTCACTATAAGTTATGAAAGCAGATGTTTTGTCATTTATTGATACAATGACAGGAACATCAGTTGAATTCACATGAAAGAAAATATTGTTCAAGCCAGACGAATTCCAATTATAAATATGTGTACAATAAATTTAAAAATTATAGTGACTTAAAATATATAAAAATATACACTGTTTACCAGCATTGTCGCCAAATTTAGACTGACTTCCTCACCTGAAACAGATGGTATACTGTATATAATTTGAATTTGACAAATAAATATAATACAAATACAGTCACTACTCAGAGGAGTGAAGCTAAGCACATCATTTTGCGATAAAAGAAATACAGTAAATATCTGAAAACGAGAAAGATACAACTTACCTTAAATGTAAACTACACAAGCCTTGTCAAGAAAGACAATACTTTTTGAGGATTGTCGAAAACTTCTCCGATATAAAGCCAAAAACGCACTCAGAAGACACGCCACGAGGAAGAGGGAATTATTAAGCCAAAACTCATAACGCTGACCGCGGTACCCACAAAATCTGGAACAACTTATGAACAAGAACAGCTGTCGCCAAAATTTAACGAACATCCTTCCTAATTTTAGGGGTGCATTTATTCTAAACCAAAAAAATGGGGGTTATGGGCACTTTAAGTTAACATTATTCACTAATAAATGTCATCAATGAAAACAATTGATTAATGCACATATTGGCTTGTGATCAGATAAATAGTTTTCTAAAATGTGAGCATGAGCATGCGATTCGGGTAAATTTGTATAAATATGATCTATAACAGTTCGACTGTCAGTAGTGTAACTGGAGTCTGGATATTAATTGACTGTAATTATTATCATTAATGAATAGATTGTGAAGAGGCCTTCTATTACATTCATCTAACCAGTTAATATTAAAATCACCAATAAAAATATTAAACTGAGTCGAATATAGGCTTAACACTTCATTCAAAGTATGACACAATTGCTGTACTGCATGGATTTTAGGGGAACTACCGTTCACCTAAAATCCCTAGTATAGTTATTATAGTATAGCATAGTATAGTATAGTAGAGTATATTATAGTATAGTATAGTAATTATAGTTACATGAGGAAGAATCATCACTTTCATAATAGTTATCTCAAAACCATTAATGTTATGGCAGCATGGATAGCCACCTACTAAATACTGCTGTACCACCATGATAAGGCCTTGAAGTCATAGAAGGCTGACAATCATTTATAAATAAGGAATACCCATTAATTGCATACATACTATCATTATCTGAACTAATAAATCTAGTTTCTGAAAAAATGTTGATGTCAGTGTTTGTATAATTTAAATCATGACGGACATCAACAATGTGACATCAAGGTAGCAAAGTATAAATATAACTGAATCTACAATATAAATGGGAGATACATCAAGGTCAAGATAGCGTTGAGTTCTTATACTCTCCATTTCATCCTTTACATGAGGATTAACAGCTATTTTTTGTTCATAGAGGTCAGTGACATACAATCCCTCTATTGTTGTTACTCTACTTAGACCAACATAATGAATGTGAGGGATTGCTCTTTTAGTGTTAAAGTTAACAACAATTTTTTGCTCAGTGTCTCCTCGTGATCGATAAATTGTTTTAGCAGCAGATGGGCGCAATGGAAACTGCTTTCTTACAACTTGAGCTGCTTTGTTTCTGCCAACAGCAAATTGAGTAGTGACTGGCTTTATTGGAGTTCGTGTGCATGCAATACCTTGTACATAAAATTGCCTATTTTCATTTCTCGTTTTTTTACCAACATCAACATGGTAAAATTAAATTGTACCCATATTATCCCAGATGGTTTGTCTCTTTGGTTTAAATGTATATTTTTAATAACATTACCAGCACCATTTGTCATGCCATCATCAGTTCGTACATTTACTGCTATTTCTGTTCTTTCACCCACTGCTAATTGAAAGTTTGATATTATCTGTTTAGTTTTCCTTTGATCATCTGTTATTTGACACATTATTTTATATCTAAGCTCTATAGAGTTAACTCCTATAACAGTATCAGTAGGTAACCCCCCCACTCCACCGTTCAAAGGGATGCCGCCTCATTAGTATTTCAATAGAACAATAGGCAGAACAAAGAGCGTTGCGTACAAAAAGTAATTAGTATTGTTAGTGTGACGAACGCGTGGCGAACGCAGAGCATGCCTTTTTATTAAATATTCCGTGTGAGGGACGGAAGTAATTACCTCTAAGCCTCTTTCACCTTTACGATCCCTAGCCCTAGTCTCGTGTACCTTTGGGACCCCATCGTGTACTTAGGTGGCTCTCTGTGTGTGTATTAGGCCCGTTTAGGCCTTCTTTGGCCCGATAAGGCCTTTTGGCCCGTTCGTACACGCTATTCAGCGTTCGATTGAACCTGTGTTTTCACCGCTAAGAGATGAACCCTAATAATTTTGGCCGTATTATGGCTTATCTCGCTTTAGTGTACACAATTCCTATGATGAAGAAACACTTCGGGGAAACAGTGCGAAGAACTGTTCAAGATCTCAAACATATTGAAAAATATAAATATAAACGTCTTGGTTAAACTGGATGACTCGGCTATTTTATGACGCCGTTGTCATGATGTATATTCACGTTGTTAAGGTTAAGATTTGCATACATGTTCATGAATTTGGCCGAATTATCGCTAATTATATCCATGAATTTGGCCGAATTATCTCTAATTATCTCGCGTTAGTGTACGGGATTCAGTTAGAACGAGGATATAACTAACTTAGCAGCTTGAATAAACTTGTCCACCTGATCTTAGATAAACATGTTTGATAGCATAGTAATCATTTCGGGGGAATTATCACTTATCGAACCTTCGTTTATCGATTAAGCGATTCATGTGTCGAAGAAACACTTCGGGAAGCAGTGTCAACAACTGTTCAAGATCTCAAACATAGTAATAACGACGCTGTGCTACCGCTAGAAATTTCCTCAAATGCTATACGCAAATAGGCGAATATCGCAAATAGTCAAAATGGGGCTCTTACTTCGTTTATTACATAATTGAAATCTTTAGTTTAAAAGTCGGGTTAGTATTCCTTTATTTCAGGGTTAGAACTAGAGTTTTTATTTGTATACGTGTCTTTTTTTCTTATTAGGACGTCAACAGCGCATGCGAGTAAGTGTTTATGTATCCCATAATTTGTAAAGGATACATTCCCACATTTAAAACAGAAACTTTTGCGATTATCCTTACGAATCGATATGGACATAATTTTTGATGAGTTAAAACGACACAACGTTGCTATCGATAGATATACACTATCCTATAATATTCAAACATGTCTTAGCAAACATCGATACCTGTTTGATAGACTAAGCATTCAAGTAAAGAGCTTAAGCCTTCATCACATCTATGAAGAAATGGATGTAAATAATTTCGGGAGAATAATCGCGTATCTTTCTCTCGTGTATAGAATGAGGGATTGTTACGACAGTGAAACGATTCGAAAGGCTGTTCGACGAACAGTGAACGATTTTCAGAACATAGACCTGTCGCAATACAAGCATCGTGGTGGTTCTTCGTTACAATTGCTGGGTCCCATGTTCCTGGGATTTGTGTGTGCCTATATCGTCTGAACCGTTGCATTTATAGCGTGTCGTCCACTTCTCCTTATTTATATGCCTCCAACCTTAGTCGTGTGAACATGTCTTGCTGCTGTCTGCCAAGTGGGCTACCTCATATAACCCTTCGAAATATTTTTAGACGAATCCGTTGTGTTTCGGCTTGTTGTGGTGGAAAGATTGTGATTCAGCAATCAGAGTTAGATGGAGAAACAGTATCTCCACGACCTGTACTACAACCCAGAAAGTCCGGCAAGTTTCGGTGGTGTCGATGCTGTTTACCGTGTCGTAAAAAATGACGGGAAATTTAAACTATCGCGAAACGATATAAAAACCTGGTTAAAAGAACAAGATACGTATACTTTACATAAACCAGTACGACATCGTTTTAAAAGAAATAGAGTTATTGTCGGAGCAATAGATGAAGAATGGGAAGCAGATTTGGTCATTATGGATTCGTTGAGTAAAGCAAACAATGGCTATAAATACATTTTAACTGTCATTGATGTCTTATCTAAATATGCGTGGGTAGAACCATTGAAAACAAAATCCGGAGAAAATCTGATTAAAGCCTTTAAGAAGATATGTAAGAAAGGCAGACGTCCCGAGAAACTTCATACCGATAAAGGAACTGAATTTACCAACAGACCATTTCAGAAGCTTTTGAAAGATTACAACATATCGTTTTTCACCACGCATAATGATACGAAAGCGTCTATTGTGGAACGATTTAATCGAACGCTCAAGGGAAAGATGTGGAAATACTTTACAGCTAAGAATACGCTAAAGTATATGGATGTGCTACAAAAACTGGTGTATTCCTACAATCATTCGCGACATCGCAGTATTGGAATGAAACCGGTTGATGTGAATCACGAGAATGAAAGCGTCGTGTGGCAACGATTGTACGGACACGAATCTACCACGCCCATCAAGTATAAATTTAACGTGGGCGATCAAGTGCGAATCAGCAAAGCCAGACGAACATTCAAGAAAGGCTACTTACCCAGTTGGACCGAGGAAGTTTTCACCATAACGAAGCGTATACCTAGAAGACCACCTGTGTATAAAATCTCTGATTATCACGACGAGGAGATATAGGGAACATTTTACGAACAAGAGTTGCAAAGCATTATCAAGAAAGACACTGACTTTTTTAGAGTAGAAAATGTGATTAAGTCTCGCATGCGTGGTAAACACAAAGAATATCTTGTAAAATGGTTAGGTTACTCAAATGATTTTAATTCTTGGGTACCGGCTGATAATGTAAAACATATTTCGAAATAAAAGTGTGTGAATCTTATAACTTGTGTTCATTTGTGTCTTACTCATCGAGATGGCAACACAGTTTTATCTGACGCTCCCAAGTAATAGTTCTATGAAATATTTCCCTGATAATATGGTAGCGAATTTTAAAGTGAAGCTAGCCGAAACGTTAGAGCTGACAGGGGACTGGGAAGTAGCCCTTTCCGAGTTTAATTATCCTCATACATGGAGCACGATATGCGACGGCAATCAGCAAACCTTTCTCTACAACATCATTAGCACAGGTCCAGATGAAGTGGGCATCATTCAAGGCACACAATACAACAGTGTTACAAACCTGGTTAAAGATTTAAACCATTGCATGACGAAAGAAGGACAAGCTAAGATCAAGTTTACATATAATAAAAATACGCTCAAAGTGATAATCGATGTGAAAAAAGGCGCAATGGTATGGTTCTCGGGTGATATCGCAACGGCTTTAGGATTCCAGCAGGATACAGTGATTACGAAGAAAACAACGAGTCCCTACGTAGCAGATGTAAACGCGGGCTTTTCATCCATATACCTCTACACAAATGTGGTGGATGTACAATTTGTTGGCGACGTCAAAGTGCCTCTTCTACGAATTGTGAATACGAAAGGAAAATACGGGGAAATGTTAACGTTAGTTTTCGCAACTTACAATACGTCCCCTGAAGGTGAAATCATTCGAGATTATCGAAATAGATATAAAGGACGACAAAAACGAAAACGTGTCATTTGGTTTCGGGAAGTCCATCGTGACACTTCACTTTAAACAGAGCAGATCACCGTATTTTATTTAAAGATGAGAGCTAGAATCGTTCCAGATGCAAAGCAGTTTCAACAATATTATTTACGAGGACAGCGAGGTGGAAGTCTATCTGGTTTTAGAGGTGCACGGATTCAAAGAGGCTACGGTATTGGAAGTTTCTTTAAAAGTATTGCCCGATATGCAATACCTCTCGTAAAACGAGGAGTACAAGCAATTGGAAAGAGAGCTCTGCAAGTGGCGACAGATGTCGGTCAAGATGTTCTGGCCGGGAAAAGTGTGAAGCAAGCTGTCAAAGGTCGTGGTGTCGCAGTCGTCAAAGATATAGCTCGGCAGGGTGCTAAACAACTGATGAGTAACCAATCAGGAGGCGGTCGCAAACGCAAGGCATCCATAAAAACCAATGCCTCATCGAAATCTACCAGTCGCTCACAGACCAAGAGGTGGAAAACATCTCAAGAAAAACCTACTTTTCTTAAATAATGGCACAAGGCTACGAGACTTTACATAAAGATTCCTGTTCCTGTGGAAAATCTGAACTGGACTTATTTTCTGTTCCTGACACTCAAGTTGAAATGAATAAAGGATTTTGGGAAGACATCGATCCTCTTTCTAGCATTGGAACTTCGGACACTATCGAGTTTCTCTGTGCTGCAAATTCTGATGTCTACACCGATTTGGCAAACAGTTACCTTCACGTAAAAGCAAAGATAACGAATGGAGATGGAACTAACTTACCTGACACCGCCCAAGTGGGTCCTGTTAATTTATGGATGCATGCCTATTTTCTCAAGTGGAAATTTATCTGAACAACAAACTGGTCACACCATCAAGCACTTCGTATCCCTACCGAGCATATATAGAAACTGTATTGAACTTTAGCAAAGACGCTAAATCGTCTCACTTAACTTCAGCGTTGTTCTACAAAGACCAGGCTGGACGGATGGATGCCGTCAATCCACTAGCAGAAGTTGCCGATGCGAACAAAGGATTAAAGGAACGTCACGCGCATACAAGCCTAAGCAAGTCTGTGGCGATGGAAGGAATAATTCATTCGGATCTGTTCGCGCAAGAACGATATATCCTTGGCGCTGTTCCGATCAAGCTCAAGCTAGTGAGATCAAGAGCTCACTTTTGCCTGGTTTTATCCGCAGAAGATCCTGGTTTTAAAGTGGTTCTGGAAGAATGCGTGTTTCGCGCTCGCCGTGTTAACGTTTCGTCCACTACAATGATAGGTCATACACAAGCCCTTCAACATATCACAGCCAAGTACCCTATCAATCGTGTAAACTGCAAAGTGTTCTCCGTACCAACGGGAAACATGTCTGGAGATCAACAGAATATATTCCAAGGACTGCTTCCTGATAGAGTTGTGATTGGGATGGTGGATGCAGATGCTTACAACGGAGTTTATAACAAGAATCCTTTCAATTTTAAGAACTACGACACAACATTTCTTGCATTATCTGTGAATGGAGAACACCGGCCTGGCAAACCACTTCACCTCAAGTTTGCCGGAGCAGCAGGGACCAACTATGTTTCAGCATTCCAAACGCTGCATGCTGGTACCAACAAGATGTTTCAGAATCAAGGCAACGGTATTACTCGAGACGAGTATGCAAATGGCTATACCCTGTACTTGTTTGATTTAACAGCTGATCTAGTGTTGGAGATCATTTTCAACCTATCAGGGATGGGAACGTCTCCCTAGAATGCAAGTTCGGTACGGCTCTAACTGGGGCTATAAATATCGTGGTGCTTGGAGAATTTCAAAATCTTATCGAAATTGATGCCAACCGTAACGTACTAAGTGACTTCAGAAGCTAAAATGAACACACGTCAACTGCTTCGTGTCTTACAAAGTGACCCATATGCCAAATCAGTGTTTACAGATGTTTTACCCTCGGATCGTTTACCAAGTCAGATACAGAAAAGACCTAGAGGTTTTATTATAAACGTGGATCCCAGCGATGGACCTGGTACACATTGGGTAGCTGTTTACATAACATCGGATGGAAAAGGAGAATTCTTCGACTCTTATGGACAAAGCCCAGAATTTTACAACAGAGACTTTCAAACCTTTCTACAAGATCATAGCAGTACATTTACTTGGAGTGAAAAGACTTTACAGTCACCGTGGTCTCGTGTGTGTGGACAATACTGTCTATTTTATGCTTTACATCGTAGTAGAAATATTCCCATGTCAACTATTTCTAGTATGTTTACTGATCAAAAGGAGTGGAACGATACATTAGTTCGTAATTTTATACGTAAATGGTATTTTGTGTAAGAATAAAAAGACACGTTATAATTGTAAAAAATATTTATTCAATAAAATGTTTACAAAAAAAAGATTATGAATGCCATTTATATGGATTTTTGTTTCTACGTTTCTTTCTTGGTTTCGCTGGTGACCCTGGAGACTGTAGTGAGGGCGTCAGACGGGGTCGCTAGAAGCAGATGAAGGCTTGTTCCTATATTCCTTCACCAAATGTAGACGCTCTTCGTTTCTGACGATTCCTTCGGGTACATTCAAACGTCCTAAAGCTTTTGCGAACAGTTGCCATCCTGCAGGGTTGAAATTATTTCTTTGACGCAGAGTATCGTTGACTAAATCAATGACGCTAGTACCCGGAATAGTTCTTCCTTCAAAAACCATCTGCCCTTGATCGTTCCAACCAACCACATCTTTATTTTCTTTTATCTTCTTTATCAGTTGTACAGCTCTTGATTTCATCGTGGAAGGTACACTTTCTATGATATCACTCTCGATTTCTCCAGGTGGTTCAAGCGTTGTCTCTGTTGAGGTTCGTGGTCTGTTTCTTCTGCTGCGATAGTTTGGGTATGGGTAATACTTACAGGAACAGGCCGATGCATTCGTTTGTCATAGTAATTGGGATAGCGTTGAAACGTCTGATTATACAACTTCACTTTATCCTCTTGTGTTATATCTTGACGTTGCAGCAAATTGTCCATTTCCGAATCCAGTTGGTTCACTTGGGCAGTCAGTGGAAGAACCAAGGGTTTCTTTGTAGTCATGTGTTCAGGAACCAGAATCAGTCTTTTGACATGCTCCATTATTTGGTTAGAAAGCTCGCCAATTGTTCTAAGACAGGAGCGAGTAGAAAAGGTAAGAATCCGTCTCCGTTTTGTACAATAACCCTCCTTCTTTTCGTGATCGGGTTTCTCTTATCAGCAACAGCCTCAATGTGATCTGAGTATGGTGTAAGCTTTTTATAGGTTTTTGGACTAATTTTAATCGTTTCACGGCAAATGTTCAATAGGCACTCGGTTATGGCTTCCAATAAATCTGTATCTGCAGCTTTTATGATCGCTTTTCGCATAGAAGGTTTACACTTTGCCAATACTTTTAAAACATCGTGGTTCCTTCTCACACGGCGGGACATCCTCAAATGAATACACCTTTGACAGCACTATGTTTTTATACGCGAGGTTGGTAGACGTAATGAGTGTCTGTCGGGAAGATTCCGGATCTAAGTCGTATTTCATCGGGACATGTTGGTGTTAGGTCAACAAATATGTAAGAATACGGCTCTTTTGTTGCCATCTGGTAAGCTTGCTGAAAAAATTTGGTATTGCTTGGGTACAATTGTTTGGCTAGGTGGATCACTTGGCTGGCATCACGGACGTTCTTAGTTAGAACCAGATAACTGGCGTTAAGAGATATAGTTCGATGATCTTTGCTTTGATGAAACATATTCTGTACGATATAGATGACACTAAGGTTTCCATGATGCGACTTTTTCGTAAATAATTTAGCAATGATAGCATCCTTTTCCCCCATCATGTCGTCAATGATAAATAAATTCCTTATCTTTGGGTTAATAGAATCCAACATGGAATCAGGTAAACCTTGAACAAACTGAATACAGGTAACTAGGGTCTCTATTTGAGCAAAGGATTCCTGATATTCGGAATAAAAGTAAACAATATTTTCAGGTGGAGGATCAATCATCACTTGAGCGTTCGCTAACAATGTTTTGACAAACGTTGTTTTTCCTGTCTTGGTTCCTCCAGAGACCATAAGTCCAAACGGGTGTGTTAACTGAATGGAATACGTTCGGCTTTGGTTTGAGTTTAGTGAGTTTGATACAGCTGATACAGCACTAGTAAACGGGAGATGTGTCGTTCTTCTATCGTAGGAAGCCATATCCGATTGCTTGTCTGTGACTTCAGAATGAAATACTTTCTTATGGTTAGCGCTATTACTTGATGCGACGAATAAACCAACGGAAGAGATTGGTTGAGAGGAGATCTTTTTACCATGAACGTTGTTCATATGGCGGCGAAGGTGTTCTTTTCTTGACAAAGTCTTTCCACATATGCCACACTGATGAGACATGTTCTCTGACTCACGACTGAACATGAAATGAAACTATTTTCTCAATTATTTTAATTTTATAGGATACCTAATCTGATCACCCCGAAACACCCCAAACGCCCCATCTCCTTACGAACACCCGGAATGCACCCCCCAAATACCCCGGAAACACCAAATGCACCCCCAAACACCCCAAGCACCCCATCTCCTTACGAACACCCCGAATGCACCCCCAAATGCCCCGGAAACACCAAATACACCCCCAAAACACCCCAAACGCCCCATCTCCTTACGAACACCCCGAATGCACCCCCAAATACCCCGGAAACACCAAATGCACCCCCAAACACCCCAAGCGCCCCATCTCCTTACGAACACCCCGAATGCACCCCCCAAATACCCCGGAAACACCAAATGCACCCCCAAACACCCCAAGAAATTGGTAAATTCAGTTCCTTTATCGGTATGAAGTTTCTCGGGACGTCTGCCTTTCTTACATATCTTCTTAAAGGCTTTAATCAGATTTTCTCCGGATTTTGTTTTCAATGGTTCTACCCACGCATATTTAGATAAGACATCAATGACAGTTAAAATGTATGTATAGCCATTGTTTGCTTTACTCAACGAATCCATAATGACCAAATCTGCTTCCCATTCTTCATCTATTGCTCCGACAATAACTCTATTTCTTTTAAAACGATGTCGTACTGGTTTATGTAAAGTATACGTATCTTGTTCTTTTAACCAGGTTTTTATATCTTTTCGCGATAGTTTAAATTTCCCGTCATTTTTTACGACACGGTAAACAGCATCGACACCACCGAAACTTGCCGGACTTTCTGGGTTGTAGTACAGGTCGTGGAGATACTGTTTCTCCATCTAACTCTGATTGCTGAATCACAATCTTTCCACCACAACAAGCCGAAACACAACGGATTCGTCTAAAAATATTTCGAAGGGTTATATGAGGTAGCCCACTTGGCAGACAGCAGCAAGACATGTTCACACGACTAAGGTTGGAGGCATATAAATAAGGAGAAGTGGACGACACGCTATAAATGCAACGGCTCAGACGATATATAGGCACACACAAATCCCAGGAACATGGGACCCAGCAATTGTAACGAAGAACCACCACGATGCTTGTATTGCGACAGATCTATGTTCTGAAAATCGTTCACTGTTCGTTGAACAGCCTTTCGAATCGTTTCACTGTCGTAACAATCCCTCATTCTATACACGAGAGAAAGATACGCGATTATTATCCCGAAATTATTTACATCCATTTCTTCATAGATGTGATGAAGGCTTAAGCTCTTTACTTGAATGCTTAGTCTATCAAACAGGTATCGATGTTTGCTAAGACATGTTTGAATATTATAGGATAGTGTATATCTATCGATAGCAACGTTGTGTCGTTTTAACTCATCAAAAATTATGTCCAAATCGATTCGTAAGTATAATCGCAAAAGTTTCTGTTTTAAATGTGGGAATGTATCCTTTACAAATTATGGGATACATAAACACTTACTCGCATGCGCTGTTGACGTCCTAATAAGAAAAAAAGACACGTATACAAAAAAAACTCTAGTCCTAACCCTGAAATAAAGGAATACTAACCCGCCTACTTTTAAACTAAAGATTTCAATTATGTAATAAACGAAGTAAGAGCCCCATTTTGACTATTTGCGATATTCGCCTATTTGCGTATAGCATTTGAGGAGATTTCTAGCGGTAGCACAGCGTCGTTATTACTATGTTTGAGATCTTGAACAGTTGTTCACACTGCTTCCCGAAGTGTTTCTTCGACACATGAATCGCTTAATCGATAAACGAAGGTTCGATAAGTGATAATTCCCCCGAAATGATTACTATGCTATCAAACATGTTTATCTAAGATCAGGTGGACAAGTTTATTCAAGCTGCTAAGTTAGTTATATCCTCGTTCTAACTGAATCCCGTACACTAACGCGAGATAATTAGCGATAATTCGGCCAAATTCATGGATATAATTAGCGATAATTCGGCCAAATTCATGAACATGTATGCAAATCTTAACCTTAACAACGTGAATATACATCATGACAACGGCGTCATAAAATAGCCGAGTCATCCAGTTTAACCAAGACGTTTATATTTATATTTTTCAATATGTTTGAGATCTTGAACAGTTCTTCGCACTGTTTCCCCGAAGTGTTTCTTCATCATAGGAATTGTGTACACTAAAGCGAGATAAGCCATAATACGGCCAAAATTATTAGGGTTCATCTCTTAGCGGTGAAAACACAGGTTCAATCGAACGCTGAATAGCGTGTACGAACGGGCCAAAAGGCCTTATCGGGCCAAAGAAGGCCTAAACGGGCCTAATACACACACAGAGAGCCACCTAAGTACACGATGGGGTCCCAAAGGTACACGAGACTAGGGCTAGGGATCGTAAAGGTGAAAGAGGCTTAGAGGTAATTACTTCCGTCCCTCACACGGAATATTTAATAAAAAGGCATGCTCTGCGTTCGCCACGCGTTCGTCACACTAACAATACTAATTACTTTTTGTACGCAACGCTCTTTGTTCTGCCTATTGTTCTATTGAAATACTAATGAGGCGGCATCCCTTTGAACGGTGGAGTGGGGGGGTTACCTACTAGTATCGACTGCTTTAATTGAATACTTTTCACCAGTTGCTGTATTATGGACTCTTTGATTAAACTCATTTACCTTGATATTTTGAATAAACAAATGTGGTACATGCATTGAATCATTTACACCATTTTCTTCAACCATTCTTTCCTTCATTTTTAAAATGTCATCTTTAGTGTGATTGCATTCTCTTAGTCTGTTTAGAATTTCAGCAAACATTTTGCTCTCTCTCTCTGTCTCATAATTTCTTTAAGCTCAAACATTTCAAAGTAATTTTGCCATAGATTGGGGGCAAGAATACTATATTCTGAATTGTCAAGGTCTTTAAATATGTATCTATCCATCACAGGTTGTATCTGAAATAAATCTATTGACAAAAAAAACTGACGGCTGTTGTTCTCCTCGACATGTCTAAAGCTTTTGACAGCATAAATCATCAAATCCTCCTTACAAAGTTACAAGATGTTGGTGCTTCCGAATCTGTGATACTTTGGCTTCGCAGTTACTTATCTACCCGCTACCAAGCCGTCCGCATTCATACAACCCTGTCAGATCGACTGCCAGTGGTCTGTGGTGTTCCCCAAGGGAGTATTCTTGGCCCTCTTCTTTTTAGTATCTATGTAAATGACCTTTCAACGGTACCAAGAAATTGCTCAACTCAGCTATATGTTGATGATACTAAACTTCTTATGTCCTTTCGCATTCAAGACCAGCGAAATGGAATAGATGAGATGAACCGTGACTTACTTTTTGTCCGGAATTGGTGTTTCGATAATCAACTGCTTCTTAACCCTGGAAAGACAAAGCTCTTAGTTTTTGGCAGCTGCCAGATGTCTACTAAAGTTATCGATTTTCGGCTCTCTCTCTTAGGAAAAGAACTTATACCAGTCAAAGTGGCTAAACCCTTACGAAAATTTCATATGTCATTTCACATGTGAAAAAAAAAATTTCATATATGGAATTGGAACTTTTTCATATGTGAAATGTTCATTTCATATGTGAAATTGGAACATTTTCACATATGGAAATGCAATTCATATGTGAAATGTCATGGTTCACAATTTCACATGTGAAACTTTCATATATGAAACATATTTTTCACATATGAAATATTTTCACATATGGAATTGGAACCTTTTCACATGTGAAACTTTAATTTCACACATGAAATACCTGATTCATATGTGAAATGACATATGAAATTTTTGTAAGGGAAGATCTTGGCGTAATACTTGACTCAAACTTAACTTATAATGAGCATATAATGTCTATAGTATCGTCTTGTATGTCTCGCCTTGGACAGATCAATCGGGTCAAACACGCATTTGATTATCGTACTTTAATAATAATAATTAACTCTTTAGTATTTAGTAAACTTTTTTACTGCTCCAATGTTTGGAGCAATACTACCGAACGTAACCTTGATAAACTTCAAGCAATCCAGAACATTGCATGTAGAATTGTTAGCGGAACCAGAAAATTCGATCATGTTACTCCGATCCTCAAGAGCCTGAATTGGCTTCCAGTGAGAGATCTACTTTATTATCGTCGAGCCATCATGTCGTTTAAGTGTATGACGGGCTGTGCTCCAAGTTACCTGACAAAGCAATTTATTAAGCGGTCAGATGTTTCAAAGCGCACCACTAGAACTTCACAACATCTCAATATCCCTCTTTTCAGAAGTGCCAGTGGACAAAGAACTTTCTATTATCATGCCGTTAGCTTATGGAACTCATTGGACACTAAACTTAAACTTTGTAAATCCATTCGTGATTTCAAACGTTCTTTGAAAAATCAGCTTTTACAAGATTTTTTAATTAATTAGTGAATTGATGTATTTAATTTCCTTTCTTTATATTGTAATTAGTTTTAGCTCTGAAAAGCCCCTTGGGGACGAGTCAATAAATTTGTATGTATGTATGTATGTATCTCCAATTTGAATTATACTGACACCTCCAATTAAAAGTCCTCGTTTGTTCCCTTAATATCTTTGAGCCTGTTATTAATCTGAACATTAAACATTGTACACCCCACCATTGATATCTCATCAATAAATATTGGTTTCACACCACCGAGTTGACTTCGTAAAGTATTTAGTTTGCTTGAGTCAAGAGATTTGTAATTATTTAAAGATTGACATGCTCATGGTATTGCAAGGACACTATGTGTTGTATTACCTTTAATATTAAAAGCAGCTTTACCAGTAGGGGCGAGCAATAATACTTTTACTTGATGAAAATCATCACCAGCTCTTGTATTGTAGTATTTAATTAGTGCTGCCAGATACAATACTTTGGTCACATGTGACTTTCCAACACCAGCTCCTCCACTGAGAAAACAGTGGGACGACTTATTTGTTATTTAATGAGATGTCAAATATGATAAAAAAATTATTTTTGCTCTTTGTTCAACTTCTGTAGAATTTGTCCGTAATCATGGTCCTGTAATTCATTTAATATGAGTGAGTTGCTCACTATTTGAAGCAGTAGAAGGGATTCCAATATCATTGGAAAGATCATAATTTTCATTGAAATCAGGATGCAGGTCTTGTGCACCCGCGGTCTCATCTTGCCGTTCAATGTTCTGTGTTGCTGGGGCAATCGAATAATAATTATCATCATTATTGTCAATGTTATTTAATCGATCTTGTATTTCATTCGGGTCTTCACTGCATATAGCAAACTGTTTCATCTGGTCATCTATTATGAAGAACAATTACCAATCAAGTCAACTTTTTCATCTCTCCATGATGTAAACAGCATGATCAGTTCACGGTAATGTTTCTCACAATCTACTTCCTTATTAAAGTAAACACTTTGTATAATTCTAGCTTTTGTCTTTTTTTAATCCTTTGTTTTTTACAAGATTCGTTTTTATCTTCTTCCTCCTCGTCATCATCGTTATTATCATTAAAGTTTGTCTCAAGTTGAAGATTATCATTATCAAGTTCATTGGATTTTTTGACATATGGTTTACCACACGAGTCATACCATGCAGCCCAGTCAGCAAGAGACACATGCTCAAGGCTAATGGGTATATCGCTTGAACAGACCTGTTGCATATATTTCCTCTGAATCATCTTCCATTTCACTTATGTCTTTTATCGGTTTTAATAAATGAACCCTATTTTCTGGTGGAGAGGTATTTATGAATACTACCTAACGAGAGCATTTTCTCATCGCAAGCTGCAGCGCAATATAAACTGCTTCTTGTGCAATAACTTCAACATTGTTTAAAAAATTATTACCAATGTCCCTTACTTGCTGTTTGATGGTAGAGTTTCCTTCTCTAGCTTCACGACATGCAGTTCTCAAAAGTTCACTCATCCTTTTTGTGCTTTGGAAATGTGCGATACAATGTACATTGCACATGCATAGACATCAAGTACAATTGAATATCCATATTTGCTCGCCATGCACTCAAACAAGCTAGATTATAATTATTAATTATCAATTCATTAGGCTGTCTCTTTAGAAATATTGTTGGTGTATTAAGCCCTAATCTTACAGCAAGCAAATAATTTTGTTCACTTATTTTTGAATTGATGAGCAGCTGGTCAAATGTGATATCTTCACCCTCTTTTGAATCATTAAAATGCTTTTGTATTAATTTCCAATTGTTTTTATGTTGTTTAACCTCACAATGTTGCATATCAAGGGATACAGAACTTTTGTCGACCGCATAGGTGGTTGTGGGTAATTGAAACGACATTGTGTCTTGGACTTTTTTCGGAAAGTGTGCCTGTTCACTAGCTTTAGTAACTCAGGATTGTCAGTTGGCCTTTCACAAGTAATTATTTTATCAATAACTGTATATGACTGTATCACCATTAGAACTCCAAATACTGGAGCATTTTCTAGCCATATTAACATATGACATGACGATGTTAAAATCAGACTCAGCAAAATCACGCCAAATGACGACCAATTCCAACAACGTTTTACAATTAGCTGTTGGTACTTTGTGGATCCTCGCTTAGGGAACAATACATTGCGAGGAAACACTCGACGAAGAGAGAAGACAAGCAATAGCATAGTCCGTATTAATTTTAAATTTCCGTTTCCGGAAAATCATGCAGGAATGATGCTCAGCAATAAACGTTTAATATATTCATGTAAATAATATGTACATTTTGCCTGTCGTGAATATTATATAGAGCTTGTTTTTTCCTCTTTCAGTATGAATATATTTTGTATTTTCAAAATTCGCGAAAGTACCAACTCTTATATATAGTGGACTCGCTGAGGGAGATGGAAATTATCTAATATTATCTGTTATTATATAGAATACACATCAATGAAATACCTGAATTTCCCTATTCATGTGAAGATAAAAATGATATCTTCATGAGCAGTAATATCTTTTTTATCTTCACATGTGAAGTTATATCATGGATATTTTATCAATTTCAATACTGTATATTACATATAGAGGATATTACACGTTGGTGCGAAGATATGAATTTTATCGTCGAGTGGTGAAAACAATATTTTACGAATGAGCATAGCGAATGAGTAAATTTATTATTGTTACCACAAGAAGATAAAATTCATATCTTCAAGCAACCTTGTAATTTTCGTTTATTATATAGACTCAATGCAAAAGGTGGGAAAATGTTTAATCACATGATCGATATCTTCACTAGCGAGGATATGGAAAATACGTCACTGCATATTTCTTAGTAAAACACTCCCATCTATATAATAAAAACAGAATATTATTAATCAATACTCGAAGATAAATTTGTATCTCATCACGGTCATGCATGTAATGTCCTCAATTTATTTTTTACCTCAATTTATTTTGTTCTCACTAGGTAATGTAATCCCTTAATGCCCTTGAAACAGGAAAGCATTTTAATTTTCCCTCAAAACAGGGAAAATATCTATTAAATGTTTCCCTCATCAGCATGCATGACTCGAACATGCCTTGGTTGACAGTTTGCATGGAATTTCAAACAATACACATTATATTTCGTCAGTAAGTATGGTATTACACACTAATTAACACCATGTCATGCAGGGAAATCAGTAATTAAGGCCCCAGTTACACGATACTGGATTGCTACCTTGCAATCCAGTATACAAATCATAGCGAAAAGGTGTATGAGCTAATAATAAGGTCTCCTGTAAACTAAGGACTTTATTATTAGCTGCTCGTGCACTTTCATTCCTTTTCAAGATTTTGTTTCCTACAACGTCCTACCACTTTACTCCCACTGATACTCCCTTGAGTATTAAACCTGCCATACACCCTTGACTAGTACTCCCTTCCCCTTAGTATGTTTGCTGCTCCACTGTGAACATAGCAAATGATTTAATATTTTCACATCTCATTAATTATTAGTTTGTTTTTCCCCATGCATTTGATTAAATAATTTGTTTCAACACAACATTTTACTCTGATGAAGGGCTCTTTTTGCTGCAGAACCAAGATGATTTTGAACTGATTATCCTTCCTAACCAAGATGATTTTAACTTTACTAACTACTATTTTGCTGTTTGAACCTAGACGATATTGACTTACTCTTACATGTAAATATACCATTATCACATTATGTAGTAGAACCAAGATGATTTTCATGAACTGGTTATCCTTCCTAACTACCATTCACCATTTTGCTGCTGAACCTACATGCATGTAGATGATTTTGAACTGATTATCCTTCCTAATTTCCATGTTGCTGCAGAACCAAGATGATTTTTACCTGATATTTTTCCTAACTATTATTTTACTGCTCGACCAAGATTATTTTGAACTTAATTATACTTTGTCTACATGTTAATTCCATTATACTGCAGAACAAAGACTTCCTACTATGAATGTAACTATCATTTCGCTGCAGAACCAAGATGATTTTGAGACGATCATCCTTCCTAACCAAGTGATTTTAACTGATTATCCTTCCTAACTACAGTCAAACCTGTATTAAGCGGTCCCATATTAGGTCATATTAGGTCACCCGTTATTAAGCGGTCACCTGAAAAAGTCCTGAAAATTTCTTAACATACATACTATATATCGTATTGGATCTGCCTAAATCCATCACCCTGTATTAAGCGGTCACCTGCTCAATCCCCATGAGTTACCGCTTAATACAGGTTTGACTGTATATACATGTAACTACAATTATTATGCTGTTGCTTGACATTTTATATAATATTGGTGTAGACAATTCTTTTTAAATAAAAGGCAACAAAAATATTTTCCTGCAGTAAGGACTGTAAAACAAATGTACAGTAGTGTTACGCATTGTTTTGCAGGTATCCACACTTTTAATTTAAGGAGAAATGTTAAAATGAAGGAAATCGCGTTTCAGAAGTTATAGAATTTCAAAATTTTATGACCCCCCTAAAATGAATAATTAACTCATTCTGACCCCCCTAAAAGGATCGCGCCGAAGGCGCGATATTTTACTTCACTGCTACAGTCAGATATTAGGCTGGATCCGCCCCTGCTGTATCTAGTTGCATCTTCAAGGTACAGTCATTTACCTTTAGTTCAATCCAGATAATATTGTTTGTGGATTTACTCATGTTATTGATGCTTATGGAACTAATCATTATTTCCTCTTCCCTTCTGGAATTATCTTCATCAGTGTCGATTGCGTTTCTGGGTAGTATTTCGATGGGGTTTTCTTGCAGCTGCATACTTTCTGGATATGCCCAGTTTTTCCACAGTTCCTGCACTTTTCATCTTTAAATTTGCAGTCGGATGAGTCGTGTGAAGAATCCATTTGTATAACAGTGTTTATCTTCCCTTCCTGTCTTCTTCCGTACTTGATTCACTTCTGATTCTTTATTTCGCATCTCCAACATATCTTTTGCAGCAGTTTTCATGGCAACGGCAATTTCGACAGCTTTACTAAGTGTCAGTTCAGCTTCGGAAAGAAGTCGCTTCTGAATGGCTTCCTTTCTCAGGCCAGAAACTAGTCTGCCTCTCAATGAATCGTTTAAGTTTGTCCCGAATATGCAGTGTTCGGAAAGTTTCTTTAATTCGGCTACATAACAGGCAATACTTTCTCCTTCATGTTGATTTCGCTTGTGAAAACGAAAGCGTTCGGCAATAACTAGATGTCTACGTGAAAGACGGTTTTGTAAGCTTAAAACAAAAATCGTTACACTACTTACTGGAGGGTTTCGCTGGTGTTGTTAGACTTCTCAAAAGCGAATACGTCTTGTTCCGAGTGCGCAGGCACTCGCTTGTCTTCCTCGACCTCGTTGGCGATGAAATATTGTTCCACTCGCTCGACGTATATGGTCAATTCTTCCGTGGATTCGTCGAAATTTTCGATCTTGCCGATGGTAGCCATCCTCGTCGCCAATTGTAATGCATTTGATTTGTTTCAGTGAATCTTAGATCATCTTTAATACATGCATAAGATGTTGAGGACGAACGATCGAACTACGTTCAATTCTATGTGCACGCATACCTTAATTAGTTACCGCTGAATAATAACACAACATTGGCCACACTTCCATTGTCGTGAAAAGTGGGGTATTACATTAATTGCGAAGCTTGTTGACTCCACGGTGGGTGATTCTCGTCGTCTTTTCTGTAGAGTAGTATGGGAGTTAGCGAAGCCAGTTTGCCCAGAAAATTCTTACAACGTCTCAAAACTAAAATCAATTTGTTGCCAGACACCCTTGGCATGGTCATTTTACATTCGTAGGGCACTTTATGGAACGACATCAGAAAAACACGTTTTCCTGAATTTGGGGTAGTTTGTCCACTCAGAAGGCGTCCTGAAGGTCATTTCTTGAAAACGACTTTTGCTGGAACGACATTTCTCGAATAAGTGTGAATTGTTAGTGCCAAGAGCGTCTTCCCACTTTCATTACAGCTATGTATGATATAACACAACCAAATGTTGTAACCGCCGCATAAGCAGTACACATACCAATCAACCCATTGTATTATTGTAATCTTTGCTGTCCATCTGAGTCTACGTACTTCAATTTTTAGAGCGCAATCAGAAGGTTACGTATTCGATCGTATCCCTATCCAGGACTTATTTTCTGACTCACTCGACGACCATCCAAGCCCCAAGCCACCACATTCACTCAGTAATGCACGACAAAACACATCATGCATTAAGTAAAAATATGAGGCTGGTAATTCATATATTCTATACTTTTATTAGTGGTAAAATACACTTATAGACTAATAAAAATAAATGACTGAATTGACTGATTGTTAAAGCATATCGATATGATGTTAGGCACTCAAAATAAATAATCACATATGTATGCGAAGGTAAACTGCACAATTGCCTCGTTTGATATAACGAATACAGAATGTATGGATCAAACAAAAACATACAACATTGCGACAAGAAGGGTAACACTACTTCGTAACTTATGCACTTGAACAAAACCTCGAGCGTAACATTAGGCGCCCAAACTACAAATATACACTCTAAGCTATCAAAGTTTCCATCATTGCTAAACTTTGGCTAAAGGATCGGGAACAAAAATATTGCATTAGGTAGAAGGTAAAAGGAATTATTTTGGCAAACTAACCAATTTCATTTCCATTGGTTTTTAGCTATGGTCTGGCTGGTAATGGTATAACAAATATCTCCGAGGAATATTTACAGCAATTTCCAAATTTGAAATATTTGTAGGTCATGTTATTTATTTCAGGGATATTATTGCAGTAGATATCTTTCGCGCCTAACACATCAGGCTTTCAGCATCAGTCATACGTAAGACAAATTAAAGAAATGAATGGTTATAAGTTTATCTAAATGGATAATTAACATGTCTGCTCATGTTAAATAAATTATTTTTGAAAGTATTTTTTCAGGATTTTCCTGACAAAGGATCAGTCTTTTTTAAAAAGTAACGTTAAATATATGCATGTTCCATATTTGGAACGAGCGTGGAAATATGACATTGTCTAATAAATCACCGACATATATGACTTTTTTATATTTTTATAAATATTAACGCCATTATATGTTTTAGTTCCTCTTTCCTCTTCTTATTTGAAACTTTATAACGCCTGTACTGTTTACAGCTCAACTATTTTTTTTTTCAACATTTTGCTTTGAATGAACTATGCATGACTGTAGGTAAGTAAAAAGGTGGTGAATTGCAGATATTTTTAACTCGGCTAATTGAAACGATAGTATTTCATTGCTAAACATCTCGACAGTTTCTCACATTTTCGCTTCACTGCATCCGTTTTCACGTATGACTATGATAATCGAGTTTGTTTCGGATTTCAGAAAAGTCGTAACTTATTTTGCAATGCGTGACTGCACGGGATCACCTAATAACCCCATTATGACACCTCGAAATGCGTCCGCAGGAAGCGAAACTTGACGCTTTTCCAATCCCCCAGGGGCGGATCTAGGGTGTTGCAACTGTTGCACTTGCAACAGTCAGAATTTGCAGAGGAAATTGTAATTAAATTAGAAATTTAAATGCAATACCAATTCACAGTCACGGACTCGCGTTTTTCAAAACTGCGTGGCCTCATTTGCGGCGCGAATCATGATGTATCATACTTTAGTCACCAGACCCTTACTGGATCATTGGTGGCGCGCCCCCAAGCCTGCACGCAGGCTAGGCTTTTACACTAGCCATTCCAGCATCGCGCTAAAGCCGCGTCGACGATTGCCGACTGCAACAGTTGCGCTAAATATAGCATGTTGCACGACGCGTTTTGTGTTGCAAACCAATCAAAACACCGGATTTTGCAACAGTTTGCAACAGATGTTGCAATACCAAGCTATCGCTATTAACTTTCCGATGATGTGATATGGTTTGCTACCAACATTCGTCCATTTTCAGCCTTTGTTCAATCACAATGGCTTCCAACGTTTTACAACAACTGTTGAAGATGGATGTTATTGTACACCATTGCGAACAACTTCTCACAAGTAAATTTAACAAGAAGGACGTTCATTATCGTACTTATTTATGCAACTTTTCGTAGTTGCAGTTTCGGCACAGCCAGGATTTGGCGGTCCGCCGGTCTTCAAATCACGACCCAGTATAAAGGACAAAAAGGTACAGACAATGTAAGCCTGCCGGCTCATGAATAATACATATTACGCTAATTAGTTTATATTGAATATGTTTTCATCTGTTCGTAATTTGTGGCTTGTCAGATTGGAGAACATGTCTTCAATATAATAATATTATTAATGTCAGAAATGAATGGTCTTTGTTTAATAATCCAAAAGCATGTTTTGTTTAGTAATAGACCTTGCTACTGTTCGTTAAAATTATCTTTTCAGTTTATAACAATAATTATTAATGTTGGGTGTATTGTTTACACGAGGCCAGCCAGACCTCAGACCGGCCTTGTGTTTTCACTATTCCATTGCTATAAATAAATACAAGTTGACCAGAAGGCCTAATGTGCTTACCGGTATATCAATCTCTTTAAACCACCTCTAGAACTGCGGAAGATGGTAATTGTCTGTCTAATGCCTGTTCTATTGCACTATAGACCTATTTCATGTCGATCAGTCTAAATATTATTTTATACTGTATGTTACAGACACACAGACAAGGTCTTAAAGGCTAATTTAAATGAATATAGAAGAATATTTAATTTGGGTGCCATTATGAAAGAGGTCTATGTCATATTTACCTGAATACTCTCTATTATATATTCCTTACACCCATTTGGTTGAGCAGCAGCACAATAAAGGTGCATTTATAGGCAGGTCCTTGATTAATAGCAGCAATGTTTTTATTAACTAGCTGCATGACCAAGTATTAACCAGTCAAAATATAGCTGCATGTTATTATTATTATTATTATTATTATAATTATTATTATTTCATAATGAAGGAAATGCATTTGCTAATGTATCTGTCTATGTATTTGTCAAATAATGCACTCAGACATTTGACAAAAGAAGATCCAATAAAGGCTATTGTTGCAGAAGCTCACAATAATGCAATACTGCCAATTTTCCTCATTTCTATGTCTCATGTCACTATCAAGTTATATTAAACTTCCTTAGATGTGTGAAGTTGATTGTCAAGGTTGTTGTAGTTATGTTAATTTTTTATTCAAATGAACATGTTCCTTACCACTATTTGGCTGCTATACTAACATGACTTTGAGCTGCTTTTTCTGCCCAACCACTTTTTGGCTGAGCTGTCTCAAGATGATTTTGAATTGCTTTTCCCTCCTGATCACTATTTGACTGCTGTACCATATTAATGACTTTGAACTGTTATTTTCTCCTAACCACTATTTGGCTACTGTCTTAAGAAGATTTTGAACTGCTTTTGCTTACTGACCACTATTTGGCTGCGTATATAACTGCTATTCTGCTGCTGTATCAAGATGATTTTCAATTAAATAACTTTCCTAACTGTCATTCTCCTGCTGTATCAAGATGATTTTGAACTAAATAACTTTCCTAAATACTGCATCCTCATGCTGCTGTATCATGATGATTTTAAATTAAATATCTTCCCTTGCTACTATGCTGCTGTTGCAGCACCAAGCTGATGATTTGAAACTGATTATTCTGTACCTGTGCAGTGAAAGCTCCTAATTTTTGTGCTTCTGTACAACCATCATTTATTTAAAAGCATATGTCTTAGTGGGGTTGCTGCCTAGTAAATTAGTATTACTGCACTGTAAAAACTGATTGGTTAAAATAACCTTTTTAATTGGTTGCAACCAATTCCAAGAGGTTAAACAAACGACATAAATTGGTTGTAACCAGAATAAATTGGTTATACTAACCAATAATTTTTAGTCCACACTGAAGTTGTAACTCTTACAACCAAACATAATTGGTTATGACCAATAAAAATTGGTTGGATTCACCAATTGGCAAATGGTTGCAATGAAGTCACATTTAAAGTAACCAATTTAATTTAGTTGTAACCACTTTGAAATGGTTAGTCAAGTAACCATTTAATTTGGTTGTAACCAAATAAAGCATTTAAATTTGGTTGTAACCAAATTGATTTGGCTATAACCATTTAAAAATTGTTAGCTAACATCTTTTTGTCACTTTTCATAAATAATTTTGATCTGGTTTCACATGAATCTGGATGCGTGTTAAAAGCCAAATTCAACTGTGAAACAATTGCAACATTGCCATATAAATCAAAGGAGAAAATCAGATTTCATTAATCAGGTAATTGTGACCAAAAAATAGACTCAATTTCCAATTTCAAGTTAAACTGCCATAGCTCGCCATGCTGTGTAGTTGGTTTCACACTCCATATGACAAGACATAATTAATATTGTATAGAGAACTTGAAATTAGTACTACTGTAATACACTTATAATTTGGGTATAATGTTTTCATTTTATAAATATTAGTTTCAGGGAATATAATACAACTGCATTGTACCTTTTCCAATTCTGAAAGATCCTGTAGAAATCTTTCCAGGACTGGTTCAACACCATACTGTTTGATGTGATTACTGGTAGCCAATGCAAGCAGTTGTATAGCATTTACTGGAGATCACATTTTTGGTCTTACATTGCCCAAAGTATAATAGAAAGCACCAGAAATAGTTAAGAAAAAATAAGAAATGTTCATGGTTGTCAAACATGCAACATATTGTAGCCTAATTTTAAAGGCAAATGGGAAACATTTGACAGGTAGCATCACTATTTTCTTCTTAATTAACCCTTTCACTACTGTAGGAACCTTTTAGAATTGTACTCTGGCAAATGCCAGATGATTTTGCTTGTCCAGGGAAGAAGTCCTGTACTGAACAGGTTAAGTAACCTACATTGACCCAATTGGCAAGCAAATATATATATGGTCCAAGAATATAACAATTCAATGCATTTACAAGGGTTTATATAAACTTGAATGTTTTTAATAAAGTAACTTCAAAACACCAAATTAAATCACTTTGTTAATATACATATTTTGTCCTTTTCGCCAGCCAAACAAATTATTTTAACCAGTATTAAATACACTTTCCTACTTAATTTTATGTAGTTATATTTAATTCTATAAAAATGTGGCAAGACATATTTCCATAACAACTTATAGGTTCATTGGCTGAATACTAAGGCTTGAAAACAAGAAACACAATTATTACCATATTTGTTTATTTGAACTTGCTCAAGCACAGGTTTGCATTTCTCAATGCCGAGATGATTTCCGTGAATTATACTTAGCATTTCTCGTCGAAGTGACGTAGGTATTATTATCCGTTCTCCTCGTAACAAGAATCTCTCCTGTGCGTTGATTTAGTCTCGAATGGACAATTATTTGCGAGTGTCATGACCTACTGCTGACTTGTCACTTGGCCAGTCAACGTGTAGGACGTGCTGAAGTTTCTGTATGACTGGATCGGTCTTGGTCTCGGCATGAAACTGTGCTAATCTTTGTGGTTATACTGGCAGGTATTGGGAGGTATGCACTTGATAAATATCTTCTACTTCTTCAGATTATGTGAGTTTCCCAAGAGCTCTGCTCAGAGTATCAGCTATGTATAGGCTCTTTCCTGGCTTATATACAACATGCAGGTTATACTTTTAATGGTCACATGTTTGGAGTAGATATACTGGTGAAATTTGGTGCATCCAAAAACTATGGCAAGAAGTTCTTTCTCTATTTGGGCATAGTTTTCTTCAGACTTATGAGACCGGGCATCCATCGATCTTGCATGAGACATTCCCCCAATCCGTACGAAGATGCCTCACCTGATATGGTCACCGATTTGGTAACTTCGTAGTATTTCAGGATTTGCTCATCAGTTAGACAAAGCTTTTTAGTGGATTTCAATCCAGTGCCAGGCTGTCTCCTTCTTCAGTAACTCTCGTAGTGGTTGGGTCATATTGGAGAATTTGCATGGGATGAACTTTCCCAAGTAGTTTACCATGCCCATAAATCGAAGGTGTTCTTTTTTTATTGTGCTGCTTTCATCTCTGTGATGGCATTCACTGTCGCTGGGTCAGGCTTGATCCCTGTTTTACTAAAGATGTGTCCTATGTAGGTGACTTCACTGGTTTGTACCTTGGACTTTTCGGCATTCAGTTTCAAATTAATGTCGCGAGCTCTCTGAATTACTTGCCTCAAGCGGTCGTTGTGTTGTGCGTCATCCTTGCCCCAGACAAGGATATCATCCATAATGATATTTGTCCCATCAATATCGTCAAAGGCTTGATTCATTCGTCCTTGATATACTTCAGATGCGGAGTTGAGTCCAAAGGGTAGACGTAGAAACCGATACCGTCTGTCACAGTACCAAGCCCCATTCTGTAACTTGAGGTAAATCTTGCCATTTGATAAGTGACTGTCCCCATACATACCTTGGAGGACTGGGGCCAAGTAAACCCTTAAATCGTTGTAAATTTGGTTATGTATACGTGCTCGTATACGACGTGCTCGTGATGTGCTCTACTGGCAGGCATGAATGACCATATTGCCAATCATATTAAGCGATGCGAGACTTGCCAGCAGAAAGAGCCAGCAGAAGCTGCCAGCAGAAAGAGCCAATGAAAGGGCACACGATACCAGACCGACCATGGCAGAAAGTGGCTTTGGACCTATTTGAGTGATTATGGTGATTACCGACTACTTCTCAAAATTCCTTGAGATCACGAAGCTTTCTAGTACAACGAGTACATCAACGATCAAGCATCTTAAACCGCACTTTGCCAGGTATGGGATTCCAGAGGAAGTCATCAGTGACAAATAACGGCCGTCAATTCAGAAGTGCAGAATTTTCTACCTTTGCCAAGACCTATATACCAGTTCAAGCATCCTGCGTCCTCGCCCAAATATCCCACTTCTGACACCATGTGACAATCACTCTTTGTACGCCATGAACAACAACTAATTTATTCATCAGGTGTAATCCGATATATTATATCGAAGTAATTAATTAACTATTGATTGAGTTAATGCTAAATCATCACAGGTACAGAGCAATAGGAAAGTATCTCCCAACTGGATGACCATCAATCCTAGATGCTTCCAAGGCTTGTCATGAGCTAATCAAATGTGATTGCAAACAGAAATGTCCCACAAGATGCAAGTTGAAATCATTTAGATTCGAATGTACAGAGCTCTGTAATAGCAATGGACAGTATTCACAGTTTCATGTGTAAATAATATAAAGAACGTATTCTAATGGATCCATATGAATCAACTTTTACTACGAGATTAAGAATTTGCAATATTGCTACGTTATGGAAATAAATTCATAAATTTGACACTCAATGATAATTCAAGAAAAATAATTAGTTTTATTAGATATTTGATCAAGAAAACTGGGACCTAGCACCTACTAAAATGCATTGGGAGCACGTTTTCATTTTCTTATCTAACTTTTTGGTTATAAAGTGTTGAACATTTAATGTTAAACATCAGCTGATGTTCATTTTCGAGTAAGAGTGTGTATTGGAGGACTGGGGCCAAGTAACACCCTTAAATCATTGTAAATGTGGTTATGTATAGTATAGCAAGTAAATATATCGTTCGTAAGATGTTAGTGTGTCGTTGTGTCCATTTTCAACTGAATCTGACTTAATTTAATCTCATTATAAGGTTAAATTGCACAAAACCCTCCGGGGGGACTGGGACCTAGTTGGGCTGTATAAATATAGCGTTTAGAGGCACTTTGGCGTTGGGGTCCCGACCCTATCTTTTTAAGCACCTCAAACTCTATAAGACTGCCAAGTTTCGTGCTGGTATCATAAAACGCACAATTGGGCTATTTATGACCCCAACAGCCCTCACTATTATACTAGACTTATGGGAAGCGGGAAATTTCCCCCCTTGCCAAAGCTAGAAGCACGAACTAGAGGGGACCGATGAACCTCCGAAAGGGTTTTTGCCGCGAAGGGTATCGATAAAGAGAACTCGTGGAAATACCAAGGGAGAGGGAGGCGATGTTATAATCGAAATAGCTTTCGCCCCCCCCCGCCCCCCCCCCCCAATAATTTGAATTTAAAAATGGCAGCAAAAAAAATGAATTCGAAAGTAGAAGTGTTTGAAATCGTATATTTATCGAATGTCTGTGTTCGAATAGTATGAATGTATGATATTACCGACATGCTCGAAACCAACATCTTCCTGATTAAAAAAATAATCACAATATATATTTGCATGTTAGCCTGAGTGCTTTATTAAACTAAAGTACTAATATTTTCCTATTTTAACCGGCTCTATTCTAGTAGGCTTTCTTTTTCAAATAAGCAGAAGGGCGGAAATCGCGGAATGATTGAGGCTAAAAGTAGTCCTGTTATTGAAAACAAACCGAAACAATTAGTGCCGTAGCTATAACATGTCATAAACCAAAAATTTCCGAATAAATATGTCCCCCCCCCAAAAAAAAATCTTGCAATAATAATCACAATACTTTGCCAACTGCCAAAACGAGAAGGACAAAAAACATTTTTATTACAATTAGTATAGGTAATCGCATGGGGCCGAGGAAAATTACGGTTTAATTTCACGAGTGTTTTCAAAATTTTACAAAATTGCCCGAGTCGCGAAGCGACGAGCGTAATTTCTAAGATTTTGAAAACACGAGTGAAATTAAACTGTAATTTTACGAGAACTCATGCGATTATGTGTTAATAATATAGAGAGAAAAATTAAATCATAATTATAATTATGAACATAATTATTTTACGTACGTCATGACTGCAAGGAAGCCCGCTAAATGCCAAAGCCAAACTGATAAACAAGTTCACTGCACTGAGGCAATAAATAAAATCTCTTAAAGAGTTTAATTCAAACAAACATCAAAATATAACAAGTGAAACTATATTAAGTATAAGAGCTTTAACTTTATTCAAATGTCAACAGTCATCGTCAATCAGAATCTGAATCGGAGTGCAAAATAAACCTCTTGAACTGTCGTTTGCCTTTGGTATTGGTGCTGAAACTCGAGCTTGCCTGTGCTGAATTATTACTAGCCGTGTTGAAAGTTACTTGGCAGTTGTTGAAGTTGTAGATGTTGCGTGGGGAAAGCGGTGAAGACAACAATGATGATGGTGGATTAGCCTCTGACACTTGCCGTTGTCGGGAAAATTCAGACGCGCCGTCTATTACATGTGATAAAACTTGCTGCTCTTTTTCATCTCCCGAGTCATATTCGTCGAGGCCTTGCTCCGATTTGTGACCCGTGATATTTTTTATTTCACACTTTGGTACTCCCGAGCTTTTTAACTTCTTTACGACGGTTTTCCTGGCACTGTGGTTGGTTAGCTTTTTCTCGGGACAAGCAACTTTCAAAGGTTAGTTTTCCTTCATCTTTTTCATGATATTATCGATAGTATTTTTGCCCATTGGTGTTTTTTTGTACCAAATATCCGTGGTAGGGGTTTCGATAACTGATAAGTAGAAAGGGCCCGTTGTTTTCATTTCGCTGGGACGCCGTTGGATGTATTGTGCACGTTTAAAAAGAGACACTGGACATCTTCTTTCGTCTCCAGTAGCAAACATTTTTGGCTTAACAAGTCTGGGTTTTTCTCGCAAGCCGCTCTGTCTTGTCTTCGTTATTCCTTCAGCAAATGTGATGAACTCGATGCCGTTGTCATCCTTTTGTAAACAATAATCTTCAACCTTCATTTCGTGGTGCTCTTGTCAAGCCAGCGAGGGGTTTTTCCTCCTAACTGGCCGCTTGTCCACAATATTTCTTCTTCTTCTTCGGTGAGACTCTTTGCTTTGTTTGGTCGTTTTCCTAAGCCGTTTCTTCGCAACTTTCTTGCTTTTCCTTCGAGCACTTTTCTGGAATTGAGGAATTCAGTGTCTTTTAATATGGATTTTGGATAGGCCTTTTCTTTGAGAAAACGGTGCAATGATGCTTGCATTACTCCAAGGCAGTCCGGTCCGTAATCTTCACCATTTGCTTTGCGTAGTTCGGCGTAAAACTGCGACAGTACCTTGTCAAGTTCTTCACTTTCGTACGCTTCAAGGTTTTCACTGACGTTTCTGAGCACTGCCCATTTTTGAAAAATTCCAACCCAGAAGATAGTGCTTTTCTTTGTGTTTACATTGTCACTTGATATCTTTAATTCTTCAATTTCTTCATTATTTGCCTCAACAAAACGGGAAGCCATGACCCTTTTCAAAACATTACGCCATGATAATTTATTTTTTACAAAATCACAAATGTTTCCCGCCGCTGGTGTATCGACCAATCAGAGGCAAGTAATTTTGCCCTGAATTACAGAAAAATGCCCTCTTCATTAGCCAATCATACTCAATTACTTCCAGTATATAAAGTATAAGACACAATTTTATTTTCGCCACACGATGTCTGCATGTTTACTTACGTTTAACTGACAAGTTTTCTAACTAACTAACTAACCAACCAACCAACCAAGCAACCAAGCAACCAACCAATTAACCAACTAACTAACCAACTAACTAACTAACTAACTATCTAACTAACTAACCAACTAACTAACTAACTAACTAACCAACTAACTAACTATCCAACCAACCAACTAACTACAGTAACTAAATAACTAACTAACTAACTAACTAACCAATGAACGAACCAACCAACCAACCAAGCAACCAAGCAACCAACCAACGAACGAACCAACCAACCAACCAACCAACCAACTAACTAACTGACTAACTAACTAACTGACTGACTGACTAACTAACTAACTAACTAACTAACTAACTAACTACTGACTGACTGACTGACTGACTGACTGACTGACTGACTGACTGCATACTGACTGACTGACTGACTGACTGACTGACTGCATACTGACTGACTGACTGACTGACTGACTGACTAACCTAACCAACTAACTAACTAACAATATATATTGACATAATCTCTTAATATAGTCTTAAAGAAAACAGGTCCCAATTTTCCGAATAAGCCTGTTAATTTTACGAATATTTCAAATATGTAAAAGTTGGGGGAGTGCCGCACCCTCGCTACGGCCCTGGAAACAATTGTCAAGAGGTACAACGAAAATGTTGTCTTGGCCGGCCCTCCTCAGTTTACCAAACTTCCTACACACCTGCGAAAAGCAAAAGCTGAGATAACAACAAGCGAACAAACCAATGCAGTTAGACACCTTTAGTGACGAACGCCTGCTATCTATAACGTACTTGTACCTAAACCTCGTACGCGGCACCAAATAAAACAAAACAAATCCGAGTATAAGGTGAAAACGACGGCAACGATAATAAAATAACAAATTATGAAATTAAACGAACCTGGGCTGGCGGAGCTTCGACAACGACCCCCGCGCCATTTTATTCGCCTTCAACATTGCCATCGGCCACTGGTTGTACAGAATTAAGTGGTGGTGGATCATGGAGCAATGTCGCTGGGCTATAGTCTTGTCGTTGAGCCATTATGAAGTACCACGTTTTTTACAAAGTACATATGCGTTCTTTCCCAGCTGTTCTACCTCGAATGAAGCTTGATATGTTCTTATTACACGATTGAGTCGGTTTTCTTTGATGTACCCACTGATCTCAAAAATAGGACTGGATAGAGCATCTAGTGTTAATGATTTGAAGCCGGAAATAGCTAGCGGCGGCAATCTTGGAGTGACCACTTTCTGTGACTACGCTATATAGTTTTACTTAGGCGAAGCCGAGTTATCGCGTATTTATGCAATTATCTGTTCACAAATCGAACTCATCCCAAATATCCTAAGAAGTAGAAAGTATTCAAAGGTATTTGGACTCAAAATATTGTAAGTTTAGGCGGAAAATGTCTGGAAAATGATTCCCACAGCTCCATGTTTTGAAGTCCTGCAAAGTGCAAACCGCCAAGTATTAGAAGCTTGGTCGTTGAATTGTCAGTGGTTTGGATGACTAAGGATTTATTTACTGTATCTGGACAAAGGGCTTAAGGACTCACTGTGGTAAGCACTTTCGTTGTTTCTCTTAATTTTTGTGGTTACTCAACTTATTTATCCAAATATACTATTAATATATTTAGTGCACAGGTTGTCGAATGGGGGTGTAGGTAAAACATGGCCCTGGCCCTATCTATGGCCCACCTGTTTTTCCTTTAATTTTGTTGGTTTTATGTTTTCACATTTTCCATGAAGATATTGGGGTTGTTAGAATACATTTCATCATAAAAATCTAGTTACCAACCCAAAAACTATCGTTCCTAATAACAGAGCAAGGATTGGATTGGGCCATGCTCGTTTTACTTCCGCGTGAACTTTCCAGTGAAAATGTCCATATGTACCTCGTATGGTATTGACGAAAAAATACATTGGATTGACGAGCAAATACATTGCCCTCGTACCAGCCCACTGGATGCGGGATTACTGGGTCTCTTCATTAAATTAACTATTATCCTTCATTTACAAATCGCTCTGAATTAAGGATAATGGTTAATCTAATGTTAGAACCCAACACAACAAAAAAACGCCCCTCCTAGTGGGTTTTCTAACCCCATCCCAAACCCCCAGCCATTAGCCTGAATATCACGATAGCTTGTCGACCCCCCAGCTGAGCTACTCAGATCTGAGTAGTAGAATCACAACCTTGACTTATTCCAGTTACAATTGGTTCTCTGCGAATTCTTGTGAGATCAAATAATCCAATCAAATAAACAATTATGAATCATGAGTATTAATTATTAAACCACTCAAAATCTACTCAGGTTACCACTACCAGCCATCACTGATCCACTTCCCTACTTGGCGTGCTAAACTTATGATTAGTGAGAGACACTAAGCATGTGGGATAGTAATTGACTAATGTACGCATGCGCTAAACTCACGATCGCCACTAAATTAACCATTATCCTTAATTTAGAGAAATTTGAGAATTAAGGATAATGGTTAATTTAAGGAAGAGATTGTGTTGGTCTAACAGTCTGGTTGAATTTCCATATAAAAATCCCGAAATGACGTCACATAGACTATCGGTAGTAAAAGTCGAAATTAAAATCAGCTGTTATTTCTAAAATAAAACATTATCGTAAGAGTTAGGGTTAGTATATATTAGGTGGAGGGTTAGGGTTAGGATTAGGGTAAGGTTTGGGTTAGCAACTATGTTTTAAATTTGGGGATATTTATATGGAAATCGAGCCAACAGTCTAGTATACCCAAAAAGTCGAAATGTGGAGAGAGGACTGGGACAGAGTTTGACTTAATTTCGGTAATTGTAACCAACCCCAAACCAACAAAGTTCCTAAACCTAACCCCGCCATCTAACGAGTTTTCTAAGGGCGGGTAGTTAGGGTTAGGATATTTTCTGTTTTGGTGTTGGTTACAATTATCGAAATTAAGGTAAACTCTGTCCCAGTGCTCTCTCCGCATTTCGACTCTGCGATTAGGAACGCTAGTTTCTGGGTTGGTAACGAGATTTTTATGGTGAAATATATTCTAACAACCCTAATATCTTCTTGGAAAACGTGGAAAACATAAATCCAACAAAATTGAAGGGAAAACCGTTGGGCCATAGGTAGGGCCATAGGTAGGGCCATAGGTAGGGCCATGGCCCGGGCCATGGGCTAGGGCCATGTTTTACCTACACCCGTCGAATGGTACTGTATGTAATTATCTAAATACTAAATAAGGTTCGGTCTGGTTGTACATTATTGTTTAATGAATTATTGTTGCCTTTGATTGCTTAGCTTCCAGTAAGATGTACATTATTGTTGTTTTCACTTATTTATTTCAAGTCAAAATTTATGTCACTATTTTTATTCATCTTTTTGTTACCAACAATAATTTAGGCCATTTGCCATAAAAGATTAAATGAATTTAATTTGTAGGTTTACCACCTTTTTATGAAACAAGTGTGCTCTCCTAGTTAATTTACAACATTATTTTCTTCAAAATTTTCCTCAAAAATACAGTTAATTATACTGTACTGTCTGTACAGTATAATTGAGAACATGTCAAGCTTCTATTCATATAGTGGATTTGGAAAAACTTTACCCCAGGTTGATAATAGTTTCCTTCATACTGTTGCTAGAAAAGTACTGGTTCAGATAAACCAGCCATTTCTCCCAAGCTAAATGCTGCTGTTTTTATTAAATTTCTAGACCTTCTAAACATGATGGGTACATGAGAAAAACAAGACAAGACCAATACTAGCTTAAATCAGATAAAGTTTATGTGAACTCACACATAAATGTTAATGACTTGTGTATAATAAAGTTCTTAGTGTCACTATTAATACATTGTCACAAGGGATTGGGACACCATGAACTTGTTGGCCATTAAGTCCATTTGTAGCTGTATGGTCTATAAATTCACCACCATTTACAAACTAGAAATGGTGCCATTTTTAATATTACCAATAAACCTGTTTGATAAAACATGTGTTAGGTAATGAACACCAAAGCGACAGAATTATCCCCTGGGTTTAGACAAGCACAAATGGGAACCATAAAAGGAACACGAATGCAGCATGTCATCACATTGAATCATAATAAAATTAGTCCTGGTGAGGAACTGTACATTGACGTACTGAAACTTAAAAGTAATAGCTGTTTGGTGCTTGGTTCATTGGGTTTGTTTTACTCCTTTTTCTTGAGGTTGCCTTTTTCATAATATAATTGTCAGTATATTGCCAAAATAAATTTACCTGGCAATTGCAAATATATGTATGATCATGACATGCTATCTGTGATAAATCCACAGCCATCATTGCACTGGTAAATTCTCTGAAAAATATGCTGCTTAAAGGATTAAGCCAGGGCCACTTCAGGAACCATTAATGACAATGTTTGACCATAAAACACATACTGTAAACTTCCAATAATAAGACCTCCCAAAGGTAAGTCCTCTGCATTCTATACAAAAAAATCCTTCTCAAAATAAGCTCCCCCAAACATATAAGCCACAGAATTATGTATCATATATGATATATAGGGTCTTACAGTGATATAAATTTTGACTCAATAATTAAGTGAAAACAACAATAATGTACCTCTTGCTGAAAGCTAAGCAATCAAAGGCAACAATATTAATTAATAAAGCAATAATGTACAACCACACAGAAACTTATTTAGTATTTAGATAATTACAGTACCATTCGACAACCTGTACTATATATATATATATATTTAAAAAACTCATTAATAATGCATGAAGAAAACACATAGCAAAATCACCACCGTGTCGTATCTTTATATGTGATAAAGATCCATCCTAATTTACATAAACTTTAGCTCTGATTTTCTCGGCTTAGATAACGTTATTTTTCAAAATTACTACGCCAACGAACTTACCAAATGCTCGTCGTTTTTTAAGCCGTTTAAAATACTCGCAGCATTGTTTTATCAGATATAAAACACTCGGCTGCGCCTCGTGTTATATATCTGATAAAACACTGCTGCTCGTGTTTTAAACATTACATATATATATATATATATATATATATATATATATATATATATATATATATATATATATATATATATATATATATATATATATATATATATATATATATAAATATATATATATATATATATATATATATATAATTACATGTTGAAAGGATTTATGGTGAAGGAAAATTTCGAGTGTTGGAATACATACATTTTAAGACCAAACCGGGACCAGTTGCGAAAAATGCAACTTAGCGGCCTTCCGGTAGGAATTGAACCCGCGACTCTACGATTGCTAGTGCAGTGCTCTGACCACTGAGCTACGGAAGCCGTTGCCGAGAGCCTAGTCACGAGTTCTGTATATATGGTGGTAATGCCGGGATAAGATTCTGGGTATATTATAGGTAATATTTGGCATTTCATTCGATCAAACTACATGTTGAAAGGATTTATGGTGAAGGAAAATTTCGAGTGTTGGAATACATACATTTTAAGACCAAACCGGGACCAGTTGCGAAAAATGCAACTTAGCGGCCTTCCGGTAGGAATTGAACCCGCGACCCTGCTATTGCTAGTGCAGTGCTCTGACCACTGAGCTACGGAAGCCGTTGCCGAGAGCCTAGTCACGAGTTCTGTATATATGGTGGTAATGCCGGGATAAGATTCTGGGTATATTATAGGTAATATTTGGCATTTCACTCGTTCAAACTACATGTTGAAAGGATTTATGGTGAAGGAAAATTTCGAGTGTTGGAATACATACATTTTAAGACCAAACCGGGACCAGTTGCGAAAAATGCAACTTAGCGGCCTTCCGGTAGGAATTGAACCCGCGACCCTGCGATTGCTAGTGCAGTGCTCTGACCACTGAGCTACGGAAGCCGTTGCCGAGAGCCTAGTCACGAGTTCTGTATAGATGGTGGTAATGCCGGGATAAGATTCTGGGTATATTATAGGTAATATTTGGCATTTCACTCGATCAAACTACATGTTGAAAGGATTTATGGTGAAGGAAAATTTCGAGTGTTGGAATACATACATTTTAAGACCAAACCGGGACCAGTATTACATAGTATATATACAAGTAGTATATACAAATATTACCTATAATATACCCAGAATCTTATCCCGGCATTACCACCATATATACAGAACTCGTGACTAGGCTCTCGGCAACGGCTTCCGTAGCTCAGTGGTCAGAGCACTGCATTAGCAATCGCAGGGTCGCGGGTTCAATTCCTACCGGAAGGCCGCTAAGTTGCATTTTTCGCAACTGGTCCCGGTTTGGTCTTAAAATGTATGTATTCCAACACTCGAAATTTTCCTTCACCATAAATCCTTTCAACATGTAGTTTGATCGAGTGAAATGCCAAATATTACCTATAATATACCCAGAATCTTATCCCGGCATTACCACCATATATACAGAACTCGTGACTAGGCTCTCGGTAACGGCTTCCGTAGCTCAGTTGTCAGAGCACTGCACTAGCAATTGCAGGGTCGCGGGTTCAATTCCTATCGGAAGGCCGCTAAGTTGCATTTTTCGCAACTGGTCCCGGTTTGGTCTTAAAATGTATGTATTCCAACACTCGAAATTTTCCTTCACCATAAATCCTTTCAACATGTAGTTTGATCGAGTGAAATGCCAAATATTACCTATAATATACCCAGAATCTTATCCCGGCATTACCACCATATATACAGAACTCGTGACTAGGCTCTCGGCAACGGCTTCCGTAGCTCAGTGGTCAGAGCACTGCACTAGCAATCGCAGGGTCGCGGGTTCAATTCCTACCGGAAGGCCGCTAAGTTACATTTTTCGCAACTGGTCCCGGTTTGGTCTTAAAATGTATGTATTCCAACACTCGAAATTTTCCTTCACCATAAATACTTTCAATATATATATATATATATATATATATATATATATATATATATATATATATATATATATATATATATATATATATATATATATATATATATATACGAAAGTATACAATGTGCCCTTCCCGCTATCACCATATGGCTTTATGGTAACTGTGGACTTGGGACCCACTATGTACGGCTACACATTGAAGGATTGCATTGTGGAGTCACCAGAGTGCTCAAACTGCGAGCAGTGAGCAATGCATAATGCTAACAGTAAACGTCTCATTGAGAGAGACTCTCCGCCCAATCCATGAGAGTGCTCAAACCACATGAGCGGTGAGCGTAATATATACGAAAGTATACAATGTGCCCTACCGGCTATCACCATATGGCTTTATGGTAACTGTGGACTTGGGACCCACTATGTACGGCTACACATTGAAGGATTGCATTGTGGAGTCACCAGAGTGCTCAAACTGCGAGCAGTGAGCAATGCATAATGCTAACAGTAAACGTCTCATTGAGAGAGACTCTCCGCCCAATCCATGAGAGTGCTCAAACCACATGAGCGGTGAGCGTAATATATACGAAAGTATACAATGTGCCCTATATATATATATATATATATATATATATATATATATATATATACACATTTATACCGTACATAGTGGGTCCCAAGTCCACAGTTACCATAAAGCCATTATGGTGATAGCCGGTAGGGCACATTGTATACTTTCATGTGTATATATATATATATATATATATATATATATATATATATATATATATATATATATATATATATATATATATATATATATATATATATATATATATGACCCAATATGGTCAATACATGACCCAATATGGTCAATATTGGGTCGTATACATGACCCAATATGATCAATATTGGGTCATGCTGAAGCATACCAAAGTGGGGCAATACAATGCAACCTTTGTCTCGAAGAAAAGCTCCACTTAGTAAAGGCCGACAAAGAAATTATTTTAAACAAAAGAGCCGAGATAGTGTCAAAATGCCGCCACGAAAATAAATTTTATGCGAACAGCCAAAACCGCGGGAAGAAGAACCGGCACGTCATCAACATTCTCTACCATGACGTTCATACTGTATAAAAGGAATATTCGAATCGTGATCTAACTAGTTGCCTGATGATCGTGTAAAGCGTGAAACTCCGAGTAGCGACAATAAAGTTTTTAAGTTTACTATATACCTGCTCTACTGTTTACAGTATTGAACACTCTTTTATTCTTAGCCAACATTCTATCCGAAAATTTGTCTTGGTATATTCCGCACCTGATCTTCAGTTGTGCACTCTATTTGGCCTTGATATTGCTTAAAAATGAACAAGATCCGATTCAACTATTCAATGAAAAACATCGCCTTGCCATCGAAGGACGCCTACCGAAGAAGCCTTATTGGAAAAGTAGAAAGTGTGATAAAGAGAATGAGATGGAAAGCCCACTTCTTCCTCCACGGAACCAACAACGCAACCGGCTGCCCCAAGTTTGGCTTAAATTCAAGAAAATGCCCTCCACATACCATTGAAATGAGAGAATTCGAAGAAGATCTCCTCCGCATGATTGAGAACATTAAGTTTAGAAACGTGAACAACCAATTCCAAGCATCCCTATCAACCGATCTAAAGAAAATTACATCATCACCTAATCTTCTCATTTTTTCCGACAAAACAGAAAACATCTATGAAATGAATCCAGAGAGATACAATCAACTTTTGACAGAGAACATTACGAAAAACTACAAATTAGCAGACAACCAAGTGATCGATGACATCAACCAGGAAATGAAAGTAATAGCGAACGAACTTGAAATCGGTGACCGGATCGAAACTATGGCCAAGCGACCCGCCTTCATCTCCCTGAAAGATCACAAAGAAAATTTCGAAAGCCACCCAACGTGCAGGTTAATCAACCCGGCCAAAAGTAACCTAGGAAAAGTTAGTAAAGTCATCTTAGACATAATAAATGCCACCATCCGAACCAGCAGCAGCGTGAATCAATGGAGAAATTCTTCAGCAGTTATCGTATGGTTCAAGAATGTAAACAACAAAAACGATCACGCCTTCCTATCTTTCGACATCGTCGACTTTTATCCGTCCATCACAGAAGACCTGTTAAGCAAAGCGATTTCCTGGGCAAGTAAATATACCACCATTTCTGACCAAGAAATATCCATCATTAAGCATGTAAGAAAATCCCTGCTATTCAACGGAGAAAAAGCCTGGGTGAAAAGTAATAACGCATCCATGTTCGACGTAACCATAGGGAGCTACGACGGGGCGGAGATCTGCGAGTTGGTTGGTCTATTTATTCTGGATTCTCTAACCAAAAGATTCGGAAGGGAAAACGTAGGACTGTACAGAGACCTAGCCTTATTAAAGAATGCGACTGGCAGACGTGCTGATCGAGCAAGAAAATACCTTACAAAAATATTTGAAGTAATCGGGCTCAAAATTACAGCTCAAACCAATCAAAAGACCACTAACTTCCTCGACATCACCCTCAACCTGAACGATGGAAAATTCCACCCCTATCGAAAACCCAACAACGAGCCAATTTATGTCCACAGCCATTATAACCACCCACCAACGATTATAAAGAAAATACCATCAATGATCAACAAGCGAATCTCCCAACTTTCCTCCGACCAATCATCTTTTGAGTCAGCTGCGCCAATCTACGAAGAAGCACTTAAACGAAGCAAATACCAACCAAACCTCCAATACCTCGCCAACGATCACCCAACGCAATCATCAAACCAAAGAAAACGGCAAAGAAACATAATCTGGTTCAACCCCCCATTCAGTAGAAACGTGAAGACAAACGTAGGCCGCACTTTTCTTAACCTTCTGGACAAGCATTTTCCTGTTTCGAGAAAATTGCGCAGAATATTCAACCGAAACACCGTAAAGGTCAGCTACAGCTGCATGCCGACCATGAAATCTGCAATATCAAAGCACAACGCGCGCATCCTCTCCAAACAGAAGAAACAGCCAATTCCGACCAGAGGTTCTAATTGCAACTGTAGGAACAAAAACGAATGTCCACTTCCAGGAAACTGTTTAACAACGAACGTAATCTATAAAGCCGTAATAACAACCACCGACAACGCACAATCTAAAGAATACATTGGAATGACCGCAAATGAATTTAAACAACGCTACAGGAATCATCAAAAATCTTTCCGGACGATAAGTACGAAAACGAAACTGAACTTTCAAAATACGTCTGGAGCCTGAAAAAGAACGAACGTAATTTCTATTTGTGCTGGTCAATATTGGGTCATGCTGAAGCATACCAAAGTGGGGCAATACAATGCAACCTTTGTCTCGAAGAAAAGCTCCACTTAGTAAAGGCCGACAAAGAAATTATTTTAAACAAAAGATCCGAGATAGTGTCAAAATGCCGCCACGAAAATAAATGTTATGCGAACAGCCAAAACCGCGGGAAGAAGAAACGGACACGTCATCAACATTCTCTACCATGACGTTCATACTGTATAAAAGGAATATTCGAATCGTGATCTAACTAGTTGCCTGATGATCGTGTAAAGCGTGAAACTCCGAGTAGCGACAATAAAGTTTTTAAGTTTACTATATATATATATATATATATATATATACGTACAGTGTATATAATAGTATATTTGGATAAATAAGTTGAGTAACCACAAAAATTAAGAGAAAGAACGAAAGCGCTACCATAGTGAGTCCTTAAAACCTTTGTCCAGATACAGTAAATAAATCCTGAGTGATCCAAACCACTGACAATTCAACGACCAAGCTTCTTACTTGGCGGTTTGCACTTTGCAGGACTTCAAAACATGGAGCTGTGGAAATAATTTTCCAGACGTTTTCCGCCTAAACGTACAAGATTTTTAGTCCAACTACCTTTGAATACTTTCTACTTCTTAGGATATTTGGGATAAGTTCGATTTGTGAACAGATAATTGCTTAAATACGCGAAAACTCGGCTTCGCCTAAGTAAAACTATATAGCGTAGTCACAGAAAGTGGTCACTCCAAGATGGCCGCCGCTAGCTATTTCCGGCAATTTCCGGCTTCAATGTTCGTGACTCCGAAACAATAGGTTGCTCTATCCAGTCCTGTTTTTGAGATCAGTGATAAAAAGTAGCCAAACTAAGCCAAAAGAAGCCAAAATCGAAATTTAGAGTGGGGACTGGGGCCGTTCATCTTCCTTGGCGGGAACAAGTGATATCTTCGTATTACGAGATAAAAAATTAGCTTGCCTTTTGTGCTTCGCGGTCTGTTCGTGTTTGTCTACATTTTTTAATATTGGGGTGATATTTTGTCGTCAGAGCGAGCAGTAGGCATCGTCCGAACCATCTTTTTCCTTTTCAACCCAAGGATATTTTCTTTGCCATTCAGCCTTAAATTTTCGCGACGAGTCGTAATGACTTTTCCATTTGTTTCCTTGGTCACTCGTGGACGGTTTGCTTAAGCTCATCTATTGACCAGTTTTAATAGTACGTTCAACAGCGAACTTAGAGTTTAGTGTTAACTACTGTATAAAGAAAAATCGAGTATACTTTTCCAAAAAGTAGGACCTCTGCGAAGACAGTAGTCTAAAGTCTAAACTGTCTCTGATTGGTCGAAAGTGATCCGATTCCGATCATCCGAGCAGAAAGAGCTTGTAATAACTAACTTTTTACTGATGGATGCGTGACTATTTTTCGAAAAGTTGCTTATTTCACTATTTTGAAAAAGAAGCCAAAAGAAGACAAAAAATAGAAAGAAGCCAAACGTAATTTATAGTAGCCAAACAAAGTCAAAAGAAGCCAAAATCGAGAAATTTGGCGCTTTTTGCGCCAAACAGGCAACCCTGAGATGGCCGCCGCTAGCTATTTCCGGCTTCAATTTTCGTGACTCCGAAACAATAGGTTGCTCTATCCAGTCCTATTTTTGAGATCAGTGGATGTACCGCGGGCTTTATCTAGCATAAAGGCCATGAATACTAATTAGATAAGAAATGAAGGAAAAACTAAGGGAAATCTTTGTCCAAGGTGGATACAATGGACAAAAGTTTGTTGGAAAACATCCTCACTCGTGAAATAAGTCAGATAAAGTCCTCGAACGTCGGGCTTTCTGCTATACAGGGTGTCCCAAAAAAAGGTTACCTTTTCAAATTCAAATTAGCATGTTAATTCAAGCAACCTATTGTAGTTCTTTGAAATTCATTATCGCTTTTGAACTACGAATGCGTAAAAACACACAGTTTTATACACATGGGATATTAAACACAATAGGTTGTTTGAATTAACACGCTCATTTGAATTTGAAAAGGCAGCCTTTTTTTTGGGACACTGTATATAAAGCCCTCGGACGCTGCGCGTCCTCGGGTCTTTACATAGGATATGTGATCTCGCGCTTTATCTCTTACATCAACTCTCTTTTATAGCCCCTCAATGCATACATGACTGATTCTATTCACTCTTACCGTTTCCTGCGCGTACTGTATTCCTAATTCCGCGGTTAATGAGAATAATAGTTAATTTAAGAGATCCTAACCGTAACCCATCTTGCGTTTTGTTGTGTTTTTTTTCTTGTTTTTTATTCCCCGTCACAATCACTACCTCCCCGTCACAATCACCTACCTCCCCCTTACGATTTCAGTAAACTTATGGTACATTAACGCAAAACATAATGCTTGTGGGATTACTAGAATTTACGCATAGCCTTAAATTGATATGATATGTAAATTAAGGATAATCCTTAATTCTAATGAGGACTCTGTTGTATTATTGAGGTTGTATTATTAAGGTTATTATTATTAAGGTTAGTATTATTAAGGTTAGTATTATTAAGGTTAGTATTATTAAGGTTATTATTATTAAGGTTAGTATTATTAAGGTTAGTATTATTAAGGTTAGTATTATTAAGGTTAGTATTATTAAGGTTAGTATTATTAAGATTAGTATTAGTATAGGTTATTGAACCGACCGAGGTCAATTAAAAAAATATAACCAACTTTCTTATTACCCAACAAAGGAGGTTTCCTATTGGGATTTCACTTTGACGTAATTTAAATTACGTAATTTAAATTTTAAAATAAGCTATTGAATGCATTAAAGATCAATTTCAATAGATTATTCTTTTTATTTAAATTACGTACGTCAAAGTGAAATCTCTATGGGCTTTGCGATTTACATAAAATTGCTGGACAATTAGAGACTCGTGGTCAGTGAGAATTTTAGGGAGCAACATGTAATTAGGATGGATGCCTCCGATAGTGACGAGGAGTTTTGGATAACTCAAAGTACATCATTTTCGCGAAAAGATGAGGAAGGTTTGAGTGTGGGCTTGGAGCAGTTTGATGAAAACAGATTGGTAAAAACTACTGCAACAAATCGTGATAAATGTGAAGTAATGAAGATTGTGGCGAACGCGTAAGTGGGAAGTGCGTGTTTAGTCGGTGTAATTTCTATTTTGGAAAGAATTAAGGCACGAGTGAATAAAACAGTAATAGTTGCGTGTTTATTTCTTGATAAAATGAGTTGTTTTTGTTCGTTTCGGTCGTGCATTTTGTGCTATGACTGGAAACAGTGCTGTATACAGGTTTTAAAAAAATCATTAATAATGCATGAATGAAACACAAAGGAAAATCACCACCGTGTCGTATCTTTATATGTGATAAAGATTCATCCTAATTTACATAAACTTTAGCTTTGATTTTCTCGGCTTAGACAACGTTATTTTTCAAAATTACTACGCCAACGAACTTAATTGATTGACAACTTCATTTAAAAGAGGGTATACACATAACAGCCGAAGCTGACAAACCTGCGGCCCTCAATAATATTACAGGACGATATAAAATTAATTTAAATCAATCCAAGCTATTACTGAATGAAAACTAAAATGTTGAGTAAAATATACAACATATGCATTAATTACAATATCAATTACTATTACAAATAAAATATTGTTGAAATACCATTTTTATATAAAAAAGCCTGAGTTACATTAAAAGTTCAAAACAATCGATGTCTCTATATGATTCTAAAAAATGCTTTTTTAACCCGGATTTAAAAGATTTAACATTAGGCTTACTTTTTAGTATGTTCGATAGACTGTTCCATAGCTTAATGTTGGTAACAGTGAAGGACTTTCCCCCTTCGGTAGTGTTTTTAAATTTAGGACAAACTAAGTTATAACTACCATGCCTGGTATTTCTACCATGAACAGACTGATTTGATTTGAATAGTTCTTCGATATATCGGGGCACTTCACCACGCAGTCTTTTGTAGATGAGTGTACAGTTATTTATTTTGATTTCGTCATAAAATGGTAACCAGTTTAGCTCGAAGAAATTAGCCATAGACCTAGATGAAGTATCTCTTTCCAAAATTACACGGGCAGATCTTTTTTGAAGTCGAAGAATTCTCTGGAGGTCACTTTTAGAGCAGCAGCAAGACCAAACAGAGCTCCCATACATTAGTGTTGGTTTAATCAAGGAGTCGTAGAAAAGTTTCCTTTCCCTCACTGGTAAGAAGTTGCGTATCTTCCTAAGTAGCCCAATCTTCTGACTAAGCCTCTTGCAAAGTTTATCCACATGTTGTTTGAAAGTTAGTTTAGAATCAAAGATTACACCCAGCAGCTTTTGGAAGGATACTTGTTCAATATCTGTACCACTTGCATTAAGAATCAAATCTGAACATTCCAAACGAGAGTGTAGACGCTGTCCAGTAACCAGAATGGACTTGGTTTTAGAGGCATTTAGGACCATCTGGTTTTGATCAGTCCATTGACACAACTTGTCAATGTCCTCTTGGAGGCTGGTCTGTATCTCTATTGGGGCAACGGAAAAGTTAGAGGACGATGATAATGTTGTGTCGTCCGCATAAACATCCACAGTGGAGTTTGGAATGACTGACGGTAGATCATTAATGAAAGTCAAAAACAGGAGTGGCCCGAGGATGCTGCCCTGAGGGACTCCATGGGTGATATTTAGAGTAGCTGATCTAGCACCGCTGACTTCAACACACTGTTTTCGATTGAACAAGTAACTCTCAAAGAGCTGCAAATTCTTGTGATCCACACCACATGCACTCAGCTTAGCCAATAAAATCCGATGGTCAATTAAATCAAAAGCTTTGCTGTAATCCACAAATAAGAGTCCTGACACGCTGTTGTTGTCAAGGTCAAAGAGGATCTGGTCTGACGTTTCCGAAAACCCGACTGCACCATACAAAAGGTCGTTCTCAATTAGATGTGAATTAAGTGCATCGTAAACATGTCTCTCATACAACTTTGAAAGAACAGGCAATACAGAGATTGGTCTATAGTTCTGCTTGTCCGTCCTACTACCTTGATCCTTAAAAATTGGGGTGACTTTGGCGATCTTCCACAGAGATGGAAAACCGAAAGTAGCAATACAGCGATTTATAAGCTGTGAAATAGATACAGAGATGGCAGGAGCAGCAATTTTCAATATTCGCGGGCTCAGTCCGTCGATCCCGGTCGCTTTGCTGATTGGCATAGCCTGGAGAAGCTCAAATACTTTATCAGATGTAATGTGAGGAAGCATGAAATTAGTACTGCACTTTTTCCACTGTGAAAGTGATGCCAGCAGCGTGCTTTCACAGAAAGATGACTTGATGGCTGCCAGAAGGCTGACTCACAAATAATAAATTGAAAAGATCTGCAATCTGCTTACTCTCACACACTAATTTGCCATTTTCCTCCAGCTGGTGAGAACCATGACCTTCTTTCTGGGTAGTTCTCGACAGATCCTTGATTAATGACCACAGCTTCTTCGGGTTGTTTCGATTTTCGTTCACCTTTGATTCGAAAAAGCTTTTCTTCTTATTACGGATTAGCTGTGTTACTTTATTTTTGGCTTGTCGAAAGGCTGACCAGTCATTGGGATCATTTGAACTGCGCGCTTTTTTCAAAAAAACTGGTATGACGGGAGCATTCATATCTTCACCTATTCTCTGTTTTGTATCTCTTTGTTTAGATCATTTGTAAACCATTTCGGTTGGCTGGTTCGTTTAACCCGTTTAGAAACTAATGGTGCGTGCTTATTGAGAATACCATTAAAGATTCCATACCAAGACTCCACAACGTCATCGATCTCTTCGAAAAAAAAGCCGCATCCCAAGGGGCGCAGTTTAAATCTTTCACAAAAGACTGATGATCGAGGTTTTTTAAATTACGATACTCAAGAGAGAAGTGCTTTTGTTTTCTATCAGAATGCTCTGGTGATTTTTTGAAGCGACGTACAGCAAACACGGGAAGATGGTCAGATAAACCAATGTTTACGGTACAAACATTATACATTCTATCCGGATGGTTTGTATATATGTGATCTAAGCATGTTCCAGAAATTGGTCTTGTAACATCTTTAACGATTTGAGTCAGATTCAAATTTCTTAGTGTTTTCACCAACTGATGCTTTCGAAAACAATCAGTATTTAGGAAATCAATATTAAAATCTCCTAAAACTATTTGTTCCTTGTTTTCTAAATAAGCGTTCTCGATATTCTTGCTTAGCTTAATGTTTAGATCCTGCTTCGCTGATGGCGGGCGATAAATACCTGAGATAAGCAATGAGCGTTGAGATTTGTGTTGGCAAATTTCCAACCAAAGATGTTCAATATCTGCTGATTCAAGGTCGCTACGACGTTTGGCGTTAAGGGTTTCATTTACGTACGCTAAAATCCCACCACCAATTTTCACTAGCCTGTCCTTTCTATGCAAAACATAGCCCGGTATTTTGTAGTAGGAGTCTGGAATTATGATGGAGCTAAATGTCTCCGTGAGAATCAGGATATCAAGCTTTGTTTCGCCATTACACTTTGACGAGAGAGATTGCGATATTTCTTCAAATTTTGCATCCGTCAACCTTTGAACGTTCCAGTGACAAAGAGACAGGCCTTTCTTGTTTATATGTAACTGAAATGGTCCAGGATTTGGAGAGATGTCACCTCAGAGTAAAATGCATTCAGCAACCAGTCCGATCTGTATAAGTTTCAGCAGCTTTATTAGCTTGACACTTGAATATTCACTGGTCAGGTCTTTCGGCCTTACCAATTTACTATTAAAGACTGGAGGGGTGTTTATCGCTTGGGAAGCACTGAAAATATCCGACATACGAATATCCAAGCAACATGGTTTTGCAATTTCCTCATTTCCAATGCCAAACCGACGCCGATGTTGAAAAACCAGCAACACACAGAAAATTGTATAGGACGACAGCAAAGCACGTCCAACCGCCATCTTGGAAAGGGGTTTACCAAATGCTGGTCGTTTTTTAAGCCGTTTAATACACTCGCAGCAGTGTTTGATCAGATATAAAACACTCGGCTGCGCCTCCTGCTTTATATCTGATAAAACACTGCTGCTCGTGTTTTAAACATTACATAGAGTAGTAATATATATATATATATATATATATATATATATCAATGTGTTAGGGACTGGACTGAGCTCTAAGCCAATCAGAATCAAGTATTGATTTGAATGGACCAATCAGAGCACAGCCAGTCCCAAATTTCCAGGGGGGTTGAAACTTTTTAAGGTGTGGTCACCCTGTAAAGAACGACCAACCATCAAATCAGGGGGGATATGCACCTGGTCGTATACAAGAGGTTTTTTGTATTAAAATTATTCAAAATAAGGTGGTCGCGGTCAAGAGTATATATATCACTTGGATCGTGTTGTTGTACGACCAGTTTTTTGATAATCCTGAGTTGAACGACCAGAGAGTTTGAAGGTCATTCAAGGTGAATAGTGTTAAGCAAGTACTGACGTCATTTGCTATACGGGGTTGAAAGCAGTGGTGTACAAGGAACAGGAGGTTTAAGTCGTAGAATTTAGTGTTCTGACCAATTGATGATCAGTGTGGAAAAGTTCACCGAGAAACCAAACATCGAGGAAATTGAAGTGTTAGAATGGTTTTTCGATTTTGACGCATCGAAAAACCATTCTAACACTTCAATTTCCTCGATGTTTGGTTTCTGGACAAACTTTCCCCACTGATCATCAATTAATCGGAAAACGAAATTCTACGACTAAACGTCCTGTTCCTTGGTACATCATTGCTTTCAACTCCATATAGCATCCGTGCCAGCACTTAGACAAATCATCGTTCACACTGTGATATATATACCCACCGACACCTTGATTTGAAAAAAATAATACAAAAAATTATATTATACATGACCATCATACCTCACCCGATGTGATTTATACTTACGTGGTTCCATCCAATTCCATATTATTAATTGAAGATATTTTGGGAATAAAAATAAACAGTTTTTGGAAAAACTGTTTTATTTGTATTTGAATGTTTTTAAACACACTGAAATAATCATAGAAATTTCCGTCGTGGAGCTCTTACCTCGACGCCATCTTATGGCTGAATGACTGATATTCCCTAGTTACAGTATTTTTAAAACTGATATTTGCTCATAATATTTTAAGATGATATATCTCATAAAAATTATTTGGATGTTTTTTCTTCTAAAAAGTTTGACTGATATTCCCTAGTAACTGTATTTTTAAAAATGATATTTCCTCATAATATTTTAAGATGATATATCTCATAAAAATTATTTGGATGTTTTTCCTTCTAAAAAGTTTGAGCGATAGTTGAAAAAAAAGCTCAAAATAATTTTAGATGAATTATCCCATAAAAATATTAGAGGTGTAAAAGTGTTTAAATAAATTTGGAGTAAAACTTCAAATAAATTTTAAGAGAATTGTAGAGTATATAAGCAGATGTTGTTTCATATTTTATCAGTTGTGTGTGTTTTGCTCGCTTGTAAGTTGTGCTTCGGCACAAGACTCTGAATTCTTCCGATGTTCTGTTTTTTATTAAAAACTGCATCGGTGCGCGATCAGCCCGTAGTCGAATTTGCGATTCGAATGAGATTGACTCAGGTCCATAGCGACATTCTGGTCATCCCTTGTTCAATGAATTGCTTATTTTACGCAAGGGTTGTTCGTTAGCATATGATGAAAGAGTTAGCTATAGTAAAAACACACACACGATGGAGAAGTTGAATGAATATATATATTTTAAAACACACGAAAACAATAAAAAAACTATTTAAACAAGTTAGTTATATCCGTGAAGGGCTTTCGATGAGGGTATAAAATTCCTCGATACGTCACCCCTACAAATTAAAAATATTGTCAGTTTATTTGGTTTTCACCATACGGTCTGTACTCTCGAAGTACATAAACTCCTCACCCCTACAGTCCACGTACCCCCACACGCGGGGGTCATCGTCTTCGTCTTCTGACGGAGGGTTGTATGTGTCGAAGGAGTACTCCGACTCCTCCTGGACACGGAAAGCCCATTCACTTTCACCATCGGAGACGAGAAGCACTCCGGGTATCTCCTCTTCCACGTCGGCATCTTCTGTGGGAGGTGGAGGGATAACTTCTGTGGGAGGTGGAGGGATGACTTCTTTCTAAGAGAGAAATGTAAAAAACATAATAAATACATGTCGATTTTACAGACAGTAAAAACATTGCTATCTTACATTTTCTTCTTTCTTGACCGTGTTTGTATCGCACGGTGTCGAGTCTTTAACTTCGGCTGTGTCTCTTTTGTACATCGTTTCTTTGTTTGTTTTTTTCCTCGTTGCTTCGTGCCAGGGTGAAAGCGTTTTGGTTTGAGATGTGTCTTCGGGCATATATTTATAATGACGCTCTACGTCCTATTACAATGGATTGCGGCTTTAACCAATCAGAGTTTCTATAATCAAACCTACCCCCGTATCTATCCAATCAGAGTTCGTTCATTAAACCCTTCATGTCAAAACAATTGAATTATTATGGGTAGGGAACAATACATGTTGTTAAACGATTAGGGATGCGTATATATAATAAGCGTCGTGTTCTATGACCGCCCTTTATGTCAAAACAGTTTGATTAATAATAGTGGTAATACAATGAATCTTAAGGACGCGTATATATAATAAGCGTTTTGTTCTGATTCCTCCCCTTATGTCAAAACAGTTTGATAAATAATATTGGTAAGGACAATGAATTTACTTGTTGGGATTAGGGGGCATTTTGTTTGTGTACTTTGGTAGCTTTCGATTTTTTAATGAGTTCTAACCTTAATTACTTGTAGGGATTAGCGGCCATTTTGAAGGGATTAGTAACTGTGAAATATATATTTCCCGTGTTTAAATACGGCTATTTCTAGATATTTAAGCATTTTTACACTTATTTAAACATATTTTTATGCTTTTTGATACTTTATTTTACATTTTTCACACAATTTAGTATATATTTTAAGATACCCGTTAGCTCGATATCGAGGAGAGCGTGTTAATTAATTCACACATGTCAAATAGACGATAATGGTTTTTAATGTTTAACGTAATACTTCGGGATTGTTACAACACATCGTGCAAGAGTTTACAAAGAAGATATGCCGACCCACGAGATATTCTTGATTTTCCTGGCGATGAATCACAGCAATAATAATTCCAGCTTCGACTCCCATTCGGGTATTAAGAACAGAGGTGAGGTTAAAATCTTTCAGTATTATCCCGCGTCGGTCATCTAGCCAAGTTTTATCCCGGTCATTTAACCAATTGTTATCGTTGCACATCAAGTCCACCACGTAAAAATCAGAGTCTGTGCACACGGCATATAAAAAATCAGAGCTGTATAACTTCACGTTATCAAGTTTAATTTCGTTTATATCTATACTTGTTGCCATCGTATCTAATAATTAATGTTTTTGGCTAGAGATGTCTATATATACAAAGGGATTAGTCTTTGACGATAAATATATTTTGGTTGGTAAGATATATATTTTTACCAATCTTAGTGTGTTCGGATGAATCGAATTCGATTTTAAAATAATTGTTATGTGCATCGTTAAAGAAAAGTTCATACATCTGTATCGGTTCGCCAGCAGGTTTGGGTATTGGTCTTGAACCAATTAACTGTAGATTTCGTTCACGAGATAGAGCCTTCATAGATATTATATCTATAAATGTTGCTTGATTCATGGTTGATACGGCGGAGGTTCCTCGATTGCTACATGTACAAACTGTCCGATCAAATGTGTAAAATCGTCCGATGAGTAGGTATATATATATTTCTCATCCCATAACAATAGTATCTTATATAGTATTATTTCCGCACGTGCATTGTTGGGTAACATTTCCACTTTACGACATTCAATCACGTGATATTCAATGTGTGAAAAATACTTTGCTAAATCGGTCAGTATTACCAACAGAGGATTTTCTTTAGTACCTGCTATCATTTTGAAAGTGTTCTAAAAAAAATATGACTTCTAACGTGTGTTTTTATATCTTTCCCTGCAACGTTTTACGATAAATATTTTTGGACAATGTGTACCGCATTAAGTCAACAAAAAGATTAAAAAGATTTACATGTATAATCGTCGGAGCGCGTCTTATAATATTGATTTTATCATTCAACCAATGAGAATACGCCGATATTTTATTATGGAATTAAGTTCAACCAATCAGGATACCCCATTTTTTTTAACGTGTTTTTTATAAACGTTTGTTCCTAATTTTTTTAGTCACAATATCATGATGGCGTGTGTGAAGCAGACTCATAAAAATTTGGAAAGTGGAAAATCAATTGCTCGGTTTGAAAGTAGGGGAAAAGATATTCCTAAAATGTTAAAACAACGTCGTCTAGAGCGACAAGAATATCGTAAGGCTCGGGATATTTCAGATGGTGAAACATCATACCGTCAAGAAATCAGAGGAACAAAGAAAGTCAAACATTGTACAACTGAAGACAACATTGCACAGTCGCAATTAAATTTCGCTGTACCGATAGCTCAAGAACAACCCAGTTACATTCTACATCCGCAAGCGAAGTATAACGCGTCACCACGGCAAGCAAAGATACCGTCTCTAACCCCGCAAGTAAATTCACCTCTACTTCCGCAAGCGAAGTATAACGTGTCGTCGTGGCAAGCAAAGATACCGTCTCTAACCACACAAGTAAACCCCCTATTACTGTCGCAAGAACAGTATAATATACCGCTTCAAACACCGCAAGCAAAGTATAATACATCTCCTATTCCACCGCAAACGATCTCACCGCCACGACCCGAAGATGAATTAGATAATTACATATACGATATGCCCATTGATTTCTTCGGCCAAATCCCTATTCCTTCTCCTGCGAATTTAATACGAATGTGTGATGAAATGGTACCCGTTCAACAAGGAAAACAATTATTACAAATTGTGGATGAATTAGCAAAGGCTCTTTCCCCAACATTATCTCCTATTCCTCTTTCACCACCACAACTACCCCAGCCACCTAATTCACCCCAACCATTATTTCCAGTGTGTGAAGAAGAGGAAGAAGAAGAAGAGGAAGACGACCGAGAAGTATTGAACGATCCACCATTGAAGAAAAGATGTTATAAACGTTCGTTAGTATATATGAAACGTGAAAAAAAAGGCGATGAACATCATGAAGAAAAACGAATGACAATCTATTCGAATTATGATCAAGATATTATTTGTACACAACGCGATAAATATCGTGAGTTAGAGGGTCTCTATATTGAGAAACTATATCTAAATAAACAATATTTGCAATGGCGTTCTAGAAAATTTACGAGTGACCTTATGGAAAAACGATATATAATGGATAATAATAAGGATTTGAAACGAAAGACTGATTTAAAAAAAAGAAACCGAAATGTATAAAATGATATTGTTCTAAATAAAAATATCAGTAATGTGAAAACATGGAGGTGTGGAATGTTATGGTAAAAGAACTGGCACGTTTTGAAATAAAAATCAATAAAAATATGGAACAAAGTGTGTGGAAATGTCTTGACGAACATGAGAATTTATTTAAAAATATTATTGCCTATTTAAAATGTCCACGTGAACTTTTAGATGTCTATAATCGTATGGATCGCCATGAAATTGGACAAATAATAGCATTTTTTGCTTTAATCCTGTCTTTTTTTAGATATAAACACATTGATAATGAGGAATATTATATCAAAATATTTGTACGTCAAACAATTTTAGATTTTAGAAATTCACATCTTAAATTCATTTTATTGCCCCATGATAAAAAACACACGTCGTGGTTTGGGTTGTGGAATATATTCTTTGAATTTTTTAAATTAGTCTAAATACAATTTTTCAATACTCTGTATTATAATGTCAGGATCTTCAAAGTTAATATTATATGATTCTATAATACTCTTAATAATAAAAGTAGTTGATGTACTGGTATTAGATGTAATCCTTACCCTTATAGAATAATTATATATTATATCCATATGCGGGGGGTAATATTGTAAACTAAGCGGTCTATTATTTTGTATAATACTATTATTTTTAACTTGATCTGAAAATAAACTGACTTTAAACTTATAGGGTTTACTTGTCTTATAGAATAATTTAAACCAATACGAGTAATTCTGACAATTTTTATAACAACAGGTACAGGGGGGGGGGGGGGTTTCGTTAGCATCAGCTTAACAATCTTATCGAGATTAAAAGTATAAACCCTATCGTTACTAGTTTTAAGTTTTGATATAGGGTTATGATTTTCGCAAAAGAAAATAAAACAACATACAAGTTGATACACTATTTTCTCAAAATTAACTAAAATTATGTATATAATAAAAAGTAGCCTTCAAATAAAACGGATCTATAAAATATAAATAAATACAGCAATATGTAAATTCATGACTAAAACAACGATTAAGTCTATGTAATGTATTACAAAGATAAGATCCTCCATACCCTATCGCTTTAGGAATTGTAGTTTGCTCATCATTAATAGTAATAGAAATAAAGTGGTAAATATCATTTCTTGGGTAATAACTGTTTTGAATTTCAATAAAAAAATTATCAGAATGATTATCATTCAAATGAAAAATAGATTTCATTAATGTTTGAGCGGGTATTAATAGTAATTTGTGATAACGCTGACAGAGTTTTTCACCATAAATATAATATTTTCGTTGTGTATGAACAACGGGTATTATATAGTGTTGTTTATCTGTTAAGATTCGCCAATCCATGCATTCATCTTGATGTATTTCAGGTTTCATTTTTTCAATATAGGCGTAGCCTTTATATCCATGCCCAATTTGTCTCGATTCAATTTCCATACATTCGATAATTCCCCCATAGTAATAGTCACATAAGTCACAGACGGCAAATAATAATCCAATGTATCGGTTACGAAAATGTTGTATATAATACACAATTTTCAATATCGTCTTAATATTGGGACCGTGGTCATTAGCTTCTGCATAGCTTCTTTTATCACCAATGTTTAACGACATTCTCAAAAACGAATGATGAACGCGTATGTTAAAGAAATCGACTTGTATATATATACAATTTTCCCATTCTTATATTTCTACATGTAGAATTTAACACGATTTTTGATCAAAAATTGAAAAAAGTATTATTGTATGTATAAACTAATCCCACGACTATATAATATATCAACTGATTTGACGTGTATGTGTTTTGGAACAACATTAGGGATTCGTGTCGTTAATCCCACAACACAGCATTGCGGGAACTAATCCCCAAGTATTTGTTGAGAAGGAATCCCTAATTAGGGATTCGCGTCTCTAATTCCTACAGCACACATTCATTGTACATGAGTATCACAAATCATCGGGATGACATGAAAGCTTTAATCAACGATCTCTGATTGGTCAAACTAATCTACCCCAGTAACACATAGTTACGCAGGATGCTATTATAAAACCCGATGTCGAAAATAATTAATATCAGTCTGAGTGTAGGAGAGATGGCAAAAATATTTGAGAAGAAGGGCAGCGAAATTAAAGAAGTAGATGACTACATCCCGTTAGAGACAAACCTCCAGGAAGAATCTGAAGGGACGACTATCGAAGAGTTGTATGCGGGTAAATATAATTGTGCATTAAACAAATGTAAAGAATAAATATCCCAAGAACGACAGAAATTATTTTTATCGCGTATCACACATATAATGGATTGTGAATGTTACCAGTTTAAGGGAGAGAGACCCAGTTATCGTGAAGTAACTCTTCTCGAACTTCAAACGAACAAGCATTTTATTTATCATTGTTATGATGGGAAGTTAAAGCCCTACAAAGAACTAACTCGAAGGGAACGGTCTACTGTCTACTATCAATATCGATGTCATGGTTTAGACTATTTATCTGAAAAAAAATCAAGAGATTACTTTAGTCAAAGTGAACTTATAAATAGATTAAGTTATTTATTTCGTAATGTTTTTCCCCCGAATGCTATTATCGGGTATAAAGGTGGTGATAAAGAATCGTCGTTAGTTAAAACACTTCAAGAAAAAACTATTTTACATTGTGTGAATCTTGAATATTTTGGAATTGAGAAGTACGATTATTTACTTTCGTTTTATAATCTTAAGCCAAGAAATTGTTGGTATCATACTAGTGAACCCACATGTTTATTGTATCATTGTAGTTTGTTTGAATGTCTTTTATTTGCTGCATGTTTGTTTCGTAAATTAAAAGATGGGGATAATGAACGATCTGTACTCTCTATGTATGATAAGGAATTTAATTTTTAAAATTTATTCTCTCCTGAACATTTTTCCTAAATAAAAAAATACACTTTTTGATTTAAAAAAAAAATATTGAATGTATTTTCCTTTTATTTTTAGAAACACAAAGATTGTTTAAAAAATTATCAAGAGCACATTTAAGACATGTTTATATTTTAAAAATAAAACGTACATTAGAACGTTATTATTTTGTTAATGATGTACATGTTAGCAAAAACACTATTTTTGTAAAAATAGGAGAGAGAAGTTTTAAAATAAATAAGATGATCATAGAAACTCTTTGTACATTTAAATATATAAAAAATGATATCATTCTACGTATAGTATAAATAAAAACGTTCTTATTTTTTTTCTCTTGTTGGCATTAAAAATGAGTCAGAAAAAAATCATTCATCAAAGTGAACGTTTTTGGCTTTTGAATCCAAGAAAAAATGCAACAGTTGCTTTAAAATCAGCAAAAAATCTATATGAGTTTCAAGAAGTGTCTTGGATACGGGGTGTAGTACCAACGAGTTTTCTTGACGGTCATAAAATTAAAACAAATAGTCGAAAGACAGGTGAATTTACTGATTTTTCATTGACATTTAGTGACAATAGAAAATTTCAAACAGATACACAGAATTATCGTTCGGGAGAATTAGAAGCAAGAAAAAAAGATTGGTATAAACGAAAAATAATTCATAGTATTGATGTAAAACTTAAAAATAATATCCTTGAAAAATATCACGATGCATTAGGATGGAGTATTGTTCAAGTTAAAAAAGAGATATTCGAAGAGAGTGATTTAGTTTCAAATATTGGACAATCTAGTAAATATTATTTTAGCTCTAATCAATTGTTTATTGATCCTGAGAAAAATTTCTTTAACGAGGGTAAACGTTTTGTAGATTTAGCTTATAATTTACCTGCTGACGAAGATTTTATATTGATTCAAAACATACAATTTGTAGATGATCATTTTTTTTTTAAATATGGTCTTAAAGTGGCGGAAGCGAATCATCCCTATAATGAATACGATATTTCTATTGTTTATTCCGATGGATATACGTAGATAGGGATATATATAAAGATCGTTTTATCAAAGAGGGTCACGTGTCATGGCTATGTTTCAGCGAGTACAAAATCAAGAGGGATATAAGATTTATCATGAGTTAACACAATATAGTTATGTGGAATCCGTTTTTTTTTGGCAATTAGTAGGAAGTGTGGAAATTGAAAAATCAAGATATCATCTACTAATATCTATTGCTGATTATGAAACATATTTACGGTATAAATTTATACTGGAAGTAGAATGTTCAAAAAATCCCAAAATGTATGTTATGCATCATGAGGAACACGACATTCCAGAAGAATGTTATGAATTTCTTCGTAAAATATGTGAAGCATGGAATGATGATCTATCCCCACGTATCAACGACAAAAGAATTGGAGAATATTTAAAGATACTAGATTATGATAGAAAACATTGTTTTAGTTATGAGTGTTTTAGGAGTATTATAGCATTATATTATGATTTTTTTGTTTATAATAAAACTATAAAATACACTTGTAAAAAATGTAAAGGGGCATGCGAATGTAATGTGGATTACCCTAATTTCATCAGTGTAAATTTTAATGAAATAAGAGCTTATAATGTAGAAAAATATTCAATGGACAATAACCTCTTATGTAACGAAATAATACACTGAATGTATGTTTTTTATTTAAAAAAAATTAATACATTAAAAACTTTTCAACATGGTTTCTGGGTTTATGATATACAAGTCCCCCTTTTTGAAATTGTCTTTTGATTTTTTTCGTTCCTAGTTTTGCAATAATTTTTACTACTTTAGCTTTTTTTTTAAGCTCTTTTTTAAAATCGTTTATAAAAAGTTTGCCGTATTTATTGACTGTTTTATTTCCTCCACGTTGCCTTTTTTCCCTTTAAAAATACCCCCACGTTGCCTTTTTTTCCCCTTAAAATCACCACCCCATAATTCTCTTATTCTTCCTACCATTGTTATGAAGGTTGTTTTCTCTGCCAATAGTTATCACCATAGTCTGCAAAAATTTCTTCATGGGCTTTTATATGTTTTATACTTTCTAAATACATTTTTTTATTATTGGGGTCGTAAACAAAATCGGAATTATTTTTATATATAGAACCGGTTTTCCCATTATTCGCATAACGTGCTGCGGCGTGAGTTGTCAAATAAGCATCGATACAAGTGTTTGCATCGTTACAAATACTATATACAGCATTTGTGTTTTTACCATATTTACGATCCAATTTGGACTGTGTTGTTTTTTGACCCGTATAATAAGAAATATTACGATCGGGTTTAAAAGGTTTTTTCCAAGCAAATAATCCTTCACCCGCATTGGGGATCGTTGATTTCTTGATACGTAAGTTATTTTGTTTTGCTAAATGAATCCAACATTTTTTTGTTTTTGCTGTTCGTTTACGACATCTTATTTTTTTTAAGGTTTTACTTCTACATTGAAGAACGTGACGTATACTTTGAGATTTATCATTGCGTCTTTTTTTTCGAGGTAACTTAACTCTTACCATTTTGTTTTAAAATATAGTTTTTATTCCTAAATAATCATTATTTTTTTCATGTGTCTGAATAAAATTTACCAAACATTCAACTTTATAGATAATATCTTCGGGGCAGTTGTATATTTCTTTTTTTAATTCTGTTATTCTTTGTTTTAAAATCTTTGATGAAATAGGTATTATCTTTTCTTTATCTTCTGTAAAATTTAGTAAACATTCCCTTAAAAGATACGGCGTAAATAATATTGAGGGATCATTATCTTGAATTTCATACCCGATATAAGGTGAGTTAGACGCGTGTAAATAAATTTCAATATAAACAATTTCACTCATATTTTTTTTTACTCTCTTTTTTTTGTTGTAGTTTTTTTTAAATGGGTTCTTTATTATCAAAAAAATCCCTCCTATACTTACGTTGACATGTATTAATATACAGGATTCATACGATGTTACTATTGATCGCGTTGATGGAGAAGACGAAAACATAAATAAAAATAAAACGAAGTTTTTTTCTTGTTTTAGAAAAAAAAAAGAAGATGAATGATGATCAGAAAAAATTAAAATATAGTCAAAAAGATATAGATAAAATTGTAAGTTTATTTAATAAGAAAAAAGAAAGTAAGAAAAATGAAAAAATAGACGATTATTTTTCTGTTAATCATATAGAAACTATTAGTAGAGAAAAATTTAAAGTCACTGAACAACATTTTTCTTTGGATGTTTCACGGGAAAAAACGGTTAATTTTATTAGTTTTATTCAATCGTTATCGTTGGTTTTTTCTTATTTAATTAACATTGCACGGGCAAATGTAAAAAGTGATGATGATTATGTTAGATTTATCTTTAGTAATGCGCCAAAAAGCTTTTTCTCTACAGCCGTTTTACCCGTGAAAGACTTTGACGTTAAATATTTCTTAAATATTATGGAAAAATTTATGCAGAGTAATAAAGAAATAATAGCTAATGGATGGAATAGTAAGGTAATTGTTCAAACTTTTCCCGCAGGAATAAGTACAAATAAAAAAAAAAATAGTGTACTAAGGAAAAAAAGTATTTATAATAGTTTGAATAAGGGAAATGCTACAGATAAAGGCGGTGTGAAAAGTAATGTAAAAAAATATGGTCGTAAATTTCGCACGGGGGTATTTTATATTCTTAGCCATGTATTATTTCGTACAGTGAAAGATTGTTGTTTTGCTTTAGCAATATTAGTGGGTTTATCATTTTTAAAACAAGACTATAAATATGGTATAATGAAAAGAAAACCCAATAAACCAGTGGATGATTTATTTACGTGTGAAGAAATTCGAAATGTGTATCGGGAATGTGGGATACCCGAGGGTAATGTTGATGCTACACAGTTTGAGTTAGTATATAATAATTATTTTAAAAAACAGGGTGTTGATTTGTTAGTGTATGCTGACACTCATTCCGATAATATAATTTATGATTCACGAACTGATAGTGAGGGTAATCTTATTAAATTGACTAATGAAATTGTATGTTTATGGTTAAATAATAATCATTACGATGTAGTCTTAAGCATAAAGGAATTTTCTAAACTCAGTACCAGTTCTTTTTGTGTTAAATGTATGAGTTATTTTACACGCCATGAATACGTCGATAATCACCTATGTACTACAAATAACTTAACTTGTTTACGATGTTATAAATATCCGAATAATTGTAAAGATAAAAATAATAAACTTATTTGTAGCAGTTGTGATATAATTTTTTATAATGGAAATTGTTTTACAAATCATTTAACAAATAAAATTTTTAATCCCTCTCAGGATAATTATAACCGTTTAACACCTTGTCAATATTATTTTTTTTGTAAAACCTGTAACAAAATTTGTCCGCGATTCTTTTTCATTTTTTCTAATACAACAGTTAAACATGATTGTAGCAAACGATTTTGTTTTCATTGTGATAAATACATGAAACAACCTCATTTTTGTTATATGAAACCCCTTTCACTTGAATATAACAAGGGGCAAGAAAGTGAACCCACTTTATTTTTTTTTGATTTTGAAACAAAAGTAACCGAAACTAAATTGCTCGTACCGTTTTATTGTATCGTCCAAAAGGTATGTAAAAAATGTCAACATATTGAATTTAAAAAAACAAAAATATTTGAAAAAAAGGATCAAGAAATTATCGATAATACTATTGAAAAAGTTAGCTGTTGTGGGAATAGACAATTTATTTTTGATAACAATGTTATTGAAACTTTATGTGAATTTATGTTTGAACAAACAAATTCCGTTTGGATAGCTCATAACGGGGGTAGATTTGATACTATTTTTATTTTAAAATATCTTTTAGAAATAAAACAGATAATACCGAATACTATAATGAACGGTACTAAAATAATGAGTTTAATAATTAAAGAACAAAATATTAGAATCCTCGATAGTTATTTGTTTTTTAGTATGAAATTAGCGGATATTCCAAAAGCAATGGATCTACAAGGGGAATGTAAGGGATTTCATCCTTATGAATTTTACGATTTAACTTATGAGGGTGAAATTGTAGATCGGAAATTTTTTGATACGAAACATATGAATACAGCAACACTTAATGAATTTGAAAAATGGTATTTAGAAAAAAAGAAAGAGAAATATATATTTCGTAAAGAGATTTATTATTATTGTTGTAGTGATGTAGATATTTTAAAAAAGGGATGTGTTAAATTTTCTACAATGATCGGTACCATAGGTCATATCACCCCCTTTTATGCAAAGAATTGTATTACGATTGCTAGTTTAGCTTTGAAAGTGTATAGACTTAATTTTTAAAAAAAAAAATGTGTAGGAATTATTCCTGCGTCGGGGTATAGGGGGGGTGTAAAACAGAGTTTAATTGCTATTGATTGGTTAGATGAAATTAATCGAGAATTAGGAGGAAATTTAGAATATATCTGTTCACAAAATGGGGAGAAAAAAATTCTAGGCCGTTTTGTCGATGGTTTTTATAATGAAACGATATATCAATTTCATGGGTGTTTTTATCACGGATGTCCCAAATGTTTTGACCCCTATGCATTAAACGTTCTTACAAACGAAAAATTTAGTAATTTATATGCAAATACGCAACGTTTTTCTTGGACAATAAAAAATACCGGTTAGAAATTTATCGAGATGTGGGAATGTGATTATTTAGAAGAAAAAAAATATACACAGAAACAATTAATTGAAAAGAAAAGAAAATTTAATCCGTTTACTCCTTTAACACCACGTGACGCATTATATGGGGGACGAACTTCCCCCGTATGTTTATTTAAAGAAACAAAACCCAACGAACGAATAAGTTACGTAGATTTTACATCGCTATACCCTCATGTACAAAAAAATTATGATTTTCCTGTGGGTCATCCTACTATTTTACTGGGGGAGGATTGTAATAAAATAAAAATCAAGGACATATTTGGTATAGTAAAATGTTGTATTTCACCTCCTCGAAATATTTACTTTCCTGTTTTACCCGTTAGAATAGATGGGAAATTATTATTTCCATTATGTTATAAATGTGCTGTGGATAAATGTAATAAATGTGAACATAATGAAAGCGATCGATACTTGACGGGTACTTGGACTAGTGTTGAGATTAATGTTGCTATAGATAGGGGATATAAAATAATTGCTCTTTACGAAATATATCATTTTGAACGCAAAGAAAAAATCTTTTCACAATACGTAAATCAATTTTTAAAAATCAAACAAGAATCTTCAGGAATTCCTACGGATTGTTTGAACGCAGATGGCAGTAAAAATGATGATAAAATTAAACAGTATTGTAATGATTATTTAAAAAATGAAAATGTTTTTTTTAGATAAAGACAAAATAGAGAAAAATCCCGGATTAAGAACTATTGCAAAAACATTTTTAAATTCGTTATGGGGAAAATTTGCTCAAAACGAAAATAATACACAAGTGTGTTTTTTAAACGATTATGAAGAATTATTAAATATTGCCAATGATAAAAGTAAAAAATTAACATCGATGGAATTTATAAACGAAACATTATTACGTTGTACATATGAAAAAATTGATGATGCAACAACCCCTCTAAAAACGGGAAATGTAATCATTGCATGTTTTGTCACTGCATATGCACGTTTGAAATTATACGAGTTACTCGTTAAATTAGACGATCGCGTTTTATATTTTGATACAGATTCTGTTATTTATATATCTGATGAAAATAATTATACTGATGTTAAAACGGGAAATTATTTAGGAGATTTAACGAATGAATTAAATGAAAATGAATGGATAACAAATTTTTGTTCAAAGGGTCCAAAATGTTACGCGTATATAACTAATTTAAATCAGGAATGTATTCATGTGAAAGGTTTTACTTTAAAAAATGAAACAATAAAAGAAAAATTGAATTTTTTATCCTTGACACAATGTGTTAAAAATCAAGATCAGATCATCGAAATTAAATATCACAATAAAATATGTAAAGATAAACTTAATCATATTTTTATTGAGGATGAAATAAAAAAATTTTCATTTACATTTAATAAACGTGTTGTTAATAATTTTAATACGATTCCGTTTGGATTTTTAGATAACTGAAATGAACAATGTTTCATTACCATTTCAACACCCTTTTATGTTAACGTTATGTGGTCCCAGCCAAAGTGGGAAAACATATTGGATATTACAATTATTGAAAAATATTAACATTATGATTACACCCGCAATTGTTAAAATGGTTTATTTATATTCAATTTATCAACCTCTGTACGCTGAAATGGAAAAAGTTCTTGCGGAAAAAACAGATATTAGTGTTGAATTTATCGATTGTCAAAAGGGTATTCCTCGCATTACCGATATACAAACGAATACCCGTGAAAATACGTTAATAATATTAGATGATCTCATGTTAGTTGCAACATCATCAAAAGAAAATCTTGAAAGAATAGATAATATTGCAACCCAAGATGTCCATCATCGTAATATTTGTGTTATTTTTACATGTCAAAATTTAACATATGGTAATGGTAAATTGCGAAATTTACGTGTCAATAGTCAATATTATGTTATGTTTAAAAATTTAAGCGATTATAATAATATGTATACGATATGTGATAATAAAAAAATTAATAGAAATAGATTTAATAAAGTATTAAGTGAAATTAATGAGAAACCCTATGGTTATTTGGTATTTGATAATTGTAGAAAAGGGTATGAAAATTGTAGAATTAGAACCAATGTATTTCCACATGAATCAACGATAATCTATGATTTGTAAATAAATGTAAAAATAAAAATAAAATGTTTGTTAAAAAATAAAAAAGTTGTTGAAAATCGTTTTTTTAAAAATTATATATAGTATAGGGTGTGTATATTGTGTATGAACTTTTTTTAAAAACATGGCAAGAAGACGATATAGAAGCAGGAGGGTCTCTAGAAAAAAGAAACAAAAAGGGGGTAGTGCTCTAGATATTTTTGGACCTTTAGGGTCGTTAGTTGGAAATCAATTGGGAATTGGTATTCGAAAAAGAAAAAGAAAAAGAAAACAAAAAGGGGGTGCTCGAGGTTCTAATTTTGTCAATTGGTTTGGGTTATAATACAAATATATATATATATAGGGTGTGTATATTGTGTATGAATTTTTTTTAAAAAACATGGTAAGGAGACGATATAGAAGCAGGAGGTCGTTAGTTGGAAATCAATTGGGAATTGGTATTCGAAAAAGAAAAAGAAAACAAAAAGGGGGTGTTCGAAAAAGAAAACAAAAAGGGGGTCGTAGTATTAGTTTTAGCGATGTTGACAGATGGTTAAATGGTTAATTAAAAAATCCATAAATCACTGTAAATAATTAATTTTTTTGTTTAATTAAAAATTGGCATTATTAAAACTACAACATGACTGATTGTTATTACTCTTACAATTTTTTTTACATTTTTTATTATATATTCCTACGAGTACACGACCTAAAATTGTTTCTATTTTCTTTTTTAATTTAATATCGTTTTTTAGTTTAATACGTTCATTTTTAAATATTTTTTGTTTATTATTATTTTCGATTTCATTACGACATTGATTGTATAAATATAATAAACTCCAATTTCCACACACGCCAGTATTTTTGGATTGTAATTGTTTACTTTGAATATATTGAAATGTTAGTCCTTTTTTTACACTATAATCATACCAATATTCACGTTTATAAAACGAGACATCTTTTGCAAAACTATCAAAAAAAATTCATATGTTTTTCTTTATCCACCCATATAGCAATCCAATGTTGACCGTTTTGATCTGCTTCATCCGTATTCCAAATCCAACACGAGGGATAATAAATTTTTTTAGGAAAAATATTTGCAGGAAATGTACCCAAATAATATTTATTTAAAAACTTATTTATTTTTGAAATTTTATTAATCTCGTTCGTAAATAAAAATTGGGTTAAAAAACAATGTAAATTCATTGATTTTTGCGTCGTCATTTTCTTCGTGTTGAATAGGGTGGCGTTGAAGGTGTAGGAATGTGGGTGGTGAGTGATGTAGATGGTTCTTCGTGACTCGCAAGACCCGAAGTGGTTTTTCCCAAATTTATATAACGTTGTCGTAATTTTATATTACGTATATAATAGGCAGGCATATGTAATTTTTTCAATTCTTTTAAAGCAGCCGTCTGCTTTTGTTGTGTAAGATTGAACATGTTTTGTTTGCTGACATTATGCGTTAAATCGTATAATAAATCATGATGGTTTATTGAAACAAAGTTTAATTTTATAATATCTGTACCCCCAATTTTAATTTTTTTCCTTTCAAGAAATTCTTTTATTTGTTGACCACTTGCCACAGTCGGTGTGTTCCTTACCCCGGGTGATTCATCATTGGTCACCTCATTTTCAAGTTCATTACTTTTTCTTTTCATATTTTGTTGTCTTTTTAAAAAACTAACCATACTCTCTGCGACACGTTGATCATTATTAACTTTTTTCATTTCTTCTTTCATTTTATTTTTACTTTCAATAAGATCGAAATTATTTTTGTTGTTAATTCCCTGCAATAATTTTTCGTTTTCATGATCAGTTTTGATTAAATCTAAAATTTCATTTAATTTACTCGGATTAATTAATTGCATTTTATTTACTTCGGTCATTTTTTTTTATTTGTTGGTTAAGTAATTTGTATGCTTTTTGATATATGTTGATTATACGAAAATCCTCAGATAATAATATTTTTAAATCTTTTTCTTTTATTTTGTTCTTTGAAAACTTATTCAAAATATATTTATTATCACTGGAAAGTTGGATAGAAATTTTTTTATTTAAAATATTTTTAGCAATGTATTGTAATTTATTAATTAATTGAGAATCTAACAACGTATTTTTTTATCAATATCTGCTTTAAGATATTTTTTTAACGATGGTAAAAAATCCTTTTTTTTTTTTCAAAAGCTTTTTCTTTATTTTATTTAATTGAACTAATGTTTCTAAAAATTTTAAATCATCTTCGCAACTTGATGAAGAAGAAGTAACGGAACTTTCACTATCCATTTCATCACTAACATCATCGCTAACAACATCGCTATCATTTTCACTATCATCCTCCTCATCATCATCATCTCTTGAATTATCATTTTTCTCTACTTTTTTTTCCTCTTCTTTATTTAATTCATCATTTTTTTCTTCATTCATTTTTTTTATGCGTAAACTGAAAACGGTGGAAATACAAGAATATGTTCACGATTTAGTGGTATTTTGTTAATAACTGGTTTTTTTATTTTTGGTTTTTTTATTCTATTCTTTGTTGTAATGGGTTTTGTGTTCTTCATTTTTTTTGTACATCCCCTTGTGACAAATGTTGATAATTAAATGCTGTGTAATAATCTTGCAGGGGTATTTAATCCCACTCTAATTTCATTTCGAAATTCACCAACAAATATTAACGCCCCTACAACTGTATTTTGAGAAAAATGAAAATCCACATTAACATTTCCCGACGGTCTTATGGTTAATACTGCAAGATGCGAGTCTCTATTATCTGTTAAATCAAATGCTAATATAGAATACCCGTTTATAAAGTCATTATAAGTCATGGGCATTTCTGAATAGTTGCGATTTAATACCGAACGTAATTTTGAGTAAGCTTCAGCTTGATTTTCTATTCTCCCGACAACAGCGTTATTTACCGAAACTTCAACATTATCATAATTAGGCCAGTTAAACTCAAAAATATTATGAGTATATGATCCGTTCCAATTTGCTAATGGTGAAAATACAATATATAAACGTGTAGGAACGCTACCATTAAACACATCGATTACTTGATGCGAATTACGTCCTGCAGCTACTGATTCAGTAATACAACGATAATTGGTTGTATAATATAATGTTTCTTTATTATGGGTCACCATCCCTATATTAAGAGCATTTGATAATTGTTTTTTGGGTTTAAATACAGGAATTTTTATTTTAAAATCATCTAGGGTAATTATAGTAGCAGCAACGGGCATATCAGCATGATCGGCACCCATCATTACAATTGTATTTAATGCCCGCGTTAAACGTAATTCAACTTTATACGCTGTAGGAATATATATTTCAGCACCCCCTTCGCTAAATAATGAACAATCAATCTCATCTATCAAATACTGTGATTGATTTTGAAATGTCTGTGCTTTTTGTCTCCCCCCTGTATTTACGACAGCAGTTCCATTCGTTAAACCCGCGATACTGCTCATATGTGCGGCTGTATCTAAATATGCTAAATTAAGCTCTTTAGAATATTTATATCCCGACGGTGTTTGACGCATTATAAATTGTATCCATGATGCAAAATGTGCAAAATTATCTGATGGTGTAATTAAATTTTCATTTATTTTTAATTCTTTTGTTTTCCACATTGTACGAAGGGGTAATGAAATCATCGAAAACCCCGATGCTGCAGGTGCTATAAGTCCAGCAGCATTTCTAATCGATACTCTAGCCATTATTTTAGCATCGCTTGTTTTCATTAATCCAACGGCGTTCCCATGTCTTGTAAACGTGTATACTGACGATTGATTATCGACAGGCGTTGCGATAATTTCCGTTTCACGACATTCCGTAAACGTATCATTATAGGGTGATGAAGTAAAAAATTGTAAAGGTTCGCTAAATAATATGTCATTTTTTTCCACATCTTCAATTTTTTTACTCATTTTATTTTTTTTTAAACGTTAATTTTAAGAATATTTGAAAGTGTTCCCAACACTTGAGGAAGAAACATACCCAGTGCCAATGCGCCACCAAAACCTCCTTTTTGTATTTTTCTTCTACGTTTTCTTATTCCTCTTTTGTTTTTTCTTTTTTTGATATATTTTTTACGCGTCATTTATTTTATTTTTAAAAAACAACAATAACCACAACAACAATAAAAATAAAAATAATATACACAACATTATGATTTTTTTATATAAATTTTTTTTTATTTATACTTTTTTTTACACAGTCTATCTATTTTGTAAAAAACGTATTACATTTGGATCTATTTTTTTTCTCTTTTTTTTATTATCACTTGTATAATAAGTATCTAAATTTAAATTTGAGGGTAATCCCACACCCTCATTTAATAAAATTTCTTTCTTATTTGGATTTTCTTTATTTTTTCTTTTCACAACAAAATATGATGAGGAATAATTTTTTCCACGATTTCTACCGTTTAACAATTCAGTATAATCTTCTACGGATAGTTCATTTATTTTTTCAGTCATTATTTTTTTCTTCAAATAAATTTATATATATCTTAATTTCTTCACCTTTTAACGGCACGTTATTCTCATAGTTAATAAAGAACTGTAGTGATTGTTTAGCCTCTTTATCACTCATAAATAAAAAATAGGGGAATTTTTTTTTTCATCATTTAATGATGTATAAGGATTTTTTTCGTCAATATAAAATAATTATTTTATAGTATATATAAAACGTTGTGTTGCATTGGAAATAATAGTAGATGATGAAACTGAAATCGTTCCATTATTTATTTTTTTTGATTGTGTTATTGCACTGAAATCCATTTTGTTTGCACACGTAATTCGAAATGAATTTTTGATATTTTTATATTCAATCGAATTTAAATTCCATAAAAATTTCCCACTATTTACTAACACGTAAAGAGAAAAAGGATAAAATATTTTATATTCTTTAATTATCATTTCCCCATTTTTTTCTTCAAGAACAATCAAACGCATTATGTTGAATGTATTAAACAATCAATACTAAGCGTTCCTGAATCAAAAGGAACTAATTTTCCTGTAGTATCTTTAACTTTAATATGAATTTCTCTTATAATGTCTTTTTTTAATTCTCAATGATTTTCGGGGACTATAATAAACTAATTGTCCATCCCCCCACCACCTTGTCGATTCCATTGAATGGGTACTGTTGTTAACAATTCGGAACAACTATCACCAACTAACCCCAGTTCTATTTCATCACAATATATAAACATTTTATTTAATCCGTCGGATACATCGGGTAAGTAATCAAAATGTTTAGAAAAAAGGGTTCGAGGTGTAGGGTTATCTTTTTTTATTTCAAACAAGAGAGGTACGATTTCAAGACCTTTTTCGTTTTTTAAACCTAGCATAAAAGCTATTTTTTTTGAAAATAATATATTAATCTTTTGATTAAAAGAAGCATATTGAATACCCTTTTTTTCTACCGTAGTCTTGTTAGATAATCGAAATTCATTTACCTGTAACCCATCGGCTGCTTTACTCGCATTTTCATATACCCAATACTCAATCTCAACATTAACATTAATAATTACTTTCCCATTTGACCCGATGGTAAAAAAAATTTCAAATCCTTCTAAGATATTATTTAAAAATATAATTAATGAAGACAAATCATAAATTCCGTCGGGTATAATAAATTTATCCGATGTAAAAACGAACTCACTGTTTGCGTATACCGAATTATTAATTTCTTCAGGTATAAAATTCTTATAGGTTATGATAAATGAAAAAAAACATTCATCACCAACAATATTTTTAGTTGTTTGGGGATAACAAACTTGTAAAACTTCTAAAAAACATTCATTGTTCAAAGCATCAATGGGTTGTGCAATTTTCATTTCAAAATCATTAATCAAATTCTTTTGAAGTCCTCTTGATATTGAATTACTAGCAATGTGTAAATTCATTTTTTTTTTAAAACTTGTAATTCAGCACGATAAAAAATTCCTTTAATTTCTTCACGTTGTTCGTCTTCTAATTGATATGTAACGGGATCGGTGATAAATACTTTTTTAATAAAAAATATCTCATTTGTCCATCGTCGAAGACTGCTTTTTTCAAAAATATTATTTTTTACTCTCGCAATACGTACACGAGTACCTTCACGTATCAGATCTTGAGTGGGAATAGGATAATTTAAATGATCACGTACTATTTTATTTTTTACTTTACGTATTTTTCCTTTTTTTTCTTCGCGATAAATTTCAAAAGGTGTTGCACCAGCTAATGCTTTATGTGGGGAATTATTATAACGCTTAACAATAAGGGGTAAATACTGAATATAGTCAAATTCTCCAGTCATTGTTAAAACACGACGAACTGTTTTTAAAGTTCCAATTACACGTTGCACATGGGATGCTTTTATTTCTCTATTATACGTATGAAATACTTCAAAATTATATATTTTACTTAATTTCGTACGTATATCTTGAAATTCTGTTCCTTCATCACTTTGAATTTTAAGAGGGGCTATTCCTTCTTCAATAAGAATACTTTCAAATTTATTTTTAACATTATTAGACGTTTTCTTTTTTATTAATTTTACCCAACAAAATCTTGAAAAAATATCAATACACACCAACCAATAACGATATTGATTATTATATCGGGCTAAATCTTTATTTTCAGCTAAATCAATTTCCCATTGTTCATTATTTTTATTAACAGCATATTTCAAACGTCTATATATTTTTTTACTACTACTATGTAATCTATAATTAGAATAATCCTCATCAGTTAATGTCTCTCCTTTTAATAATCTTGAAGCTTTTTCAATAAAGTCAGCAGAAAATTTAGTTTTTTTCTTTTTACTCATTTCTATAATAAAGAAATAAAATTAATATAATATTCTTCAAGTTCATCAACGAGTTCTTTGTCGCGTAATATCCCCATAAAATCAACTTCTATATTTTTACAGGCTAACTCTTTATTTATAGTATCACCGTACAAACATAATGTATCTTGTATATTTTTACAACATCTAAAACGATAATAAAAAATTTCTGAAATTACTGATGGACTTAAACGGTGACAAACCTCATCATCATCACTTTCTACTTTTATTTTCTTAATCTTTTCGTTGTCGTCGTCATCGTCGACGTCGTCGTCAAAATTGAGTGTAGGTTTCTTTTTCTTCAATACTCGTTTTTTGACGGGTGTAGGTTGGGATTTATGACCTGTTGCATGATTATACTTTCTTAGGGCAATAATATATTCATCCAAGGAATCTTTCTTTTTTATATGAAAACTACCCCAATCATCAGACCATACGATTTCGCTTGGCGTTGCGTTGTTGTTGTTGTTGCTGGTTGTCGGTGTTGGATCATCGTCAAATTCCATTGCATCGGCTAATTCGTTATCTTGATATTGATAACAAATTTCCAAACCACCCCACGCATCTGTACGAACAACCAAACGGCATGTTTGCTTTTTCCAATTTTCAAATTTTACCACTTCAAAAAATATCTGCACCAATTTCTCTTGAATGCTAATCTTATTAAGAACATTCAACAATGAAGGAATATGATCATTTTTCACTTCAACAGCGCTATTGTATGTGTACTTGTCACATCTTTTATTTGTCGGATATACTTTGCCGAGAATAGCATTACCGTTGATTTTTTTTTGTGCAATTATTTTTGCAGACAAATCTGTATACGATTGCATTTTATAAAAATGATCATATTGTTGTCGTGCAAAAAGTTCCACCATCTCTGAATCTGTTCCCGAGTGAAGGGTAAATGATGAATCACTGTAGGGACAGTGTTTATTTTATACCCTCCGCACAATTAAAAAATTTTCCATCACAAAAATGTTATTACACTAATAACATGTATAATTGATTACAACATATGATATCAAATAAACTATAGTGTTTGCGTTGCATAACTCCTAAAATTTTACATAACTTTTTATGTTGTTTTTGTGTTTTTATTTTACATTCTATTTTATTTTCTAGAAATGCGACAAGTGCTTTCCCTATTCTTCCATTTCCATCGGAAAAAGGATGAATGGTTTCAAAAATATAATAAATCAAAACTGATATATTTTTTCTTTGATAGTTTTTTACGTAAAATTCATCTAAATGTTCCATATATTGTTGAATATATAAAGGATCAATCCCCTCATGAAATCCAACAAATCTTTTTTCTTGACTGTAATGTCCAGCGTTCGTTAAATGACTCATAGATATTTCATGAATAGTTTTACAACATTCACTTATTTTCCATTTTTCATTTTTTTCCATATAAAATTTTCGAAGGGCAAAACAAAATCTCCCACATCTCATCCAAAATTATTTTTCATTTTCTTCGTCTTCTTCCATTCGTATAACATCATACGCAAACACTTTAAATTTTATATAATCTTTTAATTCCATTTTTTCTACATACACGTTTGTTCACTAATACTTTTATAAAAAATATCCCAATTCACATTCGATTCAGTCATTTCATACATAGGATTGTATGCAGCTAAATCATAATTCAATGTTGTTTTTATATACTTTTTTATCATATAAAATAATTCTATTACATCTTCCTCAAGCATTATTACATTTGCAAATATTTTCTCTTTACACTTAAATTCACCTATAACCCCCCCATAATCTTGCTTAACACCCACAGAATGATTAACTTGGGTGTGATTTTCATCTAAAACATAATTACTTTTGTTTAAAATACTTAATTTCAAAGGATCAAACTCAAAAAAATAACTTTGACTCTTACAATTTTTATACCGACATTTATCAAAGGATACTTTACCCTTTTTATATAATGTATAAAATCCCAAAAAACATATCTAATATTTTTTTCAGAACCTTTTTTTTGTCTATTGAATAAACTTCCTATAGGGTTATGTTCACGACAATAAAATATAAAACATGAAGTGAACATGATAAGATTTTTAATTGAACTACAATAAGCATAAGAATTGAAAATACTAGGTGCTACCATTAACAAATAAATATTTAAAAAAATAGCAAAATCACCTTTCTGGCTATGTATGTGCTTAAATTTGCTTACTAAAATTTTCTTTTCCAAAACCCAGGGTATAAGATAAGTATTTTCTTTCAAAGGTTAGATTTTGTACAAAATATGTATAATGATACTTATCATTGGTTTTTAAACATTGAAATAAATCTGAGTCTTGGTTTTCAAGGGGTAATACAACAAATAATTATTTAAAACAATCGGGCAACGAAAAAAAACTACAGCATAACGTGTCTGATTCAACTAGTATAGTACGTTGTTGAAGCCATGATCTCTTCAAGGAATATTTTCTTTGACTTGCTTGTAAATTCGGTATCAAATAAGAGAAACGATCTTCTAGAATAAAATAGGATTCCATTCCACGGTTTCCCTTGATTTTTTTCATATTGACTATATAGCTTTCTTCACCTGGGTGAATGTTTTCACAATTCATCCTGGGACATGTGACATATTTTCCACGATAATAATCAAATAATCCACATACCCAAAATAAATATCCAATTTCTCCTTGGTTAAAATATTGAAAATAAAGAACAACTCTTAAAATTGTTTCAATCATATTGCTGTGATTTTGAAAAAATCTCTTACTCTTTATATAGCTTTTTCAAATTCATTAAGCTAAATAAACACATTAATCTAAATAAAATAAAAACCCTTTTGTTTTCTGGTTCATTCTTCAGTTGAATCTCATGCAAGCAATATGTCAAAACCCAAACAGTATGATCTTCACTATCTTAAAGAAAATTGTCGAAATCAAATATTTATTGTACGTAAATGTGAACAAATCCTAAATCCATGCTTTCCTATGAATCGATTATATATAAATTTGGAAGTTATGGAGTATGTAAAAAATAAAAAGCTTAATTATAAACAATATATAACAACCCATGTGGCAGGAGATTGTGGTATACATAATTTCATAGATCAAGAAGTGTATATAAATTCTTTTTTTTAAATAAAAAACGCTTTTCTCGATTTATTTTGAACTGTTTTATTTCAAATATTTAATTCATTAAAATTACATAATTCCCCACAACAATCTAAATATACATGTTGTTGCAACATACATTTATCAAAATGTATTTTACTTATTAATGTTACAATATAATTTCCATTACTGCTACCATAAATCACATTAAGTAAAGATAATATATTTTCATCTTTAATAAGAACTAAATAAAGCTCTTGACCATCAAAATTTTCACGAAAATGATAATTTACTAATCTAAATCTTGAATCCTTACATTTACCATATAAAAACGTTTTTGAATAACATGGGATATTATTTATCTCAAAACAATCAAGAGTTGAAATTAACGTGGGTAATCTCGGTTCTCTATCAATAAATACTACATGTTTTCCCACTAACTGATCATAAAATGACATAGTCCAGCTAAAACCGGTTATTAAAAATCTATAATATCTTTTTCCACCATTTCGTTTCCGAAATATAGATTGTTCATTTTTATCTTCCACATAAATGTTAAAATATTTATAATCATAATCAGCACATCTAAACTGATAGGGATGCTCTCTCCATTCCAAAAAATAAAACGTTGAATCGCGTGTTTTTTCTATCTCAAACAATTCAGCATGTAATAAATATTGAATGTCGGGGTAAAGAATTTCATCAAAATCACGCTCTCGTACAGCCATTTAAATCTTTTTAAAAAAAACGTCTTTTCTTCTATTCGTCTATTTCCACAGAAACAGTCACTGTATATTTCCACCGTATATTTAACTTGTTTAACACCCAACGTTTAAAACTGTTTAGTCTTGAAAGTTTTAATTCATCTGGATGAATCGGACACGGGTGTTTGTTAATACATCTTCCACATGGATGTTTGTTATAATATAATCTTTCAAATCGTTCATCTGCTGTTTCTTTACGTTCCATTGTCTAACAAATATATAAACAATTATTTTTTTTACTCTTATTTATACTGTTTCTTTTTTTTTATGGGATTTTCTTCTTAAAATCTTTGAACACCATATCTTCTTTAACAACCATCTCTTTAATCTACAACAACGTTTTTTTTTTGGATCTTTCCGCGGTATATAATTCGCACACACTTCCCCACACATATTTCCGTTAAGACATTGTCCACAGGGATATTTTGAATAGAATAATCTATTATATCGTGCATCCACGGTTTCCATGATATTTTTGTAAAAACCATTGTATTACATTATTATTTATATCCTACTAAAAATTCTTTTTTATTTTAGAATATCTGTCTTTTTTAATTTTGATTTTTCTTTTTATATTTTTTTTTTATAAAAAATTATATATAAACGCGTTACCCACCATGTTAAACGTTATTTGTGAATGATGTCGAATTCACATGTACGCTATCGTGATTGTGATGAACATACCGGTAGAAGGTATCAAAGAATAATTGCTGATGACTTTAACCCGTACAAAATTAAAGATGAAAGTAACTATTATCCAAGTCGTTTTCTAGCCAAAGAATTACACCCCTTTACCTATGTTGTAAAGAAATGTCAACCTACGGTATTATGCGAATGTATTGAAGATATACCCTATGAAGATATACCCTCAACACCTCAAACATATTACCTAGCTCTGGCAGTTAAAAAGAAACATGAATATGAAAATGATGAATGGAATTGTTCATGTCTGGGTGAAACCATAACAACAATTGTTGACTATGATGCTTCTGATCTTTTACAAAAAGAAATTAAACTAATAATAGATTCTAATAATTTCATGAAAGCTGTAGCATATACTCAATAAAAACTTTTTTTTAAAAAAAATTCGTGTTTTTTATTTATATATAAGATTACATATTTGATTTAATCATAGTGATAACAAGATGAATCAAGAACAAGATCTCGTGACCTGTGTCAATTATAGGGGTGTAGCATATTATGACTATACTCCTCGTTATTATTCATGTCATTTTCTTCAAAAATATTTTCCTAACTATACATATTTGGTAGAGGATTGTAAACCTGCTATACTATGTAAAGAATGTAATCCCCCATTTTGTTCTCCACCACAAGTCTACGAACTAACTCTGAAAATTCAGGGATTACATGAAGAGAAGGGAATAACCCTAAAAACAATTCTTGAATCTAAAAGTGATCATCTCGTGTATAAAACAATTAAACTAATAAATGGTAACTCAATAATTCCACAACAAATTAATTTGTAAACATATTTATTCTTGTAATAAAATTTTTACATAAAAATAAAAACTCGATATTCTGTTTCTAACTTTCAAGGTTTTTTATTTTAAAAACATTACAAAGATAAATATATTTGTTTCCCTCTACCCCTATGGTTAATGAAATTGTAGGGTTTAATATTTAATATAGGTGTTTGAGTTTTTGCTAAGTTTACATTACCATTATTAATATTTATATATTTTCCCTTCAATGATAATAAGAGGTTCTGTAAATTTTCCTCCGGAGCTCCAAACGCGTCTACTAGCATCAATTTGAAATATCGAGGTCCTTGCCAATCTTTCAGATATATATAATATCCACATCTTAACAACGAGGGAATCACAGGTTCATAATTTACTAATTGTATGGGTTGAGCACGATAATAAAATGTAAGATAAGCATGAGATTCACATTCTCCAAAATCAATCATTGAACGCAGCCACATGTTGAAAAAATATATTTGATATCCTGTTTCTATAGTTTTGCAAAAAATCTATAAAAGTAAGTTGTCAAACTATAAAATTTTCACAAAACGTCCAAAAAAATATTGTCAAGATGGTCTATTGCAGTTTCTGTTGTTGTGAAGTGAATTCCTTCTATCATTTTTTCATGCATTATAGATGTAAAGAATGCTTTGTAAACCATCATTATTGTTATCCCTGTAAACAGAATTACTCACGACTTATCTATAGTAGAATAGTTGATCTATGTGAATGTGATGATAGAATACAAAGATGGAAAAAAACTTATTTGGATTAATAAAAATATTTTTTAAATACATCGTCTACCATTTCCAAAATTCATAAAACTTATGATCGTTTTCGAGCCAGTTCCCTCCTTTTTGAATTTTTTTAGAACGTCGTCGTTTTCGTATTCGTTTTTTTATTTTCGCTTTTTTTATACATCTCCTACTCCTACATTTCATTTTTTTATGTTAACTGAAGTACGACAAGCAATGGTTTTAAAAAAAAAAGAAAAAACATCTATTTATACCCGTTCTGTTTTTTGATTTTTTTTTAATATCTTTTTCTGAGACACATATAAAATGTTTAAACTAAAAAACTTTATCATTACTGAAAAAATGTCCGTATTACATTATGTTAGTATATGTAGGAAAAGTATAACTTTTTTTGACTGCGCCACAGATACTGTTCAGTGCTATTTATCATGTGAATCTCTTCTTAAAGAATATCCTGAATATATATATTTTGTGGAGGATTGCAAACCTGTTACAATAATTGAAACAAAACAATGTTCTGTAATAAAAAAAAATGGTGTGGAACAACACCCGTATGAAGCAACCCTGAAAGTTATCAATCATGGAGAATCTGGAAAAACAATAAAAATATTATCAGAGGAAGATCTTCCTCATCTTTTGCATAAAAATGTTAAGTTTATAAAAACTGACAAAGACATAATAATTCCTTCTCTTGTATAAATTTATTTAATAAAACATGTTATTTTTTTTACATGAATTTCTTTCTTTACTCTAAAAGTTTTTTTCTTTTTTGTCGATACTGGTTCTTATAATCAGCGAATTTACGGATTCTTTCACTATTCCATAATTTTCCCATTTTACCCTGACGTTTTCCATATCGATATAACGTGGACGGATCATATAGTCTACCCTTAAAATGGTAGAAATCATCAGCATAAGAACGAATGATTTCTCCCCCATATGGAAGCCAATCAAAAATATCAACTCTTGCTTCTTTGAGACAAACAACCCCTTGAAGAAATCCCAATTCTTTATCTTTTACAATTTCACGACTACATTCAAAAAACGATATTTCATTTAATTTAAGACAATTCTGTGGAGTGTGAATTAATTTCGCTGCCTCTATCATTTTTTCAGCCTTTTCTTGATTACGCATTTGAAATGACCAAATCTTTCGCGAGGGTATATACCCCGCCATCTTCAACAAAAATAACTGACCATTTTATGATATCGTTTTTTATACCCCAGGTTTTGTAGAAATGAAAAAAAATTTTCTCAAAAAACTTTCATATAAATAAGCTGAAACTTTTCTTTTTCATTTATACGTAAAACATTGTCCCTCTACAAACTTAGTTTAAGAAAAAATGGCTACGAAAGAAGAAATAACGAATGAAGCTTCCTATGGAGAACCCATACCCCTGAATGGTTCCCCTCTCATATGGGATTACAACGATAAAGGAGAGGGATACGCGTACGGTGTACGTGTACGGGATACGGATACGTATACGTCGAAAGTGTTTAATTTCGAAGACTTTAAACCCGTCAAACCTATTCAGGATAATGGTGATTCTGATAGTGATGATAGTTTGAAAGCATTTTTGGGGACTGACGATGTAAAGGAGGAAAAAGTATTTAATAGAAACAACATTAAAAAAAAAGTATATACCCGTTGTGATATTAATAGTCTTCGACAGAATTTTCCAAATCAAAAATATATTTTACGACACTGTATATACTTTCCCTCGGGTAAGCTATCCAGGTATAAATTATATTTAGAAGTGATAGATGGGGGATTTCTTTATCCGTATAAATATCTAACAACAATTATGATAACTGATGATTCCATACTTAGTTCCATTAATAAAGAAATGTATTTAGATTAAATAAAAACAATAAAAAGATTTGTTTTTTCAAAAAAAGTTATTTTATTGTGTATTAAAGTACATTTTATTTTTTTTAAAAATATATCTATTTGAAAAACACCAAATAATTTTTGGAACCCTCTACAAATTTTATCATTTTTTTTTAAAAATACCGTAACTAAAGAATATCAGTCATTCGGCCATAAGATGGCGTCGAGGTAAGAGCTCCATGGCGGAAATTTCTATGATTAATTCTATAAACCCAAATTTGATTATTTTTATTTCAACATCGTACAACTCTTCCAATAAAAATAATATGGACGTTTTTTTGGAGGGTAAGTATAAATCACATCGGGTGAGGTATGATGGTCGTTTATAAAGTTTTTTTTTGAATTTTAAAATATCTATCTCATGAAATTGACTACGATCACCTTGATTGACCTCTCTCTCTCTGGTCGTCAAACTCAAGGATAAACCAAAAACTGGTCGTACAACAACACCAGGTTTCATGAGATAAATATATACAAAATTCACAAAAAACCTCTTGTATACGACCAGGTGCATATCCCCCCTGATTTGATGGTTGGTCGTTCTTTACAGGCTGACCACACCTTAAAAAGCTTCAACCCCCCTGGAAATTTGGGACTGGCTGTGCTCTGATTGGTCCATTCAAATCAATACTTGATTCTGATTGTCTTAGAGCTCAGTCCAGTCCCTAACACATTGATATATATATATATATATATATATATATATTACTACTCATAGCACCGTGCTATATGCAGTATATAGCACCGTGCATTCTGTGTGTTTGCTCCCTTTGTTGTTTGTATTGTGTAGTTCACTCAGCCCCGCTCTCCCCTGGGAATATTCAAATTCCGCCCCCTACTTTTAGGACACTAAATGACATATTCGGGATATTAGCGATATATATCCCGCCGTAGATCAAACAAACCGACTTAGTTGGGTAATAATTAAGGTTAGTATTATTAAGGTTAGTGTTATTAAGGTTAGTATTATTAACGTTATTATTATTAAGGTTAGTATTATTAAGATTAGTATTAATAAGGTTAGTGTTAGTAAGGTTAGTATTATTAAGCTTAGTATTATTAAGGTTAGTATTATTAAGGTTAGTATTATTAAGGTTAGTATTATTAAGGTTATTATTATTAAGGTTAGTATTATTAAGATTAGTATTATTAAGGTTAGTATTATTAAGGTTAGTGTTATTAAGGTTAGTATTATTAAGGTTAGTATTATTAAGGTTAGTATTATTAAGGTTGATAAATCATATAAAAATATATGATTATCTCTTGGGGGTAAGATTTCTCTTTGTGTGAGTGTATTTCTTACGTTTATGTATGTTAAAAAATGCCTCCAAAGAGAAGTTCGAAGTCCTCTGGTAGGACAAAATGGACCCAGTTAATGATTGATGATCTTTTCGACTGTCGTAAGAGAGCCTTGGAGAGAAGCAATAGTGAGGGAACTTCAAATGCCGGTCGACACGGTTATATGAAAACTATGAAACTATTATGGGAAGCGAAAGGCTATGCCTCACTCAATCTAACGGCACAAAATTTACGAGATACGGTGGCTCGCTATGAGAAAAAGCAAAAACCTCCTGAACTAAGCAGCAATGTTGATAATTACGAGGCAAATGAGCGGCCAATCGACGTTGGGCAAGGAAATGGTGAAAGGATGGGCCATGTTGTCCTTGTTGAAAAAACATAAATCATAAAAAACATAAAATACAAAAAACATAATCGATCATAAAAAAAAACATAATCGATCAAGTGCTGATCCATTAGCGGCAAGTCGACGTAGGGGAAGAAAATGGTGAGAGGATAAGTCAGCCTGCTCTTGACGAAGGGATTACCATTTTAGAATCTAGTATAAACGATCAAGTGCAAGTCAACATCGAAAGCAGTCATTTGCATCAAGGAGGAATATTTAATTCAGTAAATATGCACATTACTGATAGCAATGTACCTTTGCATAACAATAGCTTTAACTCTTTCCTTACGGCTCAAAAACATCAGAAATTGAACGACCACGTTGTTCTATTGATATCTCTTGAAATAACCATAACTGTTGCGAAAGCTATACATTTTCTGGAAGCCCAATAAACCGGCTTTTACTTGTTCTTTTAAATTTCCCGAACAAAACACATTATGTTAATATAAATTAGCATTAATTATCATAAATCAGGTTGAAAAATTTACATTTTTCCAGAAAAGGCCATCTTGCACGCCCGCGTAGCATCTTGAAAACTCAAAATGCCACCAATCGCAGAGTTGTTTATGAAATCAAATCAAACTTGGCGTGTGCGTGGATTTCATGTTCCTGGCGCTTGTCGAATTTCAATTTTTAATCTTGCGTTACCGTGTGCCGTGTTTTTCGATTGACGACTTTGCGGGTCTTCAGTGACCCATTTTAACTGCGCCCGTAGGGAAAGAGTTAATATACAATGGTCGATATTTTTTCGCATCGATCAATTTTATATTTTCGCCTGAATTTTTCATCATCGTTATAAGTCGGCTAAACAACACACATATCAAATTTTTAACAAATTTGGTGAATTATTTCCTACATTTCTAAACACGGTGAATTTTGACCTTTTTGACCCACATGCATAGAACGTATTGTCTTTGTAGTGTATAGATAGCTTGCGTATATATTTAAAAGTATGAGCTCCCGTGCGGGTGGACCGGTGCGGGTGGGATCTCTGCAGAGACTCTGCTTCGGGTAACCCTTACATAATCCCTCTCATTGAGGGGGTAGGGGGGAGCTGAGAAGGGGGTTCATTTTTTGTCACTGATCATTTTTTTGCTTTGTTAAACTGTATTTACTTTGATTATTTTCAATTCAACAGATAATAAACTGCTTTTCCTTTCACGTTTTTTCTTCGATTATTTTCAATTTACCTATTATTGCTTATTAACTCTTTCCTTACGGCTCAAAAACATCAGAAATTGAACGACCACGTTGTTCTATTGATATCTCTTGAAATAACCATAACTGTTGCGAAAGCTATACATTTTCTGGAAGCCCAATAAACCGGCTTTTACTTGTTCTTTTAAATTTCCCGAACAAAACACATTATGTTAATATAAATTAGCATTAATTATCATAAATCAGGTTGAAAAATTTACATTTTTCCAGAAAAGGCCATCTTGCACGCCCGCGTAGCATCTTGAAAACTCAAAATGCCACCAATCGCAGAGTTGTTTATGAAATCAAATCAAACTTGGCGTGTGCGTGGATTTCATGTTCCTGGCGCTTGTCGAATTTCAATTTTTAATCTTGCGTTACCGTGTGCCGTGTTTTTCGATTGACGACTTTGCGGGTCTTCAGTGACCCATTTTAACTGCGCCCGTAGGGAAAGAGTTAACGATGCGCCTAATGAAGAACTAAGCTTTAAATGGAATGAAGTCAAAGGTGATGAGTTCTGTGCAAGGATAAACGATGCATACGAAGAAATTGTTCATTGGAAACGTAACGTGTTTTTGATTCCATCGGGGAGAAGTGGCAAGTCATTCGTACAAGAGATGGCTATAGGCTTTATCAGTCATATGCTGATGCGAGTCCGCTTGATTGCATTTCATTGAAGGCATGCTCAGTCATGCAATCTTTATTATTGCAAAAACCGTTTGTTAAAAGTAAGACAAAAGATCATGTAAATTGTTTGGAAAGGCGGCTTAATCTTTGGTCAAAAGGCGACATAAAGGCACTCGTTAATGAAGGCAGATGTATTCAAATGCATCTCATCTCCCAAACAAACCAGCCGCTGGAATTTGAGAAGATCACGCGTGGTTTCAGTCGGCTTATGCTGCAAGGAAAGGTCCATCAGGCAGTCCGCCTGATTTCCAATGCAGATAAGGGCAGCCTTCTTTCACTCGACGCATTATTACCTAATATGGATGGTAATGGTAATGCTACATGGAGATCTACAAGAGATGTCTTGCTTGAGAAACATCCTGAAGCGAACATACCTTCATCAGAAGTATTACTCCCTGATACAGAGGCTGAAGGAATATGTTTTGATCCGGTGTTTTTGAAATAATAACCGGTGAAACCATCAAGCAAGCAGCTATGAGAACAAACGGTTCTGCGGGCCCGTCTGGGGTGGATGCTTATGGTTGGAGGCGCTTCTGTTCTTCGTTTAAGGGTGCTTCAGGCGACCTATGTAATTTTCTAGCTGGTGTGGCCAAACATTTGTGCACAACACAAGTCGACCCGGATGGCCTTTCGGCATATGTAGCTTGTCGCTTGATCCCTTTGAACAAGGACCCAGGAGTGCGCCCTATTGACGTCGGGGAAGTGCCAAGGCGTATTGTAGCCAAAGCAATTCTCAAAGCTATTGGCGAAGACGTTAAGTCTGCTGCCGGAGCCCTCCAAACATGTGCTGGTCATGAAGCAGGATGTGAAGCCGCCATACATGCTATGAAAGAGATCGAATTAATGGCTGATACCGAAGCAATGCTCCTGGTTGATGTTACGAATGCATTCAATACCTTGGATCGGAAAGCTGCCATCCACAACATTGGAATCATATGTCCAGCGATATCTACCGTGCTTAATAACACGTACTCAAAACCAGTGAGACTATTTGTCACAGGTGGTGATGAAATTTTGTCATCGGAAGGAACTAGGCAAGGCGATCCCCTAGCTATGGCTATGTATGTGCTCGCCATAACACCCTTAATCAACAGTCTAAGTCATGAAACGTCTAGTGATGTTAAACAAGTTTGGTTCGCAGACGACTCTACATCAGCAGGAAAGCTACATGCTCTAAGAAGTTTGGTGGCAACAACTGACAACAGTTGGTCCCGAATACAGATATTATCCCAACCCGGCCAAAACGACCTTGGTAGTCAAGCCAGAATACATCCACCTTGCGACAGCTCTTTTTGAAAATACTGGAATCCGTATAACAACCGCTGGTCATAACATCCTGGGGGCAGCAATTGGTACGTCAAATTTCGTTCAAGAGTATGTTGCAGGTAAAGTTGAAAAGTGGAAAGAAGAAATTAATGTCCTGGCTAAGATCGCTGAAATTTATCCCCATGCAGCGTATGCGGCCTTTATTCATTCCATAAAAGGAAAATGGCAGTTTATCATGCGGACGGTTGAGAAGGTTGATGAGTTGTTTCAACCTATCGAAGAGATTATTATTGCGAGGTTAATTCCTGCCTTAACTGGACGAAGTCACTGTTCCATTGCAGAAAGAAAGATGTTATCATTGCCAACAAGACATGGTGGTCTGAATATCGTTAATCCAGTTGAAGAAGCTTGCCATCAATTCCATGCATCCAAAAAGATTACTGAGCCTCTGAAGCAAATGATAATTGAGCAAGCCGATTCGTATCGAAAACCTGATCTATGCGAGATTAAAACGACGACACGTCGAGAAAAAGCAGAAAATCATGCAAGTAGTATAGAGAGTGGGGGTACGAGCTCAATCGACTTCAAACACGCGCGTGAGTGCCGAAACGGCACCAAATTTATACCAAGTCACGACTCGGTATAAATTTGGTGCTGTCTCAACACCCTCACGCGTACTTGGCGTCGAATAAGCTCGTACCCCCACTCTCTATACTACTACAGTGGTCATTAATTGGGCTAAACACCCATCAAATATATACCAAGTAACTTTTCGGCGTAAATTTGACATTTTTTTTTTCAGCACTCACACACATCAAATAATCTTGCAGACCCACTCTCTACACTAACTCGCATTGTGTCTGAAAGAAAATCCTCACAAAAAAATCAAGACACGTTTCTGACCACCACTCGCTGGTCGTTTTTCTCATGGGTACCACCCCACTGATTATGGAGAACCCGAGTCTCGCAAATTTATGTCAAACTGCATTTACACTGTAAAAACTGATTGGTTAAAATAACCTTTTTAATTGGTTGCAACCAATTCCAAGAGGTTAAACCAACCAAATAAATTGGTTGTAACCAGAATAAATTGGTTATACTAACCAATAATTTTTAGTCCACACTGAAGTTGTAACTCTTACAACCAAACAGAATTGGTTATGACCAATAAAAATTGGTCAGTTCACCAATTGTCAAATGGTTGCAATGAAGTCACATTTAAAGTAACCAATTTAATTTAGTTGTAACCAGTTTGAAATGGTTAGTCAAGTAACCATTTAAATTTGGTTGTAACTTTTTAAATTTGGTTGTAACCAAATAAAACATTTAAATTTGGTTATTCACGTAACCATTTAAATTTGGTTGTAACCAAATGGATTTGGCTATAACCATTTAAAAATTGTTTTTAAATTACTTTTGTCACTTTTCGTAAATAATTTTGATCTGGTTTCACATGAATCTGGATGTGTGTTAAAAGTCAAATTCAACTGTGAAACAATTGCAACATTGCCATATAAATCAAAGGAGAAAATCAGATTTCATTAATCAGGGAATTGTGACCAAAAAATAGACTCAATTTCCAATTTCCAGTTAAACTGCCAAGCTCGCCATGCTGTGTAGTTGGTTTCACACTCCATATGACAAGACATAATTAATATTGTATAGGGAACTTGAAATTAGTACTACTGTAATACACTTATAATTTGGGTATAATGTTTTCATTTTAGAAAGATTAGTTTCAGGGCATATAATACAACTGAATTGTACCTTTTCCAATTCTGAAAGATCCTGTAGAAACCTTTCCAGGACCATGGTTCAACACCATACTGTTTGATGTGATCACTGGTAGCCAATGCAAGCAGTTGTATAGCATTTACTGGAGATCTCATTTTTGGTCTTACATTGCCCAAAGTATAATAGAAAGCACCATAAATAGTTAAGAAAAAATGAGAGATGTTCATGGTTGTCAAACATGCAACATATTGTAGCCTAATTTTAAAGGTAAATGGAAAACATTTGACAGGTAGCATCACTATTTTCTTCTTAATTAAACCCTTTCACTACTGTAGGAACCTTTTAGAATTGTACTCTAGCAAATGCGAGATGATTTTGCTTGTCCGGGGAAGAAGTCCTGTACTGAACAGGTTAAGTAACCTACATTGACCCAATTGGCAAGCAAATATATATACATGTATGGTCCAAGAATATAAAGATTCAATGCATTTACAAGTGTTTATATAAACTTGAATGTTTTCAATAAAGTAACTTCAAAGCACCAAATTAAATCACTTCGTAATATACATATTTTGTCCTTTTCGCCAGCCAAGCAAATTATTTTAACCAGTATTAAATACACTTTCCTACTTAATTTTATGTAGTTTATTTTAATTCTATAAAAATGTGGCAAGACATATTTCCATAACAACTTATAATTAGGTTCATTGGCTGAATACTAAGGCTTGAAAACAAGAAACACAATTATTACCATATTTATTTATTTGAACTTGCTCAAGCACAGGTTATACTGTACAGGTATGTGCAGTACTTGACACATTCTACAACAGGTCATTGCCACGGCATGAGGATTCATAACCTACACATGAAAGAGAATTTAAAACAATTAAAAGCATTTTCAGATAACCATGCAACTACTATAGGTGCACACAAAATTAATGCTGTGCTTTCATTCTGTGTTGCTTCCGACATCAACTCAGCTCGCAAATGTTTGAAAGCTCAGATGACGTCCTGGGTAACACTGTACTGGGCAAATGCAAAAAGGCACGGGTTGTGTGTCCTGTTAGGGCACTGTCATTCACCGCTAAGTCAAGCCCGGTCGGATGGGGTTAGTATCTGCATGGGTGACTATCTGGGAAATAACCTTGTGTTGATTCGTAAGCTTGGAAGTCGTGTGAGTAGAGTTAATTTATCTCTCCTGTGTTTTGAGGGTTTTCCTCTTGGGTCTCTGGTTTTCCTCGCTGACAGTAAAATCAACACTTAGATCTCAGCTGTGCTCTGTGGTCAGACATGGGTTGTATATATAGTGGCAGCCTGCAGCACCTTTGACATACCTTCGACTCGACCACGTTCAATGCAAGTTCACATGGTTCAATGAGGCCAAACGACATTGTGTTATTTTTAGCCTCCCCGCAAGTTTGTTTTTAGGGGGAAGCTAAAGGACAGGTTTAGCCTCCCCCTAAAAATGACTGTGTGTGTGTGTGTGTGTGTGTGAGGGGGGGCTACCCTTTGGGTTGCCCATAAGAATATTAGTTCTTCCAATCATCATGGTATTTACAGTTACCAAAGTGATATCTAAATTATGAAGTTGTAAATATAGGTATAGCTGCATATGCTGGACTTGTATTAGAAGAACCTATGACAACCCATTATTTTCAAAAAACATGATTATATATCAAGTTTATATTGTAAACTATTTAAATTATCTACATATAAATTAAATATCTATATATTTGATACAGTCAAACTACAATATCTATATCTTCAACTCCTTACTGTAAATTCATGAAAAACTTCAACAAAATACTCACCACTAGGACAGTTCTCTATACGTAATAGTTGTGTTGCTGGCGTTCTTTTTCAAGATTGTGGAATGATTCATCTACAATACTTCGAATAATTCGCCGAGTCCTGGAATTCAGTGTCAAAGTCTAATCATGCTATTCTGCAAAATATGTATAGTGTTGTTCACAAATGAATTAACAACAGTTTGTGTCCTCTTTGAATTTGAGAATACAGGTTGCACTTGAGTCTTGATCTGGCCATTTCTTGTTTTAAATACAGCAAAGTATTGGTGATCACATCACATGCAGGCATTAGTGCATTACCATCTCGCTGCATTGCGTGCCAAATCCAAACCCTCTTCTATATCATTGTCCGTCTGTATCTGGAACGGCATGTTCGTTAATATTGAAGAGATCAGCGTGTTTGTTGACAACGTGTACCATTTATAATATATCCACAGAGAAGATGAAAATTTGGGTCATTATTCCCATTTAATTCCTATGATTGCGACCGAGATGATAGACAGAAAATAGCCAGAAATCCAACAGATACGTTGCACCGGTAAACAGTCATGCTGGATCGACAAAATACAGTACTTTTCTGGTCCAATTGTCCAAAAGCATTGTTTAAAAGCATTGTTTAAAAGCATTGTGGCAAAGGAGGCCACAAAATCACAAATAATCCGGGACTATGTTTATTTCCGCGTTTCAACGAAAATTCGTACTTAGTAGGGGTAGGGCAGGGTGGTGTTGTTATACGTCTGAAATACTTTTTTCTGATTTAAAAAACAATGATGATTATTTATTGGTATCATGAGATTTATTGCTAGTCCAGAACTTATTTTCCTTAATTATTTTGTCGCTTGCTATGTATAAATATAAATTTTTGTCATGCCAAGTGTGGGTGAGTCGCTTTGGTCGAATTTTGTCTTTTGTGACGTCAGACACGTGATAGTCGACAAGAGCGCGTGATTTGATTTGAATTCATTTTCACTGGACAGTCGCATCATTGTTCGTTATTATAAAGAATTGAAGGGTTCGTGTTCGACGTTTGGCAAGTTTGTTTCAAGGAATGGATGTATCTACGGTAATTATCTTACTTACAGTAATGCATGCAATAGTAATTGATGTTATTGAACTTTATATCGTGGAAAATTAATTCTACGCAGACGTTTTTGAAGAAGAAAATTATTTATGTTGCGAAGTAGTTCAATAGAGATCTATTATCGTAACTTACAATCTACCTTATCTTAAATACATTTACTTGTATTAATAACGTTAGCTTTTATTTACTGTTTAGGTATTTGGTTCTGAGTTGTTCGAGGCTTTGTCTAAGAGGCGTTCGTGAATAAACGCTAAGTGTATAGAGGAAGAAGAGGTAAGACGATGTGTCGTTTATTTTTTGTCCTTGCCAATTTAAAAGCTAGAAAGTATTTAAATATCACTTTCGTTTATACCCAAAGAATCTGGTAAGATTACCCCTCGTAATTTGTTTGATTAAATCAACAAAATATGTTTATAATTGTGCTTTATTTCCATAATTTGCGTATTGACTAGCCAATTTTCAAGATGGCGGCTGCTTCTTTTACAAATTTCGGCTAGAGGCAGGAATGGCTCCGACTCCTTATTCGTCAATACAATACAGCGGGGGGTTAGTGTTAGAAAACTCGTTAGGCGGGTTAGGGATAGAAAACTTGTTAGGTGGGGGGTTAGGGTTAGGACCTTTGTTGTTTTGGGGTTGGTTACAGTTCTCTCTCCACATTTCGAGCAAAGAAGTCTTTATTGACCAATATGGAGCCATTCCTGTCTCTCGTCGCATCTTCTTTTACACACTGCGGCTAAATACAGGAATCGCACACCACTTTATAGTAGATTACACCAAGTCCTCAATATATGTGGTAGTGATTTATAGGTTATAGTAATTACAGTTAGTATATTAGTATTATCAATATTAGGGTTATTTTTGAGGTTTCCTGTACTTAAACAGGTTTGCGAAACGAAACAACTATTTGCCTATTACTACGAGGTGGATAATAATAACCGACCCCAAAACAACAAAGATCCTAACCTCGCCTAACGAGTTTTCTAACCCTAACCTAAATGCAGGGGTTGGGGTTGGTTAGGATCTTTGTTGTTTTGGGGTCGGTTATTATTATCCACCTCGTTAGGCAAATTGTTGTTTCGTTTCGAAAGCCTGTTTAAGTACAGGAAACCTCAAAAATAACCCTAATAGCTCTAATACTGATAATACTAATATACAACATATAATGAGGACTTGGTGTAATGTACTATACAGTGGATGTATGATTCCTGTATTTAGCTGCAAGTTCTTTTACCATGTGGTCCAAAATGTGGACCAGTAGATGGAGGTTGATGGATATACTGTATAATGCTACTGACTACTCAAGTAGCAGGGTGGATGTTTCAAAATATATTTATACAGTTTGTATTTTGATAAATAACTGCATTTTTCAGATATTTGTTAAATAACAGTTTTCTAATATTAAAGAAAGTTTGCAGATACACCATCAACATAGTCCTAACCCCAAACTTAACCCAAATCTTAACCCTACACCGAATACTAACCCTAACTCTTACCATAATGCTTTATTTTAGAAATAACAGCTGATTTTAGTTTTGAATTATACTACCCATAGTCTACATGTGTGTGACATCATTTTGGGATTTATATGAAACTTCACCCATTTTATTAGCTGAGTTTTCATCCTTGACATAATTGATTGTAAAAGGACTTTGGTCTTTTTACTATTCATGTTGACACTCAGGATGTCCTTAGAGTTGAATGACAGGTATTTATGCCATTAATAAGTATTTTTTCTATGTTTTTTTCAGTTTATAGATTTTGAACTGTTGGAGATGACAAGAGATGAGTTAAGCTATGGGGATAAAGGGTTAAATAATCCACTTACGGAGAGGCCGGAATGGCTGCTTTTAAAGAACCTTCCCAGGTAAAATGAAACAGGACTGTTTTAAATGTTTTACTTTTATGATTCAATGTCACCCTTAATATCATAGCAAGAGACTTTCCGGGATGGAAATCATAATCGTAAGATAAATACTAGTTTATCTTACCAGCATACTAGTGCAACAATGCTTTATAAAATAAGTTGTGTCTTACACACGCTGTGATTGGTCAGTTACCGTGTTTATATCAGGCTATATAACATGGATGGATTACGCCATCAATTAGCCATCCTACGCCATCAATTAGCTATCATACGCCATCAATTAGCCTTCGTACACCATCAATTAGACATCACGGCGCCATCATACGCAGTAAGGAGAATTTACGCGTTGATAAAAAAGATATTTGTACATTTTATTTGCTTTCTACGGGTTATTTTATAAAAGAAATAGAAAACATTTTTATCCGTGTTCCCATACGTTATATAAACAATCGTGGAAGTTTGGGAGAACTCAAAATCGCGTGGAAACACTCGCCCTACGGGCTCGTGTTCCCACTATGATTTCTCGTTCTCCCAAAACTTCCACTCGTGTTTATATAACTGTATGTAAACACGGAAAATGTTTTCTATTTCTTAAATATCGGTATAGCATCGAAACTAATACCACCATACTGGTATCAGCTACATAACATGAATAACCTGCAAAAATATCAATACACCACCCAACTTTATTAGAAAGCACTTTGCTGTAACTCCCATGAGTTGCAGCAAAGTGCTTTCTAATAAAGTTGGGTGGTGTATTGGTATTGTAACCATTTACATAACCACACTGAGCTCTAGATACTAATGTATAATTTTTGTTTCACAGACTGTCAAGGAAACACCTTTCTCACAGATGAGATGAATTCTACACCCAAATCAGTGGCACCGTCACTTATTCCATCTTCGCCAACCACCGTACCTGCATAATTATCTTCCATACCACCTTCAACAACAACCTCACTGATGGAGGATGAGGGAAGTAGTGACAGTACAATCTTTCCATTTGATCCTGTGAACTGCTTAACTCCAGAACTTTATTGCCAGCAACTTCATGTATGTATATTTGAATGATACCATGCAAGTTAGGCAATGTTGTCACCATTGTGCAGAAATATTACATTTCATTTGTGTTCATATACCAATCACACCATTTAATAAACAATTCACATGGTTGATTCACAAATTTCATGGGACATTACCATGTCATGTGTGTACGCTTGCATGTCATGGCTACGGAGTTTGTCGGTTGACCGAGTCAATTCTGAGTCCGAGTTAAGTCCAAGTCAAATTTCTGAGTCATAAAATATGCTAAAAATGCTAATTATGAATTTACAGCACTACTTCTCTGAATTTAACTAATATCTGTAACTTCTCTCTTAGCTTTATTTTATTCTTGGAGAGATACCCACAATAAATTAGTGGCAACCCCATTTGTTTACACTTTTAAGTGGGGAGATACCCACTCTATGTGTTGACCCCATTATAGTTAATCTTCTTCTTAAAGTGCCTATACAACCCTTTCGTTTTTAGTTATCTGTATGGAGGATCAAAAAATAGCTGATAAGTTATTTTACAGTTTTTGATTTGGACTTTTCGTTTAGAAGATATTTTGCATCCAAATTAAGAAATGTAAGCAAATTCCGATTAAAAACAGAAAACGTATTTCTGCCAATTCTGGATTCCAGGATCTTCCCAGCTTCGTAGACAAACGAGCTCGATTCCCAGATTATACTATAAAATTTATCGTTTATGTTGAACTATTCAATCATGCCAGACAGGTACGCAGTGTATGGATGTTCTAACGACGCGAATTTTAAAGAAAAATATCTGTCCATCGTATTATTTACTTGAACGATACTTTATTTGCACGATTCCTTACTTGAACGATACGCGGACAGTAAATATGAATATCACATAGAGATCTGTTTAATACAGCATTCGTCTCTTAAATGACGTCACAGTGTGGCTCGTTCCAGGCCTTTCTAATTTGCGGCTTTTTTATATAAATAGCAATGTATAAAGAGTGATATCTTCCAAACGGAAAGTCCAAATCAAAAACTGTAAATTAACTTATCAGCTACTTTTTCATTCTCGATACAGATAACTAAAACACAAAAGGGCTGTATAGGCACTTTAAGAGATACAGTATGTAAAAGAGTGGTGGTAACCCCAGTGTGCAATAGAAAACTTTCACTCTAAACCAGAGTTGCATTACGCACCATCTCTTATCAATTACCTGCATGGTTACCCTATAAACTGTTCACTGTGTAGAATCAATCTTCCTTGCATACTAAATCATATTTTTTTTATTTTAGGATGATAACGAAGAAGATATTGGTTTGAAAGTGTAGCAATGTTCTTCCCCTAAATTGTTATCAACTGGGACATACATTTCTTATCCCTCATCACTGAAGGAATACTTGACATCAAATTTAAGTTTTTCAAAATTGTTATTTACCTTTTTAAGTATTAAGCTAGTCTGCTAGTATACATGTGTTTAGAATTTTGTTGAAGGAAACCTAGATTATTCAATACATTGTTTTTGTCATAAAGTACTTTGTAGTCTATTTGCATGATAGCTCGTAGTTAACAGTACATTGAGGTTGATTAATCCAATTTGACCAATATCCAAATTGGTTGAAACTACCATGATTTAAATGTTTACCAACTTAAAATTGATATTGGTTACTGTAGCAAGAATATTGGTTAAATTAACCAATATTTAATAGTTAGTGACCAATATTTAATAGTTACAGTGACCAATATTTAATAGTTACAGTGACAATGTTTTATTGGTTTAAACAACCATTATATATTGGTTACTGTAACCAAGGTAACTTGGTTAAAACAACCACCATTTAATTGGTCAGAACAACAATTACCTATTGGTTGTTTTAACCTTTTAATTTTTGGTCATTTCGACCATAATATCAATTGGTTGAAATGACCAATTTTTAACTGGTTCTCTCAGACTCATTCAGAATGACTTTTTTTTTTTGGTTATTTTAACCAATCAGTTTTTACAGTGTAGGAAAATAGTCGTTTCAACGCTTTCACAAGTTTGTGTCAAATAGCATTTAGGAAAATAGTCGTTTCAGCGCTTTCGCAAATTTGTCAAATCATATTTAAGAAAAATAGTCGTCTCAACGCTTTTACAAATTTATGTGTTGTAAAAGTGTCTCACGCGTGATAAAATTGCCACCCGTTATGCAAATTAGATTATCGCCACCTGTTAATAATAGATTAGTCCGTTTGTTCACTACTTTCAGTGTTTGTCGTCTCACTTCTAAAATGGTGATCGTACACGTGCTTTGACGTTGTGATTCCTCCTGACAACAAACCCAAGAAAGGCACGTACGGTGTCACAATCGCGACGATGCTTTCAACGTCTTTCTTTAGTAGCGAGTCTTTTTGCAGCTCGTCATTTAGTTCGTCGGGGTTCTCAATAGCGTTCAACCCATCTAGTAAGCTAGCGAATTTGCTGATTAGCAAGTCAGTGAGAAAAGCGTTTGCAATTTCCATTCTCTTCAACTCATATTGGCGCCATATCTTATCGATAACTTTTGCGGACGCTTTTTTAATGTACGCTTCAGATTGGCTTACCACACCGTCACCAGACAATCTTATTAGCTCAGCTCTCTTAACGTCGATGTCGTCTTCCACCGTTGAAGTGCCAGCGGCTTGAGTGTCCTCAACTAACTCCTCAATCGTGGGGGTTTCTTCACTTTTGCGTTTCACCATCACGCTATTACTTATACCCATATTTTATTGAGGAACAACAACTTCGTAGCTGTATGGATAGCGCAGTGAGATTTCGAGTCTAGCGTACTTGTGATTTTTTAACGCGGTCAAAATCACCGACACCTCTTCTTTGCTAATGTGTCCAAGGTAATCGTCAATAACAACCTTCATGTCACTCCTGCTCGGACAGTAAAAGCAAATGAGCTTACTAATATTTTCTCTATACGGTTTCGCGATTGACGTCAGTTGTTGTGTGATGACAATAACGCTCAACATAAAATGTCGCGCACTAAAAGCTAAGTTGACCAATTGACTAGTCCTATTCTTGACGTCCTGCCCACTCGCACAGTCGTCCAACACAATCAGAGTGTTAGTGCCTTTAAAAATGTTAGTTACACACTTGAGAACAGCGTCGACATTGTCTTGCGCACAGTCTATCGCTAACACGTCAGGGTCGCGTACATATTTCCAATCTTGATACGCTTTGTTCCACTCGAGAGTAGGACAAATCAACACAATGTAGTCAAACTTACCACAATACTCAGACTCCAACGTGTTGAGTAGGTAGTGTGTCTTACCACAAGCTGTCATCACAACAATTAACGCATTAAACGGAGTCTCCATTAAATTGCGTTTGATTTAGTACTGGATTGATTGCAACCCATTGTTCATGAAGTTGACTAATCCGTCACTCATCACAAACACCCTACACATAACATTCGCAGTCGTCGCTTTTTTAGTGATCTCAAGAAGCACGCCAGATTGTGTGTTCACAATTTTCTTGCCAGTGGCCACGTTGTAATTATCTTGAACGCTCCTCAAGTCAATGACCAACGCGAAACCGCTTTGGTAGAACTTCTGTATGGTCATGAACTGAGCGTGTTCTTCACCCAGCCCAAACAATCGCTTCGCCTCCGCATAGAATTTCGATTTCGGAATGCCTTGTGAGTACACACTATTTGGCACACCTTCAATTGTGACTCTAACACTCTCGATATTTGGGTAAAGAAACTCCTCACTGTCTGTTCGCACCTTATTCGTGAATAGCAACACAATTACCTTCATGCTTTTTCTTGGAAGATTAATGTTCTCGTTCACAATGGTCGTGCCTTTGTCCCATTCAGTGGTTTTCATCAACGTGACGTGTTCGTATGACAAACTCCTACCACTTGCGTACAACGACGTTATTTCGTCAGAGAGCTCCTGGTTATCGATCGTTTCATACTCAAGCTCGAGGTTCTCCAGGGTATACCCACCCACACTTTCGTTGGATTGTGCCACCATGATGTCTGTAGCTTTGGGAAGTGTGATCACGTACTGCAAATTGTTGTTCATGCTGAAAGGAGCGTACAACCCGTTGTCGTCCATGATTTTGCCAAGTTTTATCCGCTGCTTTGTTCCAATCACACTAAACATCAACGCGTCACTAACTTTAGCAACGTTTCCACTTGTCGCGCCACTGTCATCCTTAGAAATTAACTTTCTCAAGTTCTCAGAGCCAACACCATAGTCAATCATTTGGTCTCGTGCAGTGGCGCTCTCCCAAAGGTCGCGATAAACACCAGTGTAATTTTCCCCAGTGTTGTCATACACAGTTTCTCCAGCTAGTCTTACAACAAGTTTCTCACAAAGTAATTTGCTGACATTGTTCAAGAACCAACTTTTGTCATTCGCGTTCTTAAAGTCAAACACTAAGCCCAACGATCCAGGCACCAAGCAACTACTAACCTTAAGCTTCGGCACATCGACGTAGAGCTCCTCACCAGGGCTGACCTTATTAGGGTTCAACGTGATGACGTGCTGCGTTCTCTCGTCCCTTTTATGACACCCATGGTCGCTCGTCTAAAACCAGGGCTCAATTCTGCTGACGTGACGTTCATATACTTTACATATGTTTTGTCATCTTCGAATCTGAGACCCTCGAAGCTGAGACTACCGTTTTAGCTTGTAATAATCATAGGCGAACCACGCAAGTACCACCGCGAGTACCCACAGGTTCTGAGCCAACCATGCGAGACCCCTCGCACCCAACGTCAACGCGTTATAAACTAAGTTACCCAACCCAACAGCCCAAGGACCCATCTTCGTTATCGCGTTCTTAACAGCCTGCGCGAATGACCTCGTAGCCATAGCGCCTTTCATAACAGCAGACCTACCAGCGATAATAATTGTTGTTATAATTCCAGCCATTGAGATTGCTACAGCGCTCAACCCAACCATATTTTCTTTGGCCCACTTCTTGAATTTCTGCAATCTGTCAATGTCGACTTCTTGTTGCGCTCTAATCTCTTCTATTTGCCGCTGTTCTAGGGTTCTGTCTTTGGCTTGCTCGAGCCCTCCCTCTCTCTCAAGCAAACGGGCGTACTCTCGCTCTTCGTCGCTCGTAAGACCACTTTGACTAGCTTTTTTTTTTTAAGCTCCGCCAATCTTCCACGCGTTTCACCTATCACCTCTTGAAAATGGTCTGCTTGTGCTTGCAGCCACCCGTTCCTCCTGTTCTAAATCACTTATAGTGACAGTTCTAAATTTTAGAACGCCACTTATAAGTGGCAGGAATTATCACCTGAGCAACTCGGCGCGGTTGTACCCAATTGTCCTGGAGCCTAATTCTGAATCAACAAGCAATATGGCGGATCGGGCAAAGCGGTTTAAAGCTTGTAAAATACGTGTTCATTCCCAATCTACCAGAGGGAAAAAGACGACCAAAAGTATACGAGTTAAAGTGTCAACGTATAACGGTAAAAAAACGAATGACACAGGAACTTCAGCAAGTTGTATGCGTACAGATAACAATGAGTTTAATGAAGGGCAACAGTTCGAAATCGAAGCTGACGTCGAGAAAACAAACGAGGGCGAGCTATCAAAGCACCATCAGCGAAGGCGTAAAGAGTTTAACTCGTGGGAAGCTATTAGAGAATCGATGCTGAAAGCTCGCATAGAAGAAGAAGCCTTTTCCAATCCGACTTGTGTAACATGCAGTGTTCCCGCACTTTGCCGATGTGTTGATTGTGGACCCAGACAATTTTTTTGTATGGATTGTGCCAATATTCTTCATGATGATCGAAATCACTTTCACAATCTCGAAATACAGAAGGTTTCTAATTGTATCTTTACTGTTCTCTTTGCGTTATTCATCTTTGTTCTATATAATACAGCGCAATCGATTATCTTTAACATGGGTTGGATGTTTTGTTCCATTAATGGTGAACCACTCGGTACTTTCACTGCACCACCAAGCTAGCTGCCCTAGTTCTCAATGTAGAACTATAACCTGTATAGATCAGCATGGTAAGTTAAGCCTTCAACAAATTTATGGTTCATCAAGGTGGATTATAGATTTATTGTGCTTGATTTGTTTGAATCTATGGTTTGGCCATCTGTGTCGATTTTAATGATTGAAATCGAACTCAATGAACTCAAAATCATTTTTGAATGATTATTTTCCTTACATTACATTGCAAAATTTATATACAGGTATATACACTGTAAGTGTATGATATACATGTATATTCAAATTGAAATTATGTCAGATATTTTATGGTTTCGATTTATGCATTAAAATAATCCCACAGTACTATTAAACAACTACAGTATAGTACTACTACATGTAGTTACAGGTAGTTG